>OU342746.1:322584488-322958321 GCA_910589775.1 Avena eriantha
TGAACCCATCTGAATTAGTGGAGCTGAAGAAACAACTTGATGCTATGCTGGCGAAAGGTTTGATTCAACCAAGTGCATCGCCATGGAGATCGCCTGTTTTGTTTGTGGATAAGAAAGATGGAGGTAACCGCTTGTGCACGGATTACCGGAAGCCGAATGATGTCACCATCAAGAAAAAGTACCCATTGCCGAAGATAGAAGATCTGTTTGACCATTTGACTGGTGCTAGAGTGTTTTCTAAGATTGATCTTAGAATTGGTTATCATCAACTCAAGATTCATGCAACGGCTATTCCAAAGACCGCCTTTACAACCAGATATGGATTGTATGAGTATATGGTCATGTCTTTTGGATTAACCAATGCCTGCGCTTATTTCATGAATCTCATGAATAAGATTTTTATGAACTTTCTCGATAAGTTTTTCGTTGTGTTTATCGACGATATTCTGATCTATTCCAAGTCAGAAGAAGACCATGATCTACACCTGAGAACCATCCTTGAAACCCTTAGAGAACATCAGTTGTATGCCAAGTTTAGGAAATGTCAGTCCTGGTTGAAGGAAGTAGGATTCCTAGGATATATTGTGTCGGGAGGAGGAGTTGCTGTCGATCCCGCCAAGATCAAAGATGTTGAAGCATGGAAAGCCCCAACCACTCAAACCCAAGTCTGTGCATTTCTCGGATTAGCGGGATACTACCGCAAGTTTGTTGAAGGGTTTTCAAGCATCGCAAGACCGATGACCCAATTGTTGAAGAAAGATAAGAAGTTTGAATGGACTCACAAATGTGAAGCAAGTTTTCAAGAGCTCAAGAAGAGATTGATTTCAGACCCAATTCTGATTATGCCAGATATCAAGAAGCCTTTTGATGTGTATTGTGATGCATCCAAGATTGGTCTCGGATGTGTGTTAATGCAAGAAGGAAAAGCCATAGCATATCTGTCCCGACAACTAAAGCATCATGAGCAAAACTACCCTACCCATGACCTTGAACTAGCAGCTGTAGTTTCAGCCTTGAAGACATGGCATCATTACCTTATGGGTAACCGCTGTGAGATTTATTCGGATCATAAGAGTTTGAAGTATATCTTCACCTAGAAGGAGCTGAATATGAGGCAAAGGAGATGGATAGAGTGAATCAAGGATTATGACCTTGACATTCACTATCACCCCGGCAAAGCCAATGTTGTAGCGGATGCTCTTAGCAGATTGCCGTGCAGATTAAACACCATGATTAAAGAAGCTCAGCCAAGTTTGCATGAAGAGTTAGAGCAGTTTAGAACGAAGCTAGTTAGCCAAGGATTTTTAGCTAGCATTGAACTTCAACCCACGTTGATCAGTCAGATCAAGGAAGCACATAAAGGAAATGCAAGTATCGACGGAATCAAGCGTTGTATCGGTACAGGGAAGGTACCCGGATTCACCGAAGATGAAGAAAGAGTTTTGTGGTACAAAGGACGTATCCGTGTGCCAGCAGATTCAGAGTTGAAACAAGTTATCATGCAGGAAGCTCATGATACTCTTTATTCTATCCACCCCGAAGGAACGAAGATGTATCAGGATTTGAAGGAGCAATTTTGGTGGCACAAGATGAAGAGAGAAATCGAAAGCTACATAGCCAAGTGTGATATCTGTCAGAGAGTCAAAGCGGAACATCAGAGACCCGCAAGACTTTTGCAACCATTGTAGATTCCGGAATGGAAATGGGATTCTGTCAGAATGGACTTTATCACCGGTTTGCCTACTTATAGTAGGGGAAATGACTCTATTTGGGTCATAGTTGATAGACTGTCCAAGGTAGCCCATTTTATACATGTCAAGACCACTTACCAGAGTTCGAAGCTAGCAGAGTTGTACATTGCTATAATCGTTAGTTTGCATGGAACCCCTAAGACCATCGTGTCGGATCGAGGAACCCAATTTACCTCAAGATTTTGGCAGAAAGTCCAAGAAGGATTAGGAACCAAGTTGAATTTCAGCACAGCTTATCACCCGCAGACCGATGGACAAACTAAAAGAGTCAACCAAATCTTACAAGATATGTTGAGAGCTTGTGTTTTGGAATATGGATCAAAATGGAAAGATTGTCTGCCTTTCGTAGAATTCTCATACAACAATAGTTATCAAGCTAGTTTGCAAATGTCCCCATTTGAGTTCTTGTATGGAAGAAAGTGTCGTACCCCCTTGAATTGGTCGCAAGTAGGAGAGAGTCAGATTTTCGGACCCGACATCCTACGAGAAGCCGATGAGAAGGTTCACAAAGTCCGTGAGCACCTCAAGACCGCCCAATCCAGACAAAAGAGTTATGCTCACAAGAGATGTCGAGACCTGACCTTCAATGTCGGAGATTTTGTGTATCTCAAAGTATCACCCTTGAAGGGAATGCAACGTTTTCAACTGAAAGGAAAGTTAGCCCCCAGATATATTGGACCCTTTAAGATTCTAAATCACCGAGGAGAGGTATCTTATCAACTGGAAATGCCAGAGGAGATGTCAGCCATCCATGATGTGTTTCATACCTCGCTACTTCGCAAATGCTTAGAAGTTCTGTAGAAGACCGAAGTTTTCAAGAACATCGATCACTGAGCCATAGATATCAACAAGGATATGACGTATCATGGAGTGCCCATTCGTATTTTGGAAGAAGCCTTCAGAACCACCAGGACCCGGAGTATCAAATTTCTCAAGATCCAATGGAGCAATCATACCGAAGAAGAAGCTACCTGGGAGCGAGAAGATTACATTAGGACCGAGTTTCCAAATCTCTTTAGTTCCTATTTTTTCTTAAATCTCGGGACAAGATTTTGTTTAAGGACGCAAGGTTTGTAACACCCCAAAAACCCTAATCAAGATTATCAAGTTCTAATCACCCAAAGTTAGGGTTAACAAAAAAAATTATTACAAATTTGAATATGAATGCATGAGTGTTTTGCATTAGTGTAGAATTGATTGAAATTGCCATGCTTGATTGCTACAAATGATGAGAAATGGTTTAAAGATGAATACTACATCATCCAGGCCAATTACAAACAAAATCAAAAGAAAAAGAAATCAAATATGAATAAATAAACCAAATGGTCATTTTGGCCAAAGTTAACCACTAGACCACTTTGAGTGTTCCTAGAAGAGAATTTATAATAAAAACATTTCTACTTCTTTTCACCCCTTGCTATACCAAGTAAAAGTGTATCAAGGCCCACTTTACAAACTCACCAAAACATTTTCCAAATCAATTTAAAGGACAGTTGAAAATTGAATCAAGTGTATGTGCTAAGATCACACTTTTTCCAAAACCCTTCAAACCAATTCCAATTGACCTCTCCAAGCAAACATAGACTCTCAAGCTTAAGATCAAATCACCCACAAAGTTTCATTCAAAATTTCCAAAGTAAATTTCTTTCGGCCATTACAACAAACACCTGGCCTGCACTAAACTAACTACTGCCTAACTTCACTGTTTTGCACAGTGATCCTCGACCATTTGGTCCCTTCTTGACCCCCTTGTCTCCCCTGAGTCTAACCAAGCAGTAGACAAGCCCCCCTTAGCCGTGTGCACAGTGGAGCACCACCCATTTGTGGTCGTCGCTGGCTGACAGTGGACAGAACGCCAGAAGCCACACCGCCCTTGCCCATGACGCGCACTAGACACGCGACCATCCACTGCCACCCCTGTCGAAGCCATGACCCCTGCTAAGCCCTGGACCACCCTACCACCGCCGCACCCTATGTCTCTGTGCTATGCCTAGAGCGCGCCAGCTCGCCGCGCCCGACCACCTCGCACAGACCGTGCCTCACCCTCGCCGCGCACGCCCACGCTCGCCATGATCACCCCAACCCCGCAAACACCCCCGTTCGCCGCCGCGCGACCAGCAGCTACCGCACGCCATCGCAAACACCTCCGCGTCCGTGTGGAGCGCCGCACGCTCCCGACCAATCCACACCGCCGCACGCCTCGCCTTTAAGCCAGCAACGATCGCCAGGGAACACATTACCGACCACTAGCCTCTGCCAAGCCGATAGCCGCCTGTAGCGTCATCACCGACGAGCGCCCGCCCATACCATTCGGTCGCCTCGCTGTAGTATAAGTAGACGCCTCATTTCTCCACACCCCAACACTCACCACTCCTCACTGATCCTCCCCCACTTCTTCCCGGAGCAAGGCAAAAGCTCTCCCTTACCGGAATTTGGCCGGAGCCCGCCGCTGCTGGAGGAGAAGGGCGCCGTCGATTTCGACCACCCCAAGTCCTGCCGTGACCGCGCCTCGAACTGTCGTCGTCTACCGCATCGATCGCCCCTGTCGCCGACCCTAGCTAGAGCCCAGGTGAGCCTAGCCAGACCCCCACCACCGCGTTAGGTTAATTCCTCGCCGGAGTAGCTTGTCGTCGACGACAACTCCCAGCCATTAGATTAGAATTAGATCACACGGTCTAGATTTGCCGATACCGTTTCGTTTAGATGCAACCGCTGACCAGTGGGTCCGCGCTGTTAGCAGCCTGCTACAATGTGTAGTGCCGTTGGGTTGGCCCATTTAGCTTTCCCTCTCAGGCCTAGAAATTCAAATAATGATTTTCCTTTTTAGTTTAAACTAGTTTCTTTCCACAAATTCAAAAATCAATTCAGAGAGTTTCACTAAACCAAATTACATGATTCAAATTTTGCTAGAAAGGTCATTAAATTATCTATCCAAGCCCGTTGGACTTAAATCATTTGGAGTTATATATAATCTAAAGCAAAAATAACAAGACAAATACTTTTGCAACTTCAAACATTTTTCAAAAATCAACCATAAATGCTTTTGAGTTGATTCCAACTCTCAAAAATCACATTTGATAATATCTATCTGAATACGTAAAAATATTTAGGATTGTAGGCAGTGACTTTGGACTAGTACCAAAAGGATGCTATTTAGGCATTTCTAGTCACTTTATTTCTATTAAATGACAATCTTAAACTTTATAAAATATGATCAACACTTTAAATCACATTCCCATGTATTAGAATATGTGGTGATGACATGTGTCAACATGATCCCATATTTTAATTGGAGAATATTAAATCTTAATTAATTTCAATGAGTAGAAATTACTTTTCTAAAATAAAATAAACAAGACTAAGTCTCTATTTCATGTGATGATTGTGATGATGCTAGATTATCAAGTGTGAGCTTCAGTGTGTTAAATAGCGGTAGTTAAGTATTGTTTGGTGATTGTGTACACCGTATTCTTTTATAGACGATAGTACCGACCAAGGATACGAGGAGGAGCAGGTCTACCAAGAAGACGAAGAAGAAAACTTCAATCACTGCACCAATCAAGGCAAGCTATTACTTGTAAGCCATCACTACTAAGCAAGCTAGACCCTTGCAAGCTAACACTTGCAAGCTTGATAACTTAAGCAAGATGCATTAGGCATGCTTTGGTTATACCATTTTGATTATACCAAATCCCAAGTTTTACTTGCAAGCTTTATTCTTTTACTTTACCAAAGTTCTTTACTTTTAGTATAGGTAGCATAAAGAGTATAAAACTAGGCCTATCTAGTTACACTTAGATGTCATTCTATGGTATGAGATTGAAGATTAGCACCCCTCATTAGTGAACACTCTTAACCTTAGTGGCTAGTGCTAAGTATAAAAGTTGACCACCTTAGATGAGAATACTTGGTGAAAATGATTATGAAAACCTTGGAATGATGAGTCGTTCTATTGAAATGTTTTCACATGTGTTGAGAAAGAACAAGGATTTGATGATGAAAATGTTGAGGCATGAGCCTTAGCCCCTTTATAAAAACTGATGGATGTGATACCATTCCAATTTTACCATACAACCACAATACCTGAATTGGGTAGGCCTTAGCCGGAAATTTATATGCCTTAGTATGGGTTCCCTCGCGAAAGAGGTTTGAGCTGAGGCTACCTCTTAATGATGTCCACCTATGCAGTGCCCAGGATGGCAGATGACCATGGGTGGGAGGCCAAGCTCATAGGGGAGGTGCCTATACTAGAGTGTGGAATTGAAAGGTTATGATTGATTATCCGCATACTAAGTATGAATGATTCAGGGTTATCCCTGATGGATGTATCGAATTTTGTGGTGAAAGTGTACCACCTCTGCAGAGTGTTAAACTATTCGAATAGCCGCATCCGCGGTCATGGACAGTTGGAGTGGCCATATTGTTCTGTCGTCATATGTTTTCAAAATGATTTGTGAATTGAATTGTGAATTTGACTTGACCACAACAGGGTTGTGGATATGAAAACTAGGTTCCAACTTAAAGTGATTTAGAACATCAAATTAGCTTTCTTTACTTCTAAACTCAGTTTAAGATAAATCTGGCATTTTGCAAATATACCTAGAGCTTAAGATTCCTACTAGAACTACCTTACTTGTTAGTGATAGTTTGCGAGTACTTAAAGAGTACTCATGGCTTTGTCCCTAGCTATTCCTGTGGACAGACTATGAGGAAGACTACCAGGATGATGGACATCAGGATGTCTACGACAACTAGGATCATGTCCCATCGTCAGCATTGCCTGTGACCCTGAAGATGGAGCCCACTACTATGCTTTATTATTCCGCTGCTTGATTGTAGTAAGACTGGATCATGGGATCCTTTATTTGTAAGACCTTATAATGGTTTGTAATGGATGATGTACTATGATATCCAATCTGTTATGTCTCACAAAAATGGTAATCCTGGGATTGCGAGGTATGGCATAACAGGCATCTGGGATTAAAAATCCGGGTGTTGACAATCTTCTTCTTCTTCTTCTTCTTCTTCTTCAAGACATACTTGATATTCTTATTCTAGTACTTGATTCCAATAGGCATAAAGCCCTTGGATATTGCTTCTTATTTCCAACCTTGAACCCAACACATGGTTCAAGCAATGCCAATGGACAAACCTACAAGTGAAACTCAATTTACATATTAGTCCATAGGGATTGCCATTAATTACCAAAACCACACATGGGGCATACATTCCCTTTCATCATGTTTTTCAAATCAGCCTCGTCCATGATTACT
This sequence comes from Avena eriantha, assembly GCA_910589775.1. Lineage (NCBI taxonomy): Eukaryota > Viridiplantae > Streptophyta > Magnoliopsida > Poales > Poaceae > Avena > Avena eriantha. The sequence goes on from OU342746.1 coordinate 322,591,513, forward strand.
TGGCCACATGACTTCTTCAGTTGGGCGATCTTGTTCTTTTTCTTCCTCTATCTTGCCCTAAAATAAAAGAAACGAGTATTTTTGTCGCTCGCCGCTAGCCACTGCCCTCTCGATCGTTGCTGCCACATTATCTCTTCCTTGTGGTTTAACTCAATGATTTGATCCGTTATTTTTATCTCGGCATGCGTCAGACCTAATCTAGTTGGTGCCTCCTGCATCCGCTCCAAATCCTCCTTGAGCCTACTTAGTTCGAGCCTGATGTTGCCAAGGTCGATTTACCCTAGCTCTATATATGACCCACAAAGGCTAACAACATCCACTGCAACGACTTCAAGTCCTTTGCCTCTACTGCATCAGTCCATGTCTGGGAGACTAGCGACGGGAACTCTCGGTGATCCTCCCACATCATCTCGTCTTTGAAGCTCTTGGGCTTCCTCCGCATGGGCACTTCCTCACTCCACTTGAGTAGAATGGGTCCATGGTCTGACGATGCCGCTGACAAGTTGCGGACGTTGTCGTTGGGTACTTGCTCCAAGTCGGTGTGGTTAACGCCCTAGCAAGACACACTCGACATAAAGTTCCGCCCGCTACCTTTCTTTCGAAAGTCCAACCACAGAAATCAACCATCTCACGGAAACCTGTCATTTGTCCATGACTCCTCTCCTAGACACCTACATGTTCCGATCGATGTAAAACTTCATTGAAATCACCCATGCAAACCCAAGGGAGGTCTGAAGACTACTTCATGGATTTAACATATTCCACATTTTGAACCTTTCCCTGGTATGTGCCTCCCCAAACACGCATGTAAATCTCCACGATTACCCAACAACCTCCGTTACAATTATTGTATCGATGTGGTCTTACAAGTACGGTAATATTTCAACTTTTATTCCACTGTTCTAGAAGATCCCTATTCCACCACTACGGCCCAAGCTACTTATAGCGAAAGCATGATCATAGCCTAAAGTCCATAACAATGGGCATTGACGAGTTGAACCCTCGTCAATTGGCGCCATCTGTGGGAACTAGGAGTGCTGATGTTGCGGTTTCTTCGGCCCCGTCAACCGCGATCTACAACTCTGCAACAACGGAGATCCGCAAGCTCTTTGGTGCTTTCGACTTCACCGTCCACACGCCAGCCACTTGCCTGAATTTTGAGTCCGTTGGCGATGGAATCGGCTTGGCGATCGGGAGCTTACGCTTCCAAGTTGGTCAGCTGGGCACACTTCGCCTTCCTGATCAACCGGCGGCTCCCGTGATTGCTCCAGCATCGTGGTTTCCGCCACCAATTGGCACCCTGAGCGAGCTCAACGCCCCAACAACAGTTGAGGGTACGGATAGCGACAGCAGTTGCAGATCCGATCTGGGTGACCTGGCCATAGAGGATGGAGCCAATGGCTCCGAATCTGAGAGTTGTGGGAGCAACAGCTTCCCCAATCACTTCATGTGTGTCGTCATCAACGCAGGCGACACCGATGTCAATCACGACAACACCGGCACTGGTCCGTCCAACGGCGGGAACGGTAGCCACACCAACGAAGCCCCCACCAACGACACGCCCACCAACAGTGCGCCTACAAACGATGCGCCCACCAACGGCGCACCTGTTAACAACGGAACGAATGGGAACCTGAACCTCATGGCGGTTGGGAACGCCGTGGAGCGCATGCTGATCAAGCTCAACGACAACGAGTGGGCCCGCTGCCACGAGGCTCTGCGAGGTAATCCTCTCCCCCTAGGCGCATCGCAACAGATGCTGATGGGCTACCACTGGCTGCTCAATGACGAGTTCAAGCGCCAGCAGCAAGTAGTTGCGCAACTCGGCGAGCATAGAAAAGCAGCAGATGGGTCGAGCCTTCGGCGGGCTCAGCTCTCCTCCATGAGAGGATCCTCTTCCAGGGGCAATGACTACGTGGCTATCAAACGTCGATCTCGACTGGCCCACCTCATCGATAAGGAGCATGAAGAAGCCACGAAAGTCCTTGACTTCGGCTCTATGACGGTGGATACGCGGGGCAACGTGCTCCCGAAGACACCGCAAGCGGCGGTGATAGCAGCCACCATGTACCTCCTCAACAACCAGCCACCAGCTGGAGATCCGCGAGCTACCATGCATCGATCTACGATCACAAGCCTGGGGCTAGTCGAGGCTGCCCTCATCAAGGAGCCAACACCGGAGCCGAAGAAAAGCAAAACTCCGGAAAAATACTACTACTTGTACTCCTCCAGCGACAACAGCCACGACCAGTCACGGCGATGTCACTCACGGCGGCACGACCGTGACTACGACGCACGTGATGACATCATGCAGTGCAAGGTCGACAAGATGCGGGCGAGACGCACTTGTTTGAGTGACTCAGAAAATGACGAGGTGGATCTCTACGGCGCGAGATGCTTCAGTAGGGCCATTAGGCAAAAGCGAATTCCTATGGGGTTCAAACTCCCATGAAAGAACCCGAAATTTGACAGCCTGCAGGACCCGAAAATCTGGGTGGAGGATCACATCTCCTCCGTCAGGCTACACGGCAGAAGCTCAAGCACGGGAATGCAATGCCTGCAGCTACAGCTGGAAGGCGCCGCCCGCGTGGATCAATTCGTAGTTGGGAAGAGCTGGTCTACAGCTCCGTGCGCAACTTCAAGGGCACTTACAAAAGGCCCATGTCAATCAAAGAACTAAGAGGCTGCCACCAAAGGCCTGGCGAGTCGTTGCGCCCATACATCCAGAGGTGGTCCATCATCAAGAACTTTGCAGAAAATATCTCGGAGGATCACGTAATCGACGCGTTCAACAACGGCATCCGCCATATAGAGCTCAGGGAGGAGCTGGGCCGCTCGAAGCCCAAAACAATCGACCACCTGATGGAGATCGCGAATCAGTGGGCGGACGGAGAAGACTCGGTGAAAAACCGTACCTACTCCGATGATGACGACGACCTTGGGCGCAGACGCGACCGCCGAGGAAAACGTCGAATGCACGGCTACGAGGACCGTGATGAAGTCAACATGGTCGCAGCTGGCTACACCGACAAACGCGACGACAACCGCAACATCGGATACCGTAGTGGTGGATACCGTGACAGCGGAAAAACCATGCAAGTGCGGCAACACCGCACTCACGACGACGCGCCTTGGCAATCCATACAGGACAAATTGTCCGGACCATGCACTGTACACTTCTACATCGACAAGCATGATGGCAAGAAAAAGTCCAGCCACCTCCTCAAGGATTGCCGCAAGTTCCTCAAGCTCCACGAAGGCTTGGCCTAGATAAATCGCGACGCGATTAACCAAGGATACAGAGCTGCCCCGGGCATCGTGGCTCACGGAGTGCCACCACCACCACCTGGACCACCACCACCCGCGGCTACGCCGACCCAGAACCATGGAGGCGAGCAGTACCCATGAGCGCTGGGCAATATGGGGATGATCCAAAAGGGGCGTCCCTCAAATCGAGTGCAGAAGGCCATCACTCGCCAAGTCAATTTGGCGATAAACTCTCCACCTTCCACCACTGAGTACCTTAGTGGAAGCGAGTCCTGCATCACCTTCGACAAGCGTGATCTCCCGCGCCAAGTACCTCGCCGAGGCCACTGTCCCCTCGTACTCGAGGCGCAGATCGGGGGCTTCGATATGAGCCGCGTCTTCATAGACGGCGGAAGAGGCATCAACCTCATGTTCGCAAGTACCTTGCGTGCAATGTGAATTTCCCTAACATGTTTGGAAGTTTCAGACACGATGTTCCACAACACCGTCCCAGGGAAGGGAGTATACCCCTGGGAAAAATCAACCTCGACGTCATGTTCAGCACGCCGCAAAACTTCAGGCAAGAACGCATCGACTTCAAAGTCGTCGACTGGTCCTCACAATACCACTACATCCTCGGATGTGTTGCGTTCGCGAGGTTCATGGTGGTGCCACACTACACTTATCTGCAGATGAAGATGCCAGGCCCAAATGGCATCATCACAATCAACGGAAGCTTCGAGAGGTCTGATAGCTACGACAGGGAATTCAACAGGATCTCCTAGTCCTTCGACATGCAAGAGGAACTCGCAAGGTTGAAGGAGTCGACAGACAATAGTCTACCTCTGCTGAGCAATCCAAGCTCACCCGACCTCTCCTTCGACTCATCGGTGCACACCAAGAAAGTCCAAGTCCACCCAACGGACCCAGCCAAGACGGCCCTCATCGCCAACAACTTGAGTTCCGCATAGGAACTCGCACTCGTCGAGTTCCTTCGTGAGCACTGGGAAATCTTTGCCTGGTGTCCAACGGACATGCAAGGAGTTCCTAGGGAATTCGCCGAGCACTCACTCAATGTGAATCTAGACGCAAGGCCCGTCAAACAGACAATACGGTGATTGTCTAAACCAAGAGCAAAAGCAGTTGTATGGAGATCAACAGACTCCTCGACGCAAATTTCATACGCGAGATCAAGGAAATCACCTGGCTCGCAAATACAGTGCTTGTGCCTAAAAAGGACAAAGATATCCCGCGGATGTGCGTGGACTTCACTTCCTTGAATAAGCACTGCCTAAAGGATCACTTCCCGTTGCCACGAATCGATCAGATAATCGACTCCACCGCAGGATGCGAGCACCTCTACTTCCTCGACGCCTACTCAGGCTACAACCAGATTCGAATGAAGGAGGAAGACTAGCAGAAAACAGCATTCACAACACCCTTTGGTGTGTTCTGCTACAACTAAATGCCCTTCGGGCTAAAAATCGCCGGATCCACCTACCAGCGGTGCATGCAGGCCTGCCTCAAGAACCAACTTGGTTGCAATATCCAAGTATACGTCGACGACATCGTCATCAAAACCAAAGAGGAGGCCACGTTAATCGATGATCTCCGCGAGACATTCGATAACCTCGACCGCTATCGGATCAAGCTCAATCCGGACAAATGCGCCTTTGGCGTACCATCTGGGCAATTACTCGGGTATCTCATCTTTGCGAGAGGGATCGAAGCAAACCTGAAGAAAATAAAATCCATACTGGCCATGGAGAAGCCAAAGAACGTAAAAGGTGTCCAACAGCTAGCCGGGCGAATCGCGATGCTCAGTCGATTCATCCGTCACATGGGCGAAAAGGCACTGCCCTTCTACCAGCTTCTCCACAAAGCTGACAAGTTCGAGTGGACAGATGAAGCGCAAGAAGCATTCGAGGACCTCAAGCGTCTACTATCCACCTCGCCAGTATTGGTCACGCCTCGCGAAAAGGAGTCGTTGTTGCTATACATTGCCGCCACCAACCAGGTGGTCAGCACCGTACTCGTGGTGGAGCGAGCCGAAGAAAATAAGGTCCACGGAGTTCAGTGCCCAGTATACTACCTCAGCAAGGTGCTCACACCAACAAAACAGCGGTACCCGCACTACCAGAAGCTGGTGTATGGTGTCTTCATGACAGCCGGGCGACTGCACCACTACTTCCAGGGGCACCCAATCGTGGTGGTGAACGATGCCCCACTCTGACATAAACTCAATAATCCTGACGCTACTGGGCGAGTCGCGCTCTGGGGCATAGAGCTGTCGCCATGCGACATCACATACAAGAAGCACGATGTGATCAAGTCGCAAGTTCTCCTGGACTTCCTCGTGCACTGGATGGAGAACCAGCTCCCCAACAAACCAGATATGTGCTACCTTTGGACAATGCACTTCAACGGGTCCAAGCGAAAGGACGGAGCTGGCGTAGGTGTCATACTGACATCACCCCAAGGACACAAGATGGAGTATGTTCTGCGAATGCAGTTCACAACCTCCAATAACGAAGCTGAATACGAAGCCTTGATCCATGGAATGAGGATGGCAAAAGCCTGCGGCACCAAGAGGCACATCATCTACGGTGACTCCAAACTGGTGGTGAACCAAACGATGCATGAGTGTGAGGCACTGAGAGACAACATGATCGCCTACCGCGACCTCTATGACACACTCGAGGGATACTTCGATGGCTATGAGCTGCGAGACGTTGGCCATGAAAGCAATGAGGAGGCAGACATACTGGCCAACATCGGCTCCACCTATGCCCTAATACCACCTGGTGTATTTCTAGAGCGCATCTGCGATTGCTCCATCAAGCCCAAGGCTCCAGAGAAGAAGGCAATCACATCAACGGACTCGGCGCTACGCCACCTAATGAGCCAATGGCACTCGATGACACAGAGCCTGATACAGGACTCGAAGGCCCAATGGAGGGCATGATGATCGAACCATCATGGACGCAGCTGTATATCACATACCGGCTCAGCAAAAGGCTGCTAGATGACCTGACTAATGCACAACACAAAGCGCGACGATCCAAGGCGTTCGCCCTTATCAACGGCGAACTATACAAGCGCAACATCACAAGAGTTCTTCAGAGGTGCATCTCCAACAGAGACGGAAGAGCCATCCTCCTCGATATACACGAAGGCACCTGCGGACATCACATGGGCAGTCGTGCCCTCGTCGCCAAAGCTCTACGAGCTAGATTCTACTGGCCAACGGCCATGCGTGACGCCAAAGATATCATCCAGCACTGCAACGCTTGCTAGCTATTCACGGATAAACCACACGCACCAGGCGTAGAGCTCAGGCCAATACAAATGGCTTGGCTCTTTGCACAATGGGGACTCGACATGGTTGGCAAGCTCCTGAAGCCCTCGCGAGGAGGCTACGTCTACCTCCTAGTCACAGTCGACAAATTCACCAAGTGGATAGAGGCCATGCGGTGACGAATCAATCAAGAGCCAGTGTCGTCAAGTTATTCGAGTCCATCGTCTACTGCTTTGGAGTGCCACATAGCATCATCACTGACAATGGGACGAACTTCACCTCCAAGGAGTTCCAGGAATTCTACGAAAACCTGGGAATCAACATTAGCTACACCTCGGTGGCTCACCCTCAGACCAACAGTCAAGTCGAAAAGGCCAACAGCCTCGTCTGTGGCGGAATCAAGAAACGAATCCTTCGGCCACTCTAACAAGCCGTTGGGTGCTGGCCAGACGAGCTACAATCCGTACTTTGGATCCTACACACAACTCCAAACAGTGCCACGGGCTACACTCCGTTCTTCATGGTGCACGGTGCTGAAGCAGTGCTACCCGCAGAAGTGCACTACAAAGCCCCGCGGGTGGTTGCATACATGAGAAAGAGTCAACTCTCGCACTCAAAGACTCCGTCGACCTCCTCGACGAGGCACGAGAGATCGCAGCAAAGAGATCCACGATCTACCAGCAGAGCCTCCGCAACTACCATAGCAGAAGGCTACGCCCCAGATCCTTCGTCGAAGGAGAACTAGTCCTGCGATTGAAGCAGCAAGGGCACCTCAAGTTCGAGTCCCCTTGGGAAGGACCTTATGTGATTATGATACATTGCAAATGTATCTATAATTTTTGATGTTCCATACTTGGTTTTATCCACTTTCTTGTGTTTTGTCCACACTTTGGAGTACTATTCATAAGATTTCATGGACTAACCTATTAACAAGAGCCATAGTGCCAGCTGCCTGTTTTCTGCTGTTTTTGGTTCTAGGAAAGTCAGAAAATGGATATTCTCGGAATTGGACGGGACAAAAGCCAAAGTGCCTATTTTTCCAGAAGTCATCAGATGCCAGAATACGAGACGGAGAGGAGCCAGGGGGCCACCACACCACCTGGCCGCGCCAGGGGGTGGTGTGGCTAGCCCTGGTACCCCCCTCGGCCTCTCCTTCCGCCTATATATTGCCCTCGGGACAAAAACCCTAAGGGCCCGATCAAAAAATCCACGAAAGAGTCTGTAGCCACCGTCATCTCCATCCCTAGATCGGGAGGGATCTGAAGCTCTTCCCGACACCCTGCCGGAGAGGGGAATTCACCCTGGAGGCCTTCTTCATCACCATGCAAGCCTCCGGTGTGATGCGTGAGTAGTTCATCCTTGTACTACGGATCCATGTAGTAGCTAGATGGCTGGTTCTCCTCCTTTGTGCTTTCATGTATAGATCTTGTGAGATCCTTTCATGATCAAGATCATCTATTTGTAATTCTGCATGTTGTGTTTGCAGGGATCCGATGGATATTGAGATGCTATTTCAGATTGATTATTGATTCTATCATGTCTTTGTTATTTGTGATCTTGCATGCTTTCTGTTGTTAGTAGCTCTCTTGGCCAAGTAGATGCTAGCAACTCCAAGAGTTAGTATTTATGCTCTATAGTGGGTTCATGCCTCTAGTAATCTGGGGAAGTGATAGAAATCTCTAAGGTACTAGATGTGTTGTTGCTACTAGGGAGAAAACAACAATCCTTTGTTCATAGAATAATCATATTGTTTACTTTACACGCAGTTCGTAAAGCAATAATCTGTTGCTTGCAACTTAATACTGGAGGGGGTTCGGATGATAAGTACTTGATTCCTGTTCCTTGACTATTCGCACTATCCACATCCGGGAGGCCTTATGGACCCCCCCTGAGCCAGAGCTTGATTCATTTCTATTTCTCGGGGCCACAAAGTAGTTTGGGGCTTTATTACTATCCTGTACTTATGCCATGCCTTACTGTTTTATTTAAGAATTGTGTGTGGAGCACCTGTACTGTTTTGGATGCGGAGTGTTTTAGCGGTATCGACAAGCCCAGTCACACTTTCAGGTTCCCAGTTGTTTACATCCATTGACGTAAACCTTGGGTCCGTCTCGGAGCCGGCCAACTTCGTTGCGGGTAGCTTAATGGGGTGGCCCCCTGAAATATTTCTGAATCCTGTGATCGCTTTGTCGTGAATGCCTCGTTGGGTTTTGAGTTAGTTTTTCGGAGGTTGATCGAGTGTGTGTTGCTATTTGTGCACCCCTGCAGGGTAAATCTTTCTGAAAGCCGTGTCCGCTGTTATGGACGACTTGGAGCACAGTTTCTCGATCATAGACAAGTATAACTAAAGTACCGCTTTGAATCTGACTAAGTACCTGATTAGTAAATAGTGCAATACTCATGGAATGGTTAATAAAACTACCAACGGATGGGTTGTTCGTCCGCTTTCTCATTGGTAAGCGAGAAGGAGGATGGATCTGTTCATTATACTGTTATAACTGTTGTTTCTAATTAACGGACATCCGTCTATCATTTGTTAGGCGGATGGTTAGCGAGTATCTATAGACTTGTTAGTTATTATCTTTTGCTGCAATTGCGTCACCCCAGGTATATGTCCCCTTTAGAGGCATACAGACTTGCTGAGTACCCCTAGGGTCTCACACGATAAATTGTTTGATTCAGATGAACATGTGTATTCGCAAGATGGATACTGGGTGGAGGAGACGGATGATGTTGGCAATGATCACTCAGTGTAGAGAATCCGGGAACGGGGATCCGTGAGATCTGTGGGCGGGATGTGTTTATTTATGTGGCATCTTATGCCAATTTGCTTCTTATCTGTACTCGGATCTGGTTTTCTGCTTCTACCTGATACTCTGATGTTTGATGTATGAGGAGCTATCCTAAACCATTATCTCTATCTAGGATATTTGGATCTTGCCGTATGGCATTGCAATATTTCTATTTCTTTTAGATGGAATGGCTCTGTGAACAGTTGTATGGTGGCTTGCATACATACTCACTTGTGTATGTAGTTGATCCCTTCGCCTGCCGATTACGCCGCTCGTTCTTGTCCCGATGTTCTAAAAGTGGTTAGGACGGCCGAAAGGTCTACCTGTGAGTGGCCCCTCGGCCCCACCGTACTATTTTAACCACTCCCGCTCATCCAGGCAAGCAACTAAGAGCGTAATTCACCGAGGTAGTTACATTTTCTGACTTTCCTGGAACCAAAAACAGCAGAAAACAGGCAACTGGCACTGTGCCTCTTGTTAATAGGTTAGTCCAAGAAATCATATGAAAAGTACTCCAAAGTGTGGACAAAACATAAGAAAGTAGATATAACCAAACATGGAACATCAAAAATTATGGATACGTTTCCAACATATCAGATTTCTATTTTACCGGTCTCTTGTAGTGTTGGGAGACCGGGTTTAGGATAGATAGTTGTACTATCAAGAGGGGCTCTCGAGTGGATGACTCGTTTGTATCTTTCGGAGAGAGCTCAAACCTTTGCATACATATCATCATCTTTCTTGGTTGTTGTTTGGTTCTTGTCCATGTGGGATCTAGAGCTTGTGGTTATCATCATAACAAGCTCTAGTTCATCAAAAATGGATTTCCCTTGAATATCTTATTGTGTTTTTGATCTTGCGGTTTTTCTGGCTCCACACCTTAGGAGGTATCTCACATATATATTCATGGCATTTTCTCCCTTGGATTCTACACGTTGTTATCTTTCCAACAAAATTGGTTTCATCTCATTTGGAGTTTAGATGCAAAAGTTGTGGCAGTTTTGTTCTGGAGTTTTTGCTTGACCAGTAGTTCCGGTGGGCCACCACCGGTAGTACCGCTAGGGCATTTTGCCATCATTAGTACCGGTGTTAATTCCAGCCCAAATTCCGGTAACCCCGTTTTCAGTTCAGTATCTTCTCTATTTTGATGAGTTCTATTTGCCGGATGTTCGATCGGTATTTCGGGCGGTAGTACCGACCTCGCCGGAACTTCTGGTGACAGGCGGTACTACCGACCATACTTGCTTTTGTGTTCGTTTGCATCACCAATTTTTGGACCGTTGGCTGAGTGCCACCGGTAGTACCAGCCACCCACCGGTACTACCGGCTGTGTGCATATCTATGAGTAACGGGCAGATCGGGGAGCCCTTTAAAAGGAGCTCCACTTTCCCCTTTGGGCCCAACTCGTTCTTCTTGGTTATTTTCCCTTCTCTCTCTCCTCCATTATTGACCTTGAAGAGCTTGCCCTCTCCCCTTCCCCCTCCTATGATTCTTGCATCTTTTTGAGGGATTTGAGAGAGGAGATCTAGATCTACAACCCCCACCAAACCAAATCCCTTATTTGTGAAGGAATCCTTGGGATCTATATCTTGGAGAGTTTTGGGTTCTATCTCCTCTTGTGTTCTTCCTCTCTTATTCCCCAATAGCTTTTGTAGCTTTGGTGGAATTTGAGAGTGAAGGACTTGCCTCTTGCATTTGTTGCATAGGTTTGAGTTCTCCTCGGAGATTCGGCGAGTGCGAGCTTGTGGGCTTGTTACTCTTGGGTTCTTGGAACCCTAGATGGTTGTGTGGTTGGATTGTTGACATTTTGTGGTCTTGTAGCCTTTTGTGGGCTTGTTGCCTTTGTGGTATTGTTGTTGGGAGCCTCCAATTGAGTTATGGAGCTTGCCCCAACCTTGTACATGTTCGGTGACCGCCCTCAAGTGTCCCATAGTGGAACGTGAGTAGGCCTTTGTGGCGAGATCACGAGAGAATAGGGTGATCCTTTTGTGGCGTCGGTGAGTTGCGTGCCTTCGTATCTTGGGGTGAGTCCTTGTGTGGCGTTGGGTGAGCATCGAGCCACCACACCTCGAGGTGAGCCACTTGTGGCGTTCGAAGTACATTGTGCCCCCGCAGCTCTCCAACAGAGACATAGCTTCTTTGGAAGTGAACTTCGAGAAACAAATCATCGTATCTGCGTCCATCGAGTATCTCTCAACCGAGCCCTTTACTTATGCAATTTACATTGTGATAGCCATTGGGCTTGAAGTATTATATCTTGTTATCTCCTTGTTTCTTGTCTTGCTTAGCTTAGGTTGTCGGTGCACTTAGTGAACCTAGCGAATATAGGTTTTGGCTTGATAAATTAAACGTTAAGTTTTTTCCGCATTCATTAGAGCCTAAACCGTAATAATTTCAAAACGCATATCCACCCCTCTCTAGGCGACGTCCACTTCCCTTTCACATGACTACATCATTTTAAAAACAACTTTATACCTTGGAAGGAATTGATAATATGGAAGGGGTGCTAGAAACCATGTCATCCAAAGTCACAACGGTAATGAACGACAAGTTAATTGCTCATTTCTCGGCTGGTGAAGTAAAGGTTGCATTATTCCATATGTTTCCAACCAAGGCGCCAGGGGCTGATGGGTTCCCTACTCACTTTTTTTAGAGATGTTGGGAGTTGTGTGGCGTCGAGGTTACTACGGTGCTACTCAGGGTTCTGAAGGGATAAGACAACCCAGCTATTATTAATAATACTTTCCTCGTTCGAATCCAAAAGATTGCAAGCCCAGAGTAATTGGGTCAATTTTGACTAATTAGTTATGCAATGTCATCTATAAAATTGCATCGAAGGTGGAGGAAAATAGATTAGAGGTGATACTACTTGATATCATCTCAGAGGAACAGTCTGCGTTTGTCCCAGGCAGATTAATTACTGACAACATCATCATAGCATACGAGTGTTTGCGCTTCATGAAGAAGAAACAAGCGAACAAACTTTGTTGTTGTGCTCTGAAGTTGGATATGAAGAAAGCCTATGACCATATGGAGTGGATCTATTTATGTGCTATCATGCTTAAGTTGGGGTTCCATAGGCTCTAGGTGGAGTTGATCATACGGTTGGTCACTTCGGTTTTGTTTTCTATGCTCTTTAATGGAGGGAGTACAAAGAGTTTTATCCCATCTAGTGGTATCCGTCAGGGAGATCCCATCTCCCCCTATCCTTTTCTGTTGGCAACGGAGGGCCTTTCGTGCCTTTTGAAATCGAGAAATGAGTCATCAAACTTAAGTGGAATTAAAGTGGTACATCCTCTTCGGTGGTAAGTCACTTACTCTTTGTAGATGAAAACCTGTTGTTTTTCAGGGCGGATAGGGAGAGTGTTGAGGAGATCAGAGATGTGTTGGAAGTTTACTATCGGGATTCGAGCCAACATGTTAATATGGACAAATCATCAATTCATTTTGCAAAGGGGTGAAATCAGAGTATCAGAACTAAGATTATGGATCTGATTGAGGTACATAATGAAGCTCTGAGTGAGAAATACATGGGCATGTCTATAGACGTGGGTGCCTCAACCAATGGTGCCTTTAAATACCTAAAAGATAGGGCATGGAAGAAATTACAGGGTTGGTTGGAGATATTGTTGTCATTATGAGGTAAAGAGGTGTTGATCAAATCAGTAGCCCAAGCAATGCCAACCTATTGTATGTTGTGCTTCAAACTCCCAAAAGGCTTATGTGATCACATAAACAGACTGCTCCTAAACTTATGGTGAGGGACTAAAGAAGGGAAGAGGAAGACACGTTGGGTAGCATGGGAGGAGATGACTAAACCGAATGGCCTAGGAGGGCTAGGGTTTAGAGATATATAGTTATTCAATTTGGCGCTATTAGCATGACAAACTTGGTGTGTGCTACTGGATCCGAGCAACTTGAGTGCCAGGGTTTTAAAACCGGTATATTTCCTAACAAGTGAATTTTTGTATCCTAAAGTTGGCTCTTCTCCATCAAGACTCTTGAGGGAAATTAGAGAGGGAAAGGAGGTGTTAAAATAGGGACTAATCCATCGGATTGGTTCAGGCGCGGATACTAATATTTGGGACATGAATTTGTTGCCAAGAGATTTTCTACTGAGACTGATCTATTGTCTGCTTGATGAACCACCGCTTGATAAACCACCGGTGATGGTGAGCGAATTGATTGTGGGGTATACAATGTCTTGGGATTCAGACAAGGTTCAGCATGCACTAGCACCAATGGATGTTGAGGTTTTCCTTAATATTCCACCACTATCGCAATTACAGAACGACTGGTGGGCATGGCACTACGAGAAGCACGACATCTTCATAGTACGCTCAGCGTACATGATGTTGGTTAACTCTCGGGAACGGAGGACGGCATGGCTAGATGAACGAGAGGGAATCTCGGATACGAGGAGGGAATAAAAGGATTAGACATCAGTGTGGCATGTCCAAGTACCATTGAAGCTGTGAGTCTTTCTCTAGAGACTCGTGAAACAGACTCTAGCCTCGATGGATCTTATCCATCATCAACATATGGCATCTCATGACTCGTGCCGCCTGTGTGGAGCTCCAGATTCTTGGCAGCATGCACTCCTCGATTGCAATATGGCAAGAAGTGTGTGGGCCCTACTACCTGATGGTTTGATGGAGGTAATTGTAAACATACATGAACCAGATGCCAGGAGTTGGCTAGCCGCAGGGATTGATGTATTATCGCATGAGGAGCTTACGCTCACGGTGGTAAGTTTGTGGGTGATCTGGTATGCCAGACTGAAGGCTGTATATGAAGATAGCTTTTAGAGTTTGTTGTCTACTCTGAGCTTCATAAATCGATTCATAGCAGACCTAGCGATCGAGAAGGTCACCGAGCAAGCAAAACGGGGAGCAGTTGTGGTAGTACCTGTTGGAAATATGCCCTGAAGACAAATAGTAATAAGGATTATTATCATATTTCACAAAGTTTATGATTAAGTTTTATATCATGCTATAACTGTATTGAAAGGAAACGTCAATACACGTGTGATATATAAACAACCAGGAGTTCCTGCTGAAACTCTAGTCACTGGTTCATTGATCAACAGATGATCAAGGTTTCCTGATCATGTGGCATTTATGCCAGTTGGAAATGGAGTCACCTCATTGTGAGAATGAGATGATGAACTAATACCCAACCTAAACATCGTGACCCGATCATGTCATGAAGTTCAAGTTATGATGATTAGAATAGACCTAGTGTACTATTTCTTAGACCGTGAGGCCATATCAATCACTGTTACCCGAGGGTACTTTGATAGCATCAAACATCACACGGTTAAACGGTGATCATAAAGGTGTGTTCAGGTATTCGGAGGGATAGTTGAGGCAATATACGTCAAGAGTGGGATTTGTCCATCCGCGTGACAGAAAGATACTCGAGGGCCCACTCGTAGAAGTTATATCCAATAGCTACGCAACATGTGATTTGATCACGGGGATATCACTTGTCAAAACGAGTCAAGTAGCATATGCCAGTAATGAGATTCAACATGACATGGTGATGTCATTTATCAGATCTCAGACAATGCAAGTATCTAGAGACAAAAGGAATAAGACACGACGTTCATGGTTCAAACGACGAAAGATTTTGTGGAATGCACAGGGGTCAGATGGCCATCCAGGTCCCTCTGTTGATCATTAGTGCGGGAGGGTCCTGACCATGTCTGGAGTGTTTTCAAACCATGGGGTATCACGCTTAAGGGCTTGATGATGCTCAAAGAGTGTTTTTAGGATCGGTAAAATCACTGAAGAAAAGAGAAGAGAGAAAACTAGAAGGGTTTCGGTAAGTCCGGAGGATGTACGGAATGAGAGGGAATGGTTTGCACATCAACGAGGATTGAATAATATGTAAATATATGTTAATTATTGAATTATACATGTATTTATATTTATTTAATATTTAAATATGATTTAATGGGGCATCCCACCTAATGGGCCAAAATGCCGGAGGGGAAAAGGCCCAAGAGGGGGACGCATCCCTAGGAGGGGCCAAAGGGGTGGTCGGCGACCCTAGTGGGCTTGCCTCCCACGTGGGGCCCATCGTGGGGCTGGTCGGCGGTGCCTCCCCCCACCTCCTCCCTTGATTAATCCCACCCCAGGACTTTGAGGGAGGGAGTGCCTCCCCTCCCCTATATTAAGAGAGGTATTTTGGCAAAATAAATACAACAATAATCAATAAAAGGTTCCCTCTCTTTTGGGGAGACCTTATAGTTGATTCTCTCTCTCTCTCTCTCTTTCTCCTGTGACCGTGGTTCCAAGTTCGGATCGCGCGCGCGAGAGTCTTCTTCACCGTGGAGCGCTATCGCGCTGCAGGATTCAGATCTAGGAGCTCTACTTCCGCAACTGCTGCTGGATCAGGGAAGCGGGAGTCATCGCCAGGCACCGGATGCATGTAACTTCCTGCGAGGTGCAACACTTGGGGCACTAGGAGTTCTTGGAGCCACATGAGCTGTCGGGACTTCAAACACGACCTTGAGGTCGGCTTTGGTTTGTCTACATCAACCACGCTCTCCTGAGCGTTGACAATGCTTTTCGGTCTTCAAGGGTAAGTTCATGAAAAGCCCCTCCAGTTATTGCATTATCAATAGATAGGTCCTAGCAACAGGGTTTCAAGGGCGTAGGGTAAAATTTATTGTTTTTATACGCGAACCCCTACAGTGGTATCAGAGCTAGATCTATGGGTAGTATTTCTAGTACGGGTAAAACACATGAGATGTAGAGTGTGGGCGTTGATCTTTTAGTTGTTACCCTCCCACGTGTACTTGTGTATACCACAGTAATGCTTGATGAAGCGGCCCCCAATCGACTTTATGCGTTCATTCGCGAGACTGGTCCATGCTTGACATACGACTTGAATTTTTTTTGGGGGGGTGTCTGTCTCTCTCGCATTAGTTGGTATGCCATTTGCAACGGAGGCCCCCGAAAGGGGTGTAGTATAGATAACTACTTGATCAGCGTTGTGGTGAAAGTTCGTAGGTAAGAACGGTTCTTGTGCAAAAGCCCATTCAACCATGTAAAACATGCAAAGATAAAGTAGAGGCATCTAACTTTGTTTTGCAGGGGGAGTTGTGATGTAATATGGTTGTGGCAAAGGTAAAGTAAGTTTACTTTACGTTGCTAAGTAGTAATAGATGGTCATGGAGGTGACGGACTATCACACCGGAAGGCATAGGTACCCTGGTGCCTACGGCGCCGGAACCCTGGCGTCGGAATCCAGAGGCGCCGGATGGAGATCACAGCGAGAAGGACCATATCGCATCACTCTTACATTCAATGTTTATTGTTTGTATATCTTATTGTGTGCTAGTATTAGATACTCGACGATAGCCTAATAAGATGATCCCTAATTAAAATACCTATGAAAGTGTTCTCCCTTAGTGTGCACCACCAAGAAAGTTCTTTGGAATGAGACAGGCTGTGACGACTAGGTGTCAGACATATCTACGTTTGCATACAGTGGTGTAAGCCATGTTGCACATCGAATACATAAATGTTGAGTTGGCGAGCCTAGCGTGTGTAGACATGGCCTCGGAACACGGATGGTCGAAAGATCGAGCACGAGTCACATGAATGATGTGATCGACGTTTAGGCGTCACCTTTGCAACTATGCCGCCGGTCGTGATAATCGGGGGCGGTGTAGTGAATAGGGATCATGTAATCACTAGAACCCTTCAGGGGATAGGTGTTTTTAGTGGTTTTATATTTAACTCATTTAATTATAAACTTAGTCTAAAATCCTTTTTGCAAGTATAAATGTAGAAAATGGTTCTCCCCCATGCTACCTTCCTTGTTGATGATTGGTTAGATGGAGAGAAGCTCAAACTAGATGGATCCAACTTTCTATGTGGGTTGCGCGTCTCCATGTTCTCCTTAGTGAGAATGACGCGGTCGACTATATACTCGACGAAATGGATTTGGAGCAGCCTAGTGTCTTTGAGACCCCAGAGCAGCGGGAAGACCACTATTACCGTCGTGATAACTAGCTAATAAGTCTCTTCAGTTTTAATTGTTGCCTCCTTGATAAGGACATCAACCAAAAAGTAAATACTAAAGGGTTCTAGAAGACATACTATTACTTACTAGGTAATGGTCTCATTTGGCACATGCTATTTTTTTAGAACCCGCAACGGACGTGCGCATCTTTGTATTAAATTGACAAGAACGCCATAGAATGGCTACAACACCACACTTGCCTTTTAACTTAGAACACACTCTAACAACAACGAATGACAAACTCATCTAGACCACACTCCAACCAAGAATGGCTAGGGCCAGGACAAGGAACCACAAACCGCGTCATAGTCAACGCCAACACCGCCAAAGACGACCCAAAACACACCACTACATATGCCTAGAAGATGAAGCAAGCAAGTGGTAGGGACTGGCCGCACTTGGAAAGGAGTCGAAGAGAGTGTCGACGATGCCCTACATAACGCCCTGAGGACTCACACCTGCAGTAGTAGCCAACACCAGCTGGTCCACCATCGGCGAGTGCCACCATGTAGCCACATGCTATGGCACTAGGTTATGTTACTACGAACATTTCTTTTCAATTCAATGGCATGCCATATCATCAAAATGCTTAGTTGGTATTAATGTAGATGCATACTATTATCTGTGTTACTCTCACTAATTTTTAATATTTTTAAGAAAATTGGAGAAATATTACTCTATTTTTTATTTTCCAAAAAATAATGCACGGTTGATCTAGAATCGAGCTCGGACAGACCTAGACAGACCAGTGGTGATCTCGTAAACATATCTCTCCGGGCCGGAGTGATAAGTCCATTTTTTTTGCCACAGGCTTCCTCCAATTAATTCTACACATTGCATATAGCAAGCTTACATAAATTAGAACAATGACATTACCATATAACTGATTTTTTTTGAACGAAAGTGCTTATATTAGCAGAAATAGAGTACAACGTATCTTTTACAATAAGCACTCAGAAGCTTAGAATGGGTACTAAATCCGACAAGCTCACAACTACTGATAGAAGCTGTAAAACCAAGAAACCTAAGCAGAAGAACACAAATGGAGCCTATCAGGTTATCCATCGAGAACATGGACTTGCCACACCTACAAATGTGTTCTCCAGGGGCCTCGCAAAGCCTAGCCAACCGCAGAGCCAGCGACTCAACCTGCAATCCAGATGGCATCAGCAGCTGAGGTTGAATGTTGGGTTTTATATATTGAAGAAGCATCACCGAGCTCAACATAAGGGGGTCTTCACCGCTGAATCTCAGGAGTAACATCAGTGAGAATCTCAACAGTCTTCGGCGCACACACCCGAGCGATATGAAGATTGAAAAGATAACTTGGTCCGCAATTCTCAATTGATCTTTTGTGAAGCAAGTGGATTGAAGAGTTGCATCCAAAGAATGTTGAATCTGGCTAGTTCCAATTGGAGCAGCTGGACATGAAAGCACCATCTCCTCAAAATTCCAATAAATTAGACAGATTGCGTGAACTAACACAGCAGAGCACAGAGCACATCCAACACACGTAGTCTGCAGAGGAAGACACCGATTCCTCTAGGAACTATATCGAAGAGTCCATCAAATGGTTCTCCAGGAAATCAAGACCTTCGCGTAGGAAACCGGGTTGCCAACAACCAGTAATAGCCACAGCAGGCCAGCCACCCCCTCTCCCTCGCCACCATGGCCGTCCGAGAGGGGGAAAACCACACCAGGGCTACCAGTTGGGCCATCACCCGTGCGCTTATGAAAAAAGGGGGCGGTCGATGCCCTCGTCCACCATGGAAGCAGGGGACTCACCGGCCTCCATCCACTGCCGCGCCATAGCAGCAGACAGGAGAAGCACCCCTAGGGATCCCCGAGCGACGGCATCAACACGCCTCCTTCTCCCCCCCCCCCCTCGCCACCATGGTCGGCCGGAGGGAAGAAGGGATGCAGGGAGACATCAGCTAAAGGGGGCGCCCACCAAGCAACCTTATTGCGGAGATCCTCGAGTACAGGTCCGATGCCGCCCGCTCCAACCACCGGAGCGCCGCCGCCAGAGAGCCCACGCGAGCCGTCCAAGATCCGGTCGCCAAGATCTCAAAACCCTACTCCAACTACTGGCAGACCGCCGAAAACTACTGCATCTAGCTAATCTACAAGCGTCGACACCTCTCCTCCGCCTCCCTCGACCGGCTGCGCCATCGAGGTTGGCCTTGGATCGGCCCGGCGCGTGCGGCACCACTAGGGGAATTGTAGCAGGGGATGAGGGGAGGGGAGAGACCTGAACGGAAAGAGTACCATATAACTGAATGAAATTTGTATTACCAAATTACCTTAATGGGACGTCAAGGGGGTAAAACCACGAAAAATGGATTAACTGACATGTTTCTATGAATACACTGACCTATTATACCCACTAACATACCGATGCATCACAACGTATAGCTGTGAGATATGGGGCGGAAACAAAAAATACGGCGGGAGGGGAAGGCTGTGGCAAAAGAAAAAATAGACGATCTCCACTTTTCTCTCTAGGAAGAAGAGAAAAGTGCATCATAAAAAATAAAAGTATCCCTCCGTTTCGAAAATAAGTGGTTTAGATTTGTCAGATTCGAATGTAATGCTTCTCGAATTTCTTAAAAAAAAGTTCTGTTACTCTCTAGCTGTGGCCTATTTTTGGAAGGAAAAAAATAACAATGTCATTACCTATTTTTGAGGGAATAGGCCTGATACGAAACGGAGTCAGCGGTTGCCAATTCTCTCCATGAGGCCCAACTGGGCGTCTCAGCACCTCACTCTCTCCCGAGCATCACTGGGCAGCCCAGCAAGCACCGCTCACTAGACGGCCCACAACTCAACTCCACCCCTTTCCACTCCACTGTCCACTCCCACATTATCACCTCATCTTCTTTCTCCCTCTCCCCCCCGTGTAGACTGTGTACCTGCCGCTGCCGCCCTTCTGCGCGCGACAGAAATGGCGTTCTCGCTGGTGGGAGCCTTCAAGGGCCTCTCCCTCTCGTCCTCCTCCTCCTTCCTCCGCGGCGACCGCGCGGCGCTCTCGGGCACCAGCGTAGGGATGGGCGTGGGCGTGGCGACGCTGCCGGCGCGCGGGCTGACCATCCAGATGGCGCACAAGAAGGGGGCCGGGAGTACCAAGAACGGGAGGGACTCCAAGGGACAGCGCCTCGGGGTCAAGATATACGGCGACCAGCTCGCTAAGCCCGGCGCCATCATCATCCGCCAGCGCGGCACCAAGGTCCCCCCACCTCTCTGCAATCCTGTTTAGTATCGACGGTTCATTCGCCGCTGCCTTGCGTGCTGAGTGGTAAATTGCGGTGGAATTACTGTGCGTATGTTGCCCAGTGAGTTCGAATTGTCGATTGAGGTTTGGTAGTAGAGGTTTTGTACAGATTGGGTGGTGGTGGTGGTGGTGATGAACCTACAGTACAGTACAAGCATTCAGACAGTGTTGTCATTGTCATGTGCTACCCCCTGGCATTGTGCATAGCCATTCATGCCGGGACTTCCATTGTCAACACTGCGATTGCTGTCTGTCAGCTGTCAGTGAAACTGTCAGACTCTGAAGTACCTGGAGACTCTAGTGTAATGTTTGCTTACTTCTTAAATTGTTCAGTAATCGGAGCTCCATGCGGTAAGGAATGTGCGTCTATAGACTATAGGTGTATATAAAGCGAAACAATTTTCTTTAGCAGGTTAGAAGCTGATATTTTCATTATTGACTAGACTGAATCCTTACTTCGTACATGCAACATATCAATCCCATGCTATTTGCTCATTCAGAAAAGAAAAGGGCATGGCAATGGCTGACCCATTACGTGGCTGCGTGTAGTACAAACTTATCGGTTTGATCGTTTCTGGTTACGCTCTTCACTTCTTCAGAGTCTGTGGGGGCAGAAAGAGTGCATCGTTCGTCCCAGAAATTATTCAATGTGCAAATGCCATTTTCTTCCCTACCTCTTTGCATATATTCCTGAACTATGGGTTTAATGTAGCTCTTGGTTTCTGTCGTCATGCAATATTCTGGTTTCATGAATGTTGTGTGTGATACATGATCCTTGTCGATTACCTTTATATAAAGTAGTTTCACATTGGTGTATGAAAGGGCACCTAATGATATATAAATCGCTGTGTGTGTCTCTTTGCGTTTTTTCTGTTTTCTTATGTTCATTTATGTTGAACATTTCAGGTCTATCCTGGAAACAATGTTGGAATGGGCAAGGATCACACCCTCTTCGCTTTGATTGATGGACTTGTCAAGTTTGAGAAATATGGACCAGACAGGAAAAAGGTTATAGTCACTAGTAACTGTATCTAATTAGGTTTCTGGGGAATACAAGATGTGTGACTATCTAGTTTTTCCTTTCCAGGTAAGCGTTTACCCATATGAGAAACAGCCTGAGAACCCAAACAGTTACAGAGCAAGGAAGAGAGAGAACTTCCGCTTGCAGCGTGAACGCAAGAAGGCAAGAGCAGAGAGAACTTATGAGCCACAATTGGTGTTGGCAGCTGCAGAAGTGGGTGTTGAGGTCAATGCAGACTGCTGATAGTTTACTGTAATGTATTTCTCTTTTTTCTTTTACAATCCATGCTTGACAAAACTTTCTCGAATGTAAATCATCGACTGCAAGGTGAATGCAAGTCCAGTTCAATTTTCAGTTTCTGCCGTGTCCTATCTGTTTTGTGTTTTCATAATATTACACTTTAGGGACCAGGAGGGTGTCTATGTCAACTTCCCACAAACCACAAACTCCACGTAATATTATGATGGTGCCAATGCATCAACACAATCATCACTTGGAAGTTGGAACATGTTATGTGGTTCAGGCCGTATTAGGAAAAACTTTGCATAGGTTCTCTTTGCAGAAAAGTTACTTTTGCATGTAGGTCTGTAAACGGTTTTAGTTTAGTTGGTGCATGCAAGACTGCAAGCAGGCATTTCATTCTTCCGTGGTCCCTATTCTTGAGGAGTATTGTACTGCATTTATAAACAGTACTCCCTACTAAATCAGCGACACTTATTATGGATCGGAGGGAGTAGAAGTTTCTGTTCAAACTAAATTGGTTTGCCAATACTTTGGAGATGCTAAGCAATCAACGACCTCACGAAACAACAGAAACTAGTAGTAGACAGTAACTCTGCTCAAATGAGGGGAACCACAGCCATACACCATATGCCTAATTATTAGAGAGAAGAAAATAGGTTTTGTTCTGAAGGAAGCGTATGGACTAGATGTTGATTATCCATCCAACATAGAAATATAGAAGGGTCATTTCTATAGTGTTTTGGCCCCTCTTTTATGCCTCATGATGTAGTCTATCAGCCATCTAGCTTTTTGTGAAGCAAAGCAAAGAGGAGCATAATTGAGCTCAGGTGGGATTTTTGTTAAATAAAGTTGACCTACCACAGGGTAGATGGGACCCTTTTTCGCTCCCTCGATTCTAAGGCCACAAGTCTTCATCAAAGAAACAAAATACAAAGAAAAAGAAAGGGCAATGGAATCAAGAAGCATGATCCTTGTTTGCTCTCTCTTTTCTGTATCATCCTATAACCCAGGAGCTAGCTGCACTGGTGACTGATGGCGCCAAGGCAAGCATTATTGAGATCCCACCATGTTTTTTGACAAGCTTTGTGCAAGTTGAATCATGGAGAGGGGCACAAAGTATGTGAATTACTGGATCTTTTTCTCTTTCAGTGTCCCCATATGCTCCTCACATGTGGAATCTTGCAAAGGAATCAGTATTGGCATTGCACGGTACTGTAAGTCTAACATCATTCGTCGTACTCTCTTTTTTACACCAAAATTCAACATGCTGAAGATAGCTTATTAATACCGTATTGGAAAACATTTGAAACATTTTGAGTCACAGATTGTTTTTTTGAGTTCCAGATGCCGATGAGGATACAACTTGCAGGATAAAATACTGCTAGTAATAAAGTCTAATTAAAGTCATGCAACATTATGATCTCTTGCCATACATTGGCCAATAACATTAGGAGAGCCACAAACTTTAGGTGGTTAAGCATGTGCACAGTGTCTAAAATAGCTGTACTACAGATTCACAGAGCATTTTGTGTCATGTCTTTATTCTCCTGTCACGTTTCTAGGAACCTTCCAAAAAATTCATGATGGATTTTTATTTCTTAGCAATGCATAGCCATCAATGACTTCGGAAGTGATCTGCGATTCTAGGTTCTAATTAGCTGAGCAGAATACAACTAAGATCTTCTAATGTTGTAGCCTTTTTTTCTTACAAAGATCACTTCGGAAGTGATCTGCGTTATGAGAACTCAGTGAAATATGCTGTTTGTTTATGGTGTAGAAGTCATTGCATGTTAACATGCTTTTGTAGAATCTGTTTGTCATTGCTTGTTGACAGTAATACATAGTGGGCATCAAAACTGAATTCCACACATAATTCTGCGAGAAAATGGATATGCATAAGTCTTTTTGTTTGTTATATAGAGCTGTTTAACGCTAGATTTTTTGTTTAAAACTATACATGAGCGATGTGATTAAGGACTCCTTAATGTGTTCAGTTCTGTTTTATTGTAACTACACATAGGTCCAGATAATGTATAACACAAAATATAGATACCAGCTTGCAGCCTTGCACCAATAGCTAAAGCACTTGCAAAATCATCTGTTAGCTGCAGATCCTGTGAAAGAAGCTCATGAGATCTCAGGATCTTCTAACGATTGAATGGAACTTCTTTGCGTTGGAGCAAGAGCCGCATTCATCCAAAGAGAGTGAAAGCGCTTCCATCCTTCGCACCATGAATGGACATTAAGAGAGAATTTTGTGTTCCAGGGCAGCAGAGCACCAACGGAATCATCCAGCCATCACCCATGCAGCCGTGCTTACATCGAATTCTTCCTTTTTCATGCAGACTTCCCAGTCCACACTCCACACTCCACACCACATAATAGTAAAGCTAAGATGCATCCACCAACTGCTAATGATAATCTTTTTATCAAGAATTGCGCTCCTTTTATCCGCTCAATTATCAGCCTAAAGCATATTTTGCTGTCGTTGGAGGCCATAATTCCAGAACCATTCTTGTCTTGCAATGCATGTCATATTGCCATGACAGGGAATTGCTGGGACAAACTTGCACCTTTGTGCTGCCTACTTGCCTTGCTCAGCACTGACCGGTTCTACACCACACTCAATTAGCAGGCACCTCACCAGTCATGCTAAAGAGAGGTGCTGGGTCCTTTGAAAGGGGGATAATGGGCACTACTGCACTGCACTAGTGTTTGTTGGACTGGACTGGAGCGACCCTAACCTCATCTTTCCTTAGCCATCAAGTCTCTGGTTATTTCATGTAGTGACAGTTGCGCTCTGGTTTGCTATAAGACAAGGTTTTGTTGAATGTTCAAAGGATCTGCTGATGCATTTATCTTAATAGACAGAAGACATTCTTTCTTGAAATTTGGAGAGTATATCGTCCTCGCCTCCTCTATTTCTTTTTGGTATGAGCAAGATTTCAGTATCCAACTTGAATTCCTGTGTTGCCAATGTCCCGGTTAGTTAAAAAAAGTTCATTAGAGGAAACAATGTAACATGGCAACTAAAAGGTTATCTGGTTCAGATGCCCACAATGCAAACATATTCTGGTAGAAACTTTTAGTGTGGTAGACTCAATCTTGGCTTCTTGTGGTAGAAACTATGTCATGTAGCTGATCTTCAGACCACCAGTTAATTAAAAGCAGTCACCCTTTTATCTGAACCCTTTCAGTTAGGTTTTTATATGACTCAGGTGTGTTACTCATTACTATTGGTTTGCTTTCGTAGCAAATTTCTTAAAGTGTAATTAGCAACCTGCTGGGATTGAGGTCCAGTTGGAAGTACAGTTGAGCACCAGGTCATGGTTACTCCAGATCCTGACACAAAGATCTACTGAGAGAAGCCAAACACCAGACCCATTCCAGGTGTACTTGCACCGACTGTACCACCAGGTTCTAGAATGCATAGTTGCATACATATCACATGAGCAGAAATACTCAGCAACTCCTACCACAATTGGCTCTGAAGGTGAATCATCCTCCAGCAACCACCGTGAGCCCGTAACTGCCAGAGCTCACACCGACATGGTTGTGTCGTGCGTGTACCAACTGCTAGGAGACCCTGTATACTTGCCAACAATTGCTAACATGACATAGTTGTGGCCTGTGAAAGCTTGTTATGTCCATTCTACTACATGTTTTGTCACAGTTTGTGGCTGTAAATTATATCCGCTAGACCGGAGTCTACTGTATTTTGTAGGCATCCAAATTGTGAAGTCCAAGTCATCAAGTCCAGGGATCAGGATCACGAGAACAGAGGGACCCAAAGCAGAGCAAGAGAGGGAAAGGAAAAGAAAGGGGCTAAAAGAAAGGGAGTAGGCAGACAGCCACCATATCTTTTCTGACAAAGAATTGCCTCCACCCACAACACATCAGTTTATTTATCTGTTAAATCTCATCAAATTGCAAAAAAGCATCATGTGTTCCTCTGCATCTCCACCACCAATAGGATAGGTGATGTGTGTGTACTTGCATGGTTGGCCCCTCTTGCATTGAGACACTACATGCTTTAAATTTCCCCCTCTCTCCTTCAGTCTTTCCATTCATGGCCAGCCTCCCCCTCAGAACACATATAAAACCCTCCGACCATCCTCCTTGCCCCCTCATTGTGGCTATAGCTTCTTGAGACTACACTTGTCTTGTGCTGTTCATAGCAAGAGCTTGATTGCTCAACTGCTACCCAAGGAATGGATCCCATCAGCATAGAGAAGATCAGGGCCCTGAGGAAGTACAGGAGGAGCAGGAGGCAGCAGAAGCAGCTGCTCCCTACTCTCACACCTTACATGGTGGCCACTTGTGTTCTTTGCCTGCTGCTCACTAGCCCTGCCTGGTTCCCCGGGCTGTGCTCGCTCCTCGTCTCCTTCTTCCTCACCACCCTCCCTGATCTGGCTACGGCCTTCTTGCTCAGCCCCAAGTGCCTCTTTGTCGTCGGCAACCTCATTGTCGCCTTCCTCATCGGCGAGTCTAGGCTGAGGAGCCAGCCTGCTTCCCCAGTGGATGTTGGCGACGTCCACGAGGAGCACGTGAAGAGGAACGTCGCGTCGACGGCAACCAAGGTGGCAACGACCACGGTGGTGTTCTCCGATCACAGCGCTCAGGTTGAAGTACTTTGGGAGGGGGAGAAGGAGGAGGAGGAGAAGGAGGAGCTGGAGAAGAGAGTGGATGACTTCATCGCAAGGGTCAGGAGGCAGAGGAAGCTCGAGGCCAAGAGCTTCTTCGACACTGATCGGTGACCATGATCGAGCTTACTTGACTTCCTTGGAGTTGGAACATGCAAGAGAATATTACATCCAAATTAAGGACATGTAATGCTTTGTGCTACTATGCTTAATTCTTTCTTGTTAGGGTCAGAGGTAAGAAGATGAAGAAGAACCGATTCCACTGTCTTCCCAAGAGTGTAGCTGATTAATTCTGGGGCGTAGCAATGCCCAGGAATTAGGCAAAGAGGAGGAGAGACAAGGAATGTGTGTGATCTTTGGAAGAGTTCAAGAAAAAGAAGTGATGGCTTGTGTCTTTCTCTTACCTAGCTTTGTGTCTAGCTGGTTTCATGATGTCATGATTATGATTGCACTTAGAGAGCCTGATGGTCACAATTTGTGACCGTCCTGACTCACAAAGCTGCCGGGATGACAATGGGAAGCAAAAGTTCAGTAACATGTATGAAGTGATGAAGTGTAAACTAGCAGTTGACACATGCATACATGTACTCCCAAATCAGAACCGATCGGAAGTACGGAATACTTTCCGAGTAAATAATCCGGAAAACTAGTGCTTGGAATAACAATTATATTATCCTACCAGCAAGGATTAAAAGAGGAGACATGCAAAGCTGGTGTATGTGTTGATCCAAAGATTTTACTAGCTTCTTTTCTCGTAGTAATAGAATAAGAAGATCACACGCAATGCTGAATGTTCAGGCATCATAATAGTGGCAAAAGGCACCGACTCACCTGCACAGCATATCACCATATGCACATGAAACTTCTATATTCAGAATTATCGATGGCACATCGGCGCACGCACACACAAAAGCTACAACAGTGATTAGGTATTATTCTGAGTGTTCTTTCACACTGTTAGCCAGATTATAAAAGGAAGCAAAAGTTCAGTAAATCTTGGTTTAGGAAATAAATAGGTTCAGTAAATCTATGAAGTGATGTGTAAACTAGCGGTTGACACACGCATGAATGGAGTCCCACTTTCAAAATAATACTAGTCTGGAATCCAATGCTTGGAATAATAATAATTACTCCCTCCATCTCAAAATAAATGTCGGATGTTTATCAAAAATTGGATGAATCTATATACTAAATAGTGTCTAGATTCACCCAATTTTAACAAATCTGTGACATTTATTTTGAGATGGAGGGAATATAATACTCCCTCCGTTCTCAAAATAGATGTCCAAAATGTGCAAGAACTAAAAGAAGAGAGACATGAAAAAATGGTGCAGGCATTGATCTTTCTCTCTCTACTCTTAGATAATGAAAAGGAAGATCACACCGGATGCTGAATGTTTTTCAGGCATCATCTATGTCTGCATATCAGCACATGCTCATGCAGCTTTTCTTCAGGTTTATCAATGTCTCACTGGCGCACACACGTATACTGTTCCGAGTGGCTTGTCACAAGTGATGGGAAGCGACCCACTTGTCTCGTTGATGTGGTCGCTTTTCCGGCTGCTGATTCAGATAGGCGTCAGCTGCGTCTGTGTGCATGCATGCATTCTTTCAGCCACCTTTTCTCGCCGTTGCCGGTGATGAGATCATACTACTACTGTATTCTTTTCTTTTGAGGGGTACATCCTCTTTTTCCTTATTAAAACGCTCTTTTTCTTTAGTCTGAAACTCAGATGATAATGTTTTCTGGAACACACGCAAACCGCACGACAACGATGTGACACTGAGAGGTGGGAGTCCACGTACGTACCAAGGCGGTGCAGCTTGTGCGAGAGAAAAATCAGCAAAAAAAGAAGAAGTAGATAGTAGGTTAATTTACAGAGCAAAAAGGGGTGGTCAATTTTTTGGCTACCGAGATTCAGTGATCCTGTTATCTAAAAAGTTCGAAAATCATATTTACAAGTTACAAAAGAAATTGAAAACAACAACGGGCGTGGCCAATTATGTAGTATCCCATAAAAAAAATACAAAGTAACAATTTCAAATACCTTGTATTCTGAGCTACACAAAATAGACTAAATTGTGAATCTGAGTATGCCTATTTCCAAATCTCCAAATTATATTCCCCGTTTCCAAATTAACCGACTCAGCTAATTTAGTGTCTAGACAAAGCCGAGTCAGTTAATTTTGAATGGAGATCATATTAGATTTTGTTATTCTTGTTTATCCCACAATAAAAAGAATTTCACGTTGTTGTGATTGATTTTACATGCTTGTAGGGAAACATCACTGAATATGTTCAGAATTATTTTTAGATTTCACTTTTCCATGTCTACACGTTGCTGTACCTGTACTTACCACAGAATAATAAAAGTGGAGTTTGTTAGAACGTGAAAAGTGCGAGCGTATAAACAGCGTTCTCTGAACAATTTTGTGTAGCAAAAGTGCAAGGCTATTTATTTATATATACTGTCCTCTCAACAACTTACCTAACTGAATTGGCTCATGTATCTTTCGTTCTAAGTTCTAACACATAAACGTGTAGATTGGCAATTCCCTGTATTGTATGACCACACAAAACAGCATCTCTTGAGTTCCAAACTATATGTTGTCCAAAACACTCTGATAAGATCCGAGTTCAACTGCAAATCTATTAAGCTGTCACATTCGTTGTACAAACGCCAACACAGATACATGGCACAGCCCATGCTTCCATTTCGCTCCATAGCAAAACTGGGACATTCACTTCATGCACAGAACTGTTGCCGTAGCGCGGAAATCTATCTATCCTCACACATAACCAGAAACAACTACAGCATGTAACTTCGATAGATACCAAGCCTCTCGAGTCTTCAGTAAACTGAACCATTTTGCTGTGTCTACTTGCCAAATTTACTAGCCACCGCTGGCTCCGACAGCGTGTTCCAGATCTGCCAAACATGCCAGAGTGTCAATCCTCATACATGGACATGGGCGCGAGTTTCGGACAGACTACACATATGGGCATTGTGCTTACCTTCAATTTGCCTTTTGATCCTCCACATGCTAACAAGAAGGGGCTGTCATTGCAAAACGATACCGTAAATACAGCTCCCTGAAACAGCAAGGAAGTGGGTTAGCAACATAACTGGCGTAATTTCATCTGAAGATAAAAGAAGGAATTCACTCGGGTAACATACGAGTTTAGCATTCAGCGAAGCCACACATGAAGGCTGGTTGTTTGATATATCCCAGAGTTTCACCTGCATTCAGAGACATGTTAGCAACAAATATCGGGCGTTAGTAGCTTCTTCAATGCAAAGCAAGAACGCACCATTTTATCCGTTCCACATGTTGCAATAAACTGCAGAAAAAAAAAGTAGGACAACATCAGTAATTCAGTTTCAGGTGGGTGCATCTCTCTCCTTTTTCAGCACACCGGTATACAAAGTGAAACATACATTAGGCTTAGATGGGCAGAAGGATATCGCAGAAGCAGCCTTATTGTGTGCGTGCAGAGTAAACGTGGGCTGCCCAGGATTTGAATTTGACGAAGCTGTCCGTGTATCAAACGCTTGAACCATCCCATTGTAAAGACTAACCTGCAAGACACAGCTACGACGTCACTATACACTGAGTAAACAAGACATGCACCAGAAAAGTACAGAACCATGCAACTGCATTTACTATTTTATTAGTATAGTGTTAGATTATATCTGTAGGTAGGATCCAGTACATTTTGCAGTTGAGAGATGACCGAGTACATCCAGTATTACATCCACGTTCTACGCGAAATATGCTGCTTTCCTAAGATAGTACTAAATCTTCCATCAACTGTCCCCAAATGGAAATTTCAATGAAGGTTTAGCAAAAGGCTTCTACCATCAATCAGCAATTTCCAATGTTCTATACAGGGCACACAAGCAGGATTCATAATATGTCAAAAAAACAATGAGATCACTTACCAGAAAAGAGTGTTCATTGTGTGGATCACAAACTAAGCTTTCTACATCTGCTTCGACAGACCATTTATGATAAGTTTGTCCATTATCTCTCATATCACTCTGTAAAATGTTAGTATGCAATGTAAGTACAGTTGATGCAGAAAAAATATGCAACAGCCTCTTCAATAAGAATTCCAAATTAACACTGATCTGCATCTCAAAATATTTACAAGAATACAACAAATTAACAATGAACTGCATATCAAAACATCTACAATGACGGAACAGACCATTCATCCGGAAATGACAAATTAACATTGAACTAGATCTTCACCGCACAAGAGAAGAAACTGAGGGTTTCAATATGAACTCCGAGAACTTACAACCAGAATATGTAATGAGCAGCAGCAAATATTTCAGGAAAAAGTAGTACAACAATAATTCACATAATGACAAATAAGATCCATTACCATGATAACAAATCGATCAAAAGATCCACTGAGAAGAGTTTCAGGTGACCTCCAGGCAACCGATTGGACCTACATGTGGGGGAAGGGAAAATTAACTTGATACACCATCGTAATATTCTGGAATGGTATATTACGAAAGTATAAATAAGAAAATAGTATCGATCATTGCCTTGTCATCATGATGTTGCAGTGTGACTGCACATTTACCAGTATTCAAATCCCAAAGTCTAACAGTTTTGTCTGCACTTGAGCTAGCTAGAACGTTCCTGAAGTTTATAAGGAGTCATTAGCATCTGTCCAGTAAGTGAACGAAGAACAAGGGATGCAATCACTTGAGTTGAAACGAAAACACACCTCACCACTTCATTCCAGGCAAGACCAAGCACAGATTTTGAATGGCTGCGCCTCTTGTACTTTGTCTGGACATGACATGCGGTATAAACAGTGTAACTAACATTTCAAGGAAGGAATGCTTTACCCATGGACGGGGCATATGTGAGTCATAATATCATAAGAACACAGTACTGATATTTTGCACCAATACATTGTACCACTATCCAATCAGTAGCATTTTGCATCAATATCACACTGTTGCATTAATATTGAAACTAGTATCGTCAGTTTAATAAACCAAAATGCAACCCAATCTAAACATTAACTTACTGAACCTACTATACTAGGGCATAAGTTTCCGATCAATGCTTCCTCTAAGACCATTCTGTCTGTAAATTAGCAATTCCTGATTTTCCAGTTGACCTGGATACAGGATCCTTTACACGTAAGACCTATTTCTCATGCCATTTGGGATCCTCATTTTGGTCAACCCGACGTGGAAGCCTTTAGTTTTTCACCTTAAAAAGGCACCAGCACTTTTGTGATGAATAATTCAACCTCGTTTCATGTGTATTATGTTTAGATGGAGTAGTTTTTATCTCATCCGGACATAAAAGATAGCAAGTTGCACAGGCATCAGGTGGGCCCAATAATAGAACACAGACCCACAGTTAATCACAATCTAGCATAAATATTACTGTAGCAACTACGCCATTACAGGACCAGATTGCAGATGTTTCACATGATTACTATTGAGGTTACCAAGGAAGTCAAAGGGAAAAAACATCATAAAATGAGAGAATGTTGGGAATGTCGAGAAAGGCTTTACAATAAGAGCAAGAAAATGAGCATTTATGAAAGCTAACCAGTAAATTGTCTCACGAGAAACAATCAAAAACTTCAAAGGTAGCCCAACAATGAAATATTAGTAGCATACCTTTTTCCCCTTAACTTGTTTTTTGGCAAGTCCTCCTAGCAATGCATGTGGTTCGACCTCATCAACCTGTTGAATAACATTGAAGTCCAACAAACAGTACATAAATTTCTTTGAAGCGAAAACTATTCATGATTGTGTGACATAATAGTCTTGTGTGTTTCTGCGATCATTACAATGTCCAAGTTCCATATTTCGATTATGGGATCCATAGTGCCAACAGCAATGAAATTCCCTGCAATAGAAAAGCATGCTGAGAAAGCAACAAGATTGCAGAAGCAAATTGGCACTCTTTACTTGCCCAAACCCCATGTAGCACTACAATTTTACCTTTCTCTTCACCATTCTTGCGGTTGAAATCCATCCAAGCTGTGCATAGTGGAAAGTCCGAGATAGGGACCTCATGGTGCACAAACATATTAGGATCCCCGTCCTCCAGTTCTTCCACTATACTTACCTGTGACATAAAATAAGGCAACCAGTCATACCTCGCATGCAATATAATCGCAAAAATATACTAGGTGAGCTAGTGATGTCGAGCAAAGAGAGGCAAGGGAGAGTAAGAAAATGAAACTAATGTGAACCAAGTATATTCAGTATGACCATATGCATCAGTTTGAGAATACAAATTTACTCGGCACAACCAGTATTATGCCCAGAATTCGAGTGCTCAACAGAAAGGTTTGTTCTTCACATTCTTGTTAAAATTAAGACAAAAGGAACCACAGCATTGTTTTAGCAAATACGACAAGACAACGTTAATCGACACTTGCCTGAAGGGAATTGAATTCGTCCTCGTTGTGTGCACAAACAAGCACAATATCAGTAGGTTTGATAATCATGTCCTCAATCTCCGAATCGTCATCGTCATCTTCATCATCGTCCTAATAAGGAGGAGAAGGGGACTCATTCACTTCCAATGTGATAACTATTACCACTAACAGCAACAAAAAAATAATATATCTCCTTCGCAAGAAGAGAAAGCATACATCGTTTTTCTTGATCATATAAGGGTCATCCTTGTTGTCTTTGTAGTACAAGTCCCCAAGCCCGGTGCTGAAAACCTCAAGCTCTAACATAAAGATACAAGTAACAGTTCAAGTATCAGTCACACAACAAGACCTTCGCAGCAAAGCCGTCAGAGAAGCACAAGCACCTACCATCCTCCTCCTCATCGTAGGCGTCCATGTTGAGCTCTGCCATCCCATCGGAGATATCGCCAACTGCGGCGGAACCGCTCTTCCCGAGCGCCTTGGCTGCGGCCCTGGCCTGGGCGACCTCGTCGACCTCATCCTCATCATCCTCGAGCTCCATATCGCCATCGTCTTCGTCCCCTTCGGCGTCGTCGGCGTCACCGCCGGCTCTGCGAGCAAAATCAGAAGGTTATTATTCGTCAGCGCGGGGCAGTCACGAGAGGGCGCAACGCGGCGGGGAAAGAAGGGAAGCGGGGGAAAGCGCGCGAGGCTCACTACCTTCCGAGGGCGATGCTCTTCTTGGCCTCCTCGATCTCCTCCTGCGTGGGCGGCTCCGCCTCGATGGGGACGGTCCTGGCGGCGCCCCTCGGCACCCAGGATAACGCCGTGATCATCTTCTACAGGCCAACCGAGAACGCGGAAGACGAGGGGTCTTGATTTATCGAGTGGACCGAGAGGCGGCGCTGTCCGGTCGTCGGCGGAAGGGGCTGGGTTGGTGAAGAGAAGAGGGAGGAGCCGGCGGCGAGGCTGGTGGCGCGAGCGAGGGGCGGTGGAGTGGGACGGGGGAGGTCGAGGACGAGGGTTTAGTCTGGCTCGCGGGCGGTTGCTGGGCTTCTATTGGGCCAGGCCATGCGTGGGGCGGCGTAGCGGTACCGTGTTCGACTCTTTTTCCCTTTTTTTTCTCACATTTCGTTTCTTTTCGTTTTCTATAAAACACGTATAGCCTCCTTCGGTCAAACCTGGCCAACGGGCCGCTCTCTAGCGTGTCGGCACGTGGGCCCGCGAAAAAAGCCCGGCACCAGCCTGGTCCAGCCCGCGGTGTGCCGGGCCCGTGTCGGCCCGTGAAACAGCGGGGCCGTGCCTGTGCCATGGTCCCAGGCACGCGGGACGGCCTGGAACGGCCCGTTTAGCACGTGTATTCCAGGATTTCCAAAATATAGACATAAAAAGGCAGCCGGCGGGAGTCAAACTCAGAACCTCCTGCTCTCCCGTGCTCCAATAGACCACTGGACCACTGAAACATAGTTGTTATATTATAAACTCGGCTCATATTGAAGGGTATTTTCACGGGCCGGCGGGAATCAATAACGGGCCAGCGTGCTTCACGTGCCACGGGCCGGCCCGTCAAGCCGTTGTGCCGTGCCCGGGCCTGGGAGGCAGGCCCCCGTGCCAGCACGCGAGCTAGGCGGGCCATGGCGTGCCATGCCGGGCCAGGCCCGTTTAAGGTGTGTCGTGCCTAGGTCGTACCGGGTCGGCCCGTTGGCCATGCCTTCGGACTGGTGAGCATGGAGCTGTCAAAAGACACGGTGATTGACGACTATATGGGCTGTCAAAGACACGGTGATTGACGACTATGGGCCATCCCAAAGATAAGCAAAGCTTGCCCGTGGGCTCCAGTGCTCAGCGTAAAGATCTCGATTCTCAAAGCTGTTTTTTCTTTTGGCCACACATATAATTTCTTTTTTAAGTAAACGATTAATTAATTAGACAAGCAAGCCGACTTATTAAAAACCTTCCAGTCCCCTTAGGTATCCTGATAAGGAAAAGAGTGCGCTTAAAACTTACTGCCCCACACAGAGAATTACATCGTTTTACAATCATTTGTGATTAGATCCTGCACGCAGTCAGGAGCCGCATCACGAAGGAGCCCAGATAAGCCTGCTGTACCTAGTTGAGCCAACACATGAACCACACCATTGCTAACTCGGTCTACTTTCCTAATAGCAATATCACAGTAAGTTTTCAATAGACTTCTAGCTTCTCATACCAGAGCCGAGCTGCTCGAAAGATCATGCCCATTTGAAGATATAGTTTGAACAACCCTCAAGCAATCAGATTCTAGGATCGTAGGCCATCGCCTAAGTTTAATGAGGTGCTTAAGCCCTTGTATGCATGCCTGCACTTCCGCCTCCTCAGCACTAGCGCACGATGACACAAACCTCCATTCCGAGAGCATAGGTTGCCCTACGTGATCTCGGATAAAATGCCAATACCTACACTTTTTGATACACAGTCCCAACTTGCGTCCACGTTGGCTTTGATCATACCTTCAGAAGGAGCAGACCATGTCGATGGCCTACCGGCCGTGTTATCCCCCATGGTGCTTGGCTTGTGGATCGCCAGGAAAGATTGATGGTAATTAAGGATGAATGTAGACGAAGCTGAGATCGAAGCTTTACCATCTCCATGAACCACGTTATTGCGATGGTGCCAAACCCGCCAAAGGAGGAAGATAATGTGGGACCTCACAACTGTTGACACATTACGTAGGAGCTGTGGAATCTACTCATTTCCTGTCCTCTGAAACTCCTCCTCTTGTGGTAAATGTCAAAATCTCCTCATCTCATCGCGCAACGCCCTAGCGAGTGTACAACGGACAAGTGCATGATGGTCGTCTTCCTCCTCGCAGCCACAAATCGTACAGATCGGGTCCGTTCCAGGTATTCGACGATGTAGACCAGTACGAACAGCGAGCGTGCCAGTGGCCACTCTCCACGCAAACACCCGTAACTTTTGTGGAACATCGGCTTTCCAAACCAATTTCTAGACACTCCTATCG
Source organism: Avena eriantha (assembly GCA_910589775.1). Lineage (NCBI taxonomy): Eukaryota > Viridiplantae > Streptophyta > Magnoliopsida > Poales > Poaceae > Avena > Avena eriantha. The sequence continues at coordinate 322,627,477 of OU342746.1, forward strand.
CCAGAAGGTTCCGAGCTCGACTGTCCATGACTCAAGGTCTCTAGCATGGGTAGCATGCCAATGTGATACGCTGACCTGACACTGAATAGACCGTTGCTTTCTCCGCTCCACGCAATAAAATCCTCGTCTTCTCTCGCAGGGAGTTGGATAGATAAGATTGCCTCGGCATCCCTTGGAAAACAGCGTGCACGCATCGCAGCCTCGTCCTAGGTTCTTGTCAGCGGGTTTATCAATTCAGACACCCACTTTAATCTCGAGCGTCCCCGCCACACATATAATTTGTGCCATCAATCAAAGATAATTATGTCATTGTGCATAAAACTGTAGCCGACAACTTTACACTCTAGGTGGTGAAGCCTAGACAAAGAGAGAACTTGTTCTGATACAATTGAGGATAGAGATGTCGCTAGCGGAGGGAAAATATGCAATTTTAAAACTATTATCGTTTAAACTTGAAATATTGCGGAATTAAACTAACGTTTATTTTACAAGAACAAAATCTCAATACACTAACCTCAACTAAGAGCATATCTAACGAAGCCTGTAAACAAGCCAAACATTGTAAAATTCCGGCGACATACAGTTTCACTCTCGTCTAGTTGATCTAGTGAAACCTGTAAAACGGCCCGGTCTGTAAATCGATTTACAGTGGCTCGAGAACCCGATCCTGCGGCCGGCACATGTAGCGCTCTGAGGGACGTTTACAGGCCGGAAAGCTATTTCCTCCACCGCTCACATCTGCCTGTGGCCGTCCGTATGTTGATCCTCTAGCCGTCAAATTGGCATTGCTTAGGCAAAATTGGCCATCCGCGTCGGGCTCCGACGGAGCGGCCACGACACAGCCAAGTCGGGCAAGTGTCGCTAGCTCAGCGCACGGCATGGGGCGGGACAGCGGCGAGCGGCAAGGGGCGGGCGTGCGGAAAGGGGCGGGCCAACGGCGAGCAGGCACGGCCATGGAGCTCAGCCTAATGAAGCCTACCTGGTAGATCCACCCCTACCACAAGTGATAAGAAAGATATAATTACTTCAAACTCGATAGCTATCACAAGGAAAGTAAACTGGGACATAGAGATAACCGAGGCACGCAGAGGTAAAGATGTATTCCCGTGTTCCATGTACGTCACGATTGGAGAGGTGTAAGATTCCATGAAGGATTTCCCCAAGCCGTGAAGGGCACCTTATCTCCGAGGCTATCTCGATGAAGGAATAGTCACTTTCCTTGTGGCTAGCGTTTTTCCACTCCGGAGATGGGAAGCTTCACAACCACTTCACGCTCCTTGAAGGAGAAGTCCGAACATCTTCACAATCTTCCACAGGAGGACACCATGGCATCAACCACCAAGCCAACTAGAAGATCACCTTCCAAAAGTAAGAAGCGCACAGTCTCTCATTCTAACCAATCGTAATGGAGAGCTCACACTTACGAAGAATGCAAAGCAAGAACACCAAGGACGCTCAAATCCTTCAGTTCCAAATCCCACCAAAGCAACAAGTACTAGGGAGGAATTAGAGAGAAAGTATAATGGTGAGAATCAACAAAAGACTTTAAGATCTAGACCCAATGGGTTCCCCTCACTTAGAGAAGGAATTGATTGGTGGGGATGTAAATCTAGATCTCCTCTTCCAAAACCCTCAAAAAGATGCAAGAACCATATGAGGGAAGGGAAATGAAGCAAACTCAAGTGGGTCAGCAATGGAGGTAAAAAACATGCTCAAGAACCCATGAAAGGAAAAGCCAAATATGAACGTTGGGGGCAAAACTAGGTGTGGCAGTTCTACGGACGGTCAAACCGGAGCCCCCGGTCAACTAGGCTAAAAACGGACCAAAACAGACCTTCCGAGTAACCAAACCTTGTATAGATTCATTTTCCGTCCCGGTGCCAGCATCGGTGGACCGGATCCACAACCGGGATCCAATAGTTTTCAAGAAAAAAGCAATAACTTTTTCATCCGAGCTCCGATTTCGATAATCTTAGATTCGTTTTGACAAGGACAATAAGCTCTACAAGATCATGCAAACATCATAGTACAAAAAAGGAGGATAAAACCAAATGAACAAAGGTTTGATCTCTCTATAAAAGATGAACCGGTGAAACCTCCAACATAAAAAACGCAATAGAAGATGCATATGAATTCCGTTTGTGATGAACTTTGACTTGTTGAAGAGCTAGCAACAAGCTAAAGAACTTCACATGGAGAAACACCAAGAAGCAACTAAATTGGGAGATGCATAGTATGCAAACGATTGAGCTCTATATGATGATGTGATCAAGTTATCCAACTGAAAGCCCATCTTGATAGTGTGTCTATTTATCCTATAACCCGGTCTCTCAACAACCACCTTGAGACAGGTAAAAGAAAAACCTAGCATGGTCATACCTTTTCCTTGCGCATCCCGCTTGATCTTGATGATAATGCTTCAAGCTCCATTCAAGTCGGAATGCATCACTTGATCATTGTTGCTTCGTGAAGACTCATAATTTGCTCCCCCATACACCACTATGAGATAGCTTCATTAAGGCACATCTTCACATATACATTATCACCAATATGGATAGCAAGCTTCACGGAAGCATTAATCGCTACAAGGAAATCAACTCCAACGCATGCCGCGTGGTGCGTGAAATCGAATCAATCCATATCCATCCCTTGTCATTTTCTTTGTCTCCACTATGCTCAAATCCGGGATCCGCCGATGGATAGTCGGTCCATTAAACTAGTGGGCCTAGAGTGAGCTAAAATAGACAACAATCATTTTTTATTGAACGTTTTTACCTTATTGCAATAGCTATTCTCTCAATATATGATCTTCACATAACCATTTTGTATTACATTAGAGAAACTAGCCATAATAAAAACTATATATCAAGATAAAGTCATTTCTATTATGTAATTTTAATTTTGACCGTGAAAGACACATTTGTCCTAAATTCGAAGCATCCCATGGTAGTTGTTTCCGTTTTTAGATACTATTTTGCTTACTTCTTCACCTAAATTCTTCTCGATCAGGGAGAGAGAAAGAACAAAACATCATGCCTTTGCAGATTAGTTCATGCCACTCAAATGAAATACTAATATATGTATATGTGCTAGTCTAGTTTAGTTCCCTTAAATATCATTACGACAACCTCCAAAGCTTATAGAGGTTTCTCGAAATGAATTTTTAGTGTAAGTATAATCAATGTAGTGAACGAAATAGCCTAAAATGTATAAAATATTAATAAGGGGGTTGTCCTCTAATTTTTTCATTGCTCATTTAGTGGTCCACGCATGGCCAAGTATAATTTCCACGTTTATAGGTTCAACAATCAGTTGGTATTAGTGGCTAATACATTGCAAATGTATCTATAATTTTTGATGTTCCATGCTTGGTTTTATCCACTTTCTTGTGTTTTGTTCCAACTTTGGAGTACTTTTCATATGATTTATTGGACTAACCTATTAACAAGAGCCATAGTGCCAGCTGCCTGTTTTCTGTTATTTTTGGTTCCAGGAAAGTAAGAAAATGAATATTCTCGGAATTGGACGGGACAAAAGCCAAAGTGCCTATTTTTCCGGAAGGGATCAAGTGCTATAATAAGAGACGGAGAGGGACCAGGGGGCCACCACACCACCTGGCCACACAGCCCAGCCTGGCCCGCGCCAGGGGGTGGTGTGGCCACTCCCGGAACCCCCTCGGCCTCCTCTTTCGACTATAAGATGCCCTCGGGACGTAAACCCTAAGTACCCGATCAAAAATCTACGAAAGAGTCTGTAGCCGCCGTCATCTCCATCCCTAGATCAGGAGGGATCTGAAGCTCTTTCCGGCACCCTGCCGGAGAGGGGAATTCACCCTGAAGGCCTTCTTCATCACCATGCAAGCCTCCGGTGTGATGTGTGAGTAGTTCATCCTTGGACTACGGATCCATGTAGTAGCTAGATGGCTGGTTCTCCTCCTTTGTGTTTTCATGTTTAGATCTTGTGAGCTCCGTTCATGATCAAGATCATCTATTTGTAATTCTGCATGTTGTGTTTGCGGGGATCCGATGGATATTGAGATGCTATTTCAGATTGATTATTGATTCTATCATATCTTTGTTATTTGTGATCTTGCATGCTTTCCGTTGTTAGTAGCTATCTTGGCCAAGTAGATGCTAGCAACTCCAAGAGTTAGTATTTATGCTCGATAGTGGGTTCATGCCTCTCGTAATCTGGGGAAGTGACAGAAATCTCTAAGGTACTAGATGTGCTGTTGCTACTAGGGAGAAAACAACAATCCTTTGTTCATAGAAAAATCATATTGTTTACTTTACACGCAGTTCGTAAAGCAATAATCTGTTGCTTGCAACTTAATACTAGAGAGGGTTCGGATGATAACCTGAAGGTGGACTATTAGTCATAGATGCAGTTGGATGGCGGTCTATGTATAATGTTGTAATGCCCAATCAAGTCTCAAAGGAGTCAAGATGATTAGTATATACATGTATTGCTTTCTCGGTGTTTATCAATTGCCCCGCTGTAATTTGTTCACCCAGCATGTTATCTATCTAAGGAGAGCCACCTCTAGTGAACTATGGATCCCGGTCCTTGTCTTTTACATACAATCTACAATATTTTACTGCTTTGTGTTTACTTTCTGCAAACTTTTACTTCTTTCCATTCGATACGTTTAATCCTTTGTTTTCCGCAAAACACGGTGAGATTAACAACCTCATCGCAAGTTGGGGACAAAGTTCTATCGTTGTGTTGTGCAGGTCTCCACGTTGCTAGTAGCACCGGTAGTGCGCCCTGCCAAAGCTCAGTTAATAACACCTTTGGGGTGTTTCCTTGCTCCTACTGGTTCGATTAAACCTTAGTTTCTTAACTGAGGGAAACTTGTTGATGTGCTCATCATACCTTCCTCTTGGGGTTCCCAACGAGCTCTACATCAACCACGCACCAGCACTTTTCTGGGTGCCATACTCAGAGCCATCAGTGGCGTAGCAAGGAATTGTTGACGCCCGGGCCAAAAACTAAGGGCTCAAAATAACCCAAAAAATTATCCTAGTTTTAAGGCATAACAGGCTAGAATCTCAGTTGCATAACAAATACGAATTTAAACACAATATTCCATGATGTTTCAACTCATAATGTAAGATATAACAAAAGATAATATAAAGCACAAGATGGTACCAAATCAAAGATCTGGTTGTCCTAAGCCTCCCATGACTACATCCAGAACTACATATTGAATAGTCGAAGAAGCTACACCTTCAAATACAAATTTGACATGTCCATCAGTATATAAATAACAAGTGAAATAGTTAATAATGGATGCAAAATATGAAAACTTACTTCTAGGACGAGGTAAAATGCCTTTGCGATTGCGATAACCTTGAAATCGCTCTATGATCTTTGACTCTTCAATACTTACAAATACATCTCGCTCAATGTAACAGATCATTCTATGATTCATCCAATCATCACCCATCTTGTTCCTCAACCCAGTTTTGATAATGCTCATTGCTAAAAAGGCTCTTTCCACTATCGCAGTTGCAACCGGTAAAATCAATGCTAACTCCACAAGGCGGTAAACCAAGGGGAAAGTTGCATGCATATCTGCTAGAACCATATTCATGGCAAGATGTCCAAGATCATTACAATTCATCAAATGTGGATCAGTTCTTGCTTCCTGGATGAATGAGTCTAGTTGGTTTCTAAGGACAAAAGTAACTTCATATGTAGAGAAGTCAGCAACATACATATTAGCAAGATCAACTAGCTTGTCTTCATTATAATTGGCAAATGAATTCCTGGGATCAAGACAAGCTATGCATCTCACAACTAAGTAGATCTTTCAGCAAAGCGGTTGTTTAACTCAACAATAATTTGATCATGGAGCACATTGAATATTTCATTTCTGAAATAATGATAGTAAGTTACCAATTGACCACCCCAAGTCCTTTGAACGACCATTAGAAGTTCTTGTATCTTCCATATTTGGCACTACAATATTGTATTTGACACAAAAGTCAGTTACCTCTTTAAGGAGCTCATCCCAACCATCATGCTTTATCTCTTGAATTTTCTCCAATGTGGTTTTAATTAATCCCACGCCACGCACAATGTTCTGATTCTTCTTTTGCAAGCAATATGATAGATCGTTAGTCTTGCCCAATAATCTAATCATAAGATGCAATATGAGAACAAATTCAAATGTCTCCATGTTCTTTATCAATCCCCCGGCTGTGGTTCTTTGTGCAACATTATCTGCATCACTGAATAGATTTTCTAATACCTTTAGAACTGGTTTCCACATTGAAAGAAGTCGGCATAAGGTTCTATGATGTGATCCCCACCGTGTATCACCAGGTCTTGCAAGGTTAGTTAATTGATTTTTCCCTTCCCACTAGGAAGTTCCGCCTCCTCCAACTGACGCACAATTTCATCATGCTGCTCTTGGGCCAATTGATCGTGTCTTTTACATGAAGCATTAACAATGTTGACAACCATGCTACTGTATTCAAAAAAACCTCTTACTGATGAGCAACACTTCGCAACAGCAACAACAACTAATTGCAACTGATGTGCAAAGCAGTGTATATAATGAGCATAAGGATTTTCCTCCAAGATCAATCTTTGCAGCCCACGAAATTCCCTCTCATGTTTGAAGCCCCATCATAACCCTGCCCTCTCAAATTAGACATGGATAAGCCATAAGTAGCAAACATACCATCCAAAGATGCCTTGAGTGAAGCTGCTCTAGTATCAGAAACATGCTCAATTGCAATAAATCTCTCAATCACCTCCCTTACTTTGTTGACATACCTACATAAGCGAAAAGGAGAATAATTAATAAGAGAAAAGGAGAATAATTAGTACAACACAAACAGACAATACGAGCCAAGCCACCTACCTCAAACACATAGCCATTTGCTCCTTGATAGATGCATATCTGGAGTCATCAACAAGCAATGAAAATTTACTATCTCCAATATCCTCAATAATGGCTTTGGTGGTCCCTTCTGCACAAGCCTTGCACAAGTCCAATTGTATCTCGGGTGAAGTCAACTTATGGTTCTCCCCGGCATCCCCAATCAATTTTGCTGCTTTTGGATCTTTTTTTGTGTACCATTCCAACATCTCCTTAAAATTACCCTTATTCTTTGAGCTACTAGACTCATCATGTCCACGAAAAGCATGACCTTGTAGAAGCAAAAATTTGACAACACCCAATATAATCAAGAGACGAGCTTTGTATTTCTCATGGTCACTATTAGTACCCCGATCAATCACATGTGGCAGATTTTGCCTCTGATTTTTGAAAGCCATATAATGTTGTCTAGCTTTATTATGAGCATTGTCATGTTTACCAACATGGCGATTAAGAACACTAGGCCCATCCTTCCATGTTTTAAACCCATTCTTGGTGAATGCTTCAATACCATAGTTTTCAGCTCTTGGTTGCGTAAATAGAAAACAATAAAAGCAAAACGCAGCATTTTTAGCAACGCTATACTCCAACCAACCACGATGATCATTGTACCAATAATCATGAAAGCTTCGGTAGCCATTTCCTACCCATTTCCTTTCATATGTATGATTAGTTGGTTGGCATGGACCTCTACTAATGTACTCCCTTCTAGCAATATCTCTAATATCTGGGATCCAAATTCTCAATTGGTTTTCTCAAACCCGGATCTGATTCAATATCACCAGGCCTAAGTTCAGCTGTAACACGGGGAATATTATCACTTGCTTGAGTTGAAGGACCCAATTCTGTGGATCCGGTGGTTTGTACTTGAAATTTTTTATCAATTCTATTTCTTTTGTTCATCTTGTCTTCCTGTAAAATATAAATTGAAGCAAAATGTACTAAAATGTCTCACAACAAAGCATAGGGCAGATCAGCTAAAGGCTAAAGTGGAAGTCTATCAAGATTTGTAAATCAAAGAGGAAATCTACTGCAGTCTGCAGAGAAACGAAGGGGGAAGGGGATTAGGGGAATACCGGAGCTGGGAGGCGGGGACGCGAGGTGACAGCAGCCCAGCAGGAGGCCGGAACTGGGAGGTGAGCGGAGGCCGGAAGCCGCAGTGCCGCGCAACGGGCGGCGGGCGGCGCTGGCGACCTGGACGAGCGGCGGAGCGGGCGACCTGGACAGGCGGCGGCGCGGCGCCGTGGCGGGGGTCCGTGTTTGCTTCGCTCCCGTCCAGTCCCGTGAGACCGTGACGTCCTAGCTCTCTTCGCTTGCTCGTGCGTCCTGGCTCCTGCCTCCTGGGTCGTGGATCGACATTGATTGGCATTTGGCAAGCCTAATTGGGCTGGGCTGGGCTGCGCCCCAGACCAGACTCTAATATAGAGGCCGGCGGTTTTTCCACGTCCCAGGCCGTGGCCCGTGTTGCCTGGGGCCCAGCTCCGCCTTTGGCTGGTATCACATGCTTGCACTAGGCCTTTTTAAATCATTCCTCGTACTTTGGTTAGATTCGGATATATCTGACATTTTTTAAGGATAGATATATTCGAATCTAGACAAATATGAGAATATTAATTTGTATCGGAGGAAGTACTTTACTTTAATTTGTAATCACTTGCCACTTTGCCACATTTGGTGGGTGACACATGACGTGGCAAATAACCAAATTGAAAATTAGATATTATCATTGGGCTCAACTCTCATAAAACATGTCTACTTAGCGTACGTGGTAAAATAGTGTCACTCACTCACTCACTCACTTGCGATAGGTATGCATGAAACTTTATCCATTATGTTTTTTCTTTGTTTGGCATGTTGTACGCATGCAAGGTACGCGATGCAATGCTTTGCTGACCGTGCAAAACTAGACAACTTAGTGGCTTCATGTTACCTATGGTCACCGTGGGAGGAGAAAGGCTATGGCCTCCCTCTTGATGCTCGTTTCGTGGGAGGTTTGGAACGAACGCAACGCGAGGATGTTCAGGAACAAGAGCACAATGGCCGGAGGGTTTTCAGTTGTATTAAATTCGAGACGGGTGTTTGGAAACTAGCCGGGCTAAACAATTGGGTCATCTATTGCGGGGAGATTAGTTCTTTACTTTGGTAATGTAGCCTTTGGGAATAATTTTTTGTGACTTGTGACCTTGCTTCTCCTTATTTAATGAATTAAGGTAAATGTTTTGCCTTTCTTTCAAAAACAAAAACAAGACAACGTCAAGAGCACGTGTACTCAAGTTTTTTTGAACAAGGAACGGTCCAGAAGGGCCAGAAGCTGCTTAATTAATCGACATGTACATTTTACAAAACCCTTTGACGTCTATTGCACAAAAAGACATGAACTTCGAAGAAAGGGCCTTTAACTTTGCAAAAAGGGCCCTAGGGCTAAAACAAGAAAAGCAATCAGGCCCTAAACGTCCTCCTCTACCGCTCGCCGGCGACCTCAAAGAAGCGCCGAGGTCCGAGATGAGGTTGCTCGCTTGGATCTCTTTTCCGGCGACGAACCATTGCCACCTGCCGCCGAGACTCCTCCGAGGATGAACCACTTGGAGGTGACGTGACGTCGAGCACCGGCGCAATGATCCAGAAAGGGCCTCCATCTTGGAGGTTGAAGACGGGTCGCCTTGCCGTCCTAAGATCACGGCGCCGACAATAGACGCCGTGTGTTCTGTTCGAAGGGGTGCAGCTTCAACATGGCGCGGCGCAGGAGCTCCACCCACATCCATCCACCTCTGGAGCAGAGCGAATCCAGCGCTCTCCTCGGTCTCTCCCTCGTCGCCATGGCCAACCAAGAGAGTGAGAGGAGCCCAGATCAACCTGACCAAAGGAGACGAGCGCTTATTGAAGGAGTCTGCGCTGGCGCCTGCATCCCCCGACCTCCTCCACGGAAGCACATCCGGGCAAACTAGCATCAACCGTCCAGCGTCGCGCTGACAAGCCGGAACGGAGAGGCTCAACAAGGCCTTATTAACAGAGATGCATGGGTGCAGCTCCTCCGCCCGCCATGATTCCCACCACCGGAGCCGAGCAACAGCGCAGAACCCAACCAGGACGCGCCATATCTGGCCTGAGAGATCCGACGACCTACTCCAAGACGCCACTATGAGACAACAACTAACCCTAAAACTACGAGCCCACCATCTTCCTCTCTTCCGAGCGGCGGTGGCGCCGGATTTGAGTCAGAGGGGAACTCGGGAAGGGGAGTCGATTCTCAAAGCTACTGTAGCTGCTTCGCGGAGGGAGGAGTGGCGGCTGGTTGTAGTAGATTTGTATGTACTCAAGTTGTGAATTCTAATCGGCTTTGAACCGATCTTTAAACTAATAATCCTGTCACGTCGTACCACAGCCTTGAAACAGGTGAAACGGACATCGCCGTCTTCCAATTAAAGCTGACTGCTACAGAACGGAAAAAACAACGAGGCATGCACCATGCGTCCATGCAGCACGCATGCCTGCATTTTCGGCCGGCCACCGACCGTAGCAGGAGCAGTTGAACAGTGGAATATGTAAGCAGTGTTCAGCTGGCGGCCATTAGTCAAACTTCGAGTTTTTACTTCTCGTGTGTTGCGTTGCTTGACAAGCTTGGGCATATGAAGATGTGCATATTCTAACCTATAATGGGCGCTAGCCAACCCGCGCTTGCAGTGCTCCTGAGTGCGCGCATGCAGGCCCACCGGACGATTGCCTGCACATAGTGTTTCGCCCGAGCGGCTGCCGATTCTGGCCGTTCGATCTTCCCGTTCTTTCTTTACTTCTCTCGTTTTGGGATAGGGCGGTGACATCTGGGCCTGGGTTTACGTGGGGCTGGGTGGTAGAGGCTGTAGGGTTTCATCGTTTGCGTCGCACAATTTTTTGTTTCTAGACTTCCTGGTGCTTGTCTCTGTAGGCCGCTGGATGGACGGCCGCTGTTCTACCCGTCATGGCGCGCTGCCTTTGTCTGACCGTGGGGTCTTGGTGCGGTGGGGGCCATTGGCCAGTGACCAGGGACCTCTTTCATCATGTCTATCTACTTCTGCAGCGGAGGACAGCGTGATGGACGCGGTTCTGCAGCGGAGGACAGCGTGATGGACGCGACGGGCCCGCCTGGGTAGGCTCTCTGTTGCTGGCTTTGTAGGCCGGTGGGTGGGCAGGCCCTGTTATACTCGTCCTCCCGCCCTTGCTCTGTCTGACCCAGGGGCCTTGCTGCGGTGGGGGCCGTTCTACGGTAGCCAGGTCTGTGCTGCTCCCGTGTGTTTTCCCTGTGGCAGAGGAGACCGTGATGGACGCGTTGGGCCCGCCTAGGAGACGCGACAACTTTTGTGCTCGGCCACCTCCTCCCGTTTGCTCGTTCTGCACCGGTCGGCCGGCTAGCCTGCTGGCTGCGTGTGGCTCGTGGCCCGTGCAGGCCCACCTGTCGGCAGGTGGGGGCGCTTCTATTCCGTGCACGTGGCTTCCATCGAATTCCTCCACGCGCAATTGGAGGGGACGAGGGGCATGCGCGTTGTCTTCTACTCCTGCCCGAGTCCTTCCCCTCCCGCATCCAAACGCCCCACCACGCCCCCGCACGCTGTCGCTCTCCTCCCGGCCTCCACGCTGAGCAGCACCTGTCCCTTGATTCCTCGATCTTCCCAGGCCAATGGGTTTCCCCGTGGCTGGTCCGTCGGGCTAAGGTTGGATCCGTTGCGGAGATTTTTTTTGGCTGCATCTTTTCTTCGATCTCGATCTGCCCTGTTGGCTCTTGATTCATGCTTCCCCTCCCTCGCTCGGCTCGCATCCCTCCCTACCTTTTCCGCTTCTTTGTCTTTCTGCCGTCGAAGGGGTCATCGGTTGTCTTCCCTAGCCTCACTAACGCCACCTCTTCCCCACGATGGATGCCCTCTATGGCGGGTTCAGTTGGGGTGAGGGCTACCTTCATTTTGTTCTTAGTTTCTGGGGGCTAGATTCGTTTTGTTCTGGACACCTTATTGATTCCTTGCTTTTTTCTTGCGGCACGACTGTCTCTTTCTGGTTGGTCACTTTCGCCGCTGTCCGGATCTGGGGGTTTGCTGTCTGCTTTCCTTTTGCTTGGTATTTTTTGTGATTCTTCTTCCCTTGCTTTCTTCCTTTTCTCACTGTGGCAGCTCCACACGACATTCTTGTCTCTTCTTTTTTGGTTAGTCATTTTCGCCGTCGTTGGGATCTACGGTTTGGCCGTTGGCTGCTGTATTCCTCGGTGCTTTTTCATGGTTCTTCCTTTTGGCCTGGCATTTTGCTTTTCCTCACTATTTGCCCTTTTTGTTTTTGCAGGCGGTTGGTTAGCTAACGATTGGTGGTTTCGGTTGTCGCCTCTGCTCTGCTCGCGCTGCCGCATGCTAGGGGGTTGCTGGTGCGTTCCACATCTCTGTTACTGCCGCCCAGGATTTGGCTGTGCCGGGTTCTAGGTGTACCTTTTGGTTCGTTTTGTTTATTCAGCTCTTAGCATGCAGAAGTCAGGTTTCAGGTCTCTAAATATCTATTCTTAGCATCTGCAACAGCCACTCAAAGCACGTCTTTTTCTTCTTTAATAGCAAAAATACTATTATTTATGCTATCGAGTTTGTTAGCCAGGAACAGGGTACTCTCGTTTATCTCATTGGTTATTTTTGTTTATTCAGTTCTTAGTATGCATGAGTCAGGTTTCGGGTCTCTAAATGTCTGTTCTTGGCATCTGCAACAGCCGCTCAAAGCACAATTTTTCTTCTTTGATAGCAAAAATACTAATACTGATGCTATCGAGTTTGTTAGACAGAAACAGTTTGCTCTCATTCATCTCCTTTAGTGGCCTCGTTCAGATCTGCTTGGAGCACCGCTTTTTCCCTTCAATAGCAAAAGTCCTAGAATTGGTGTTATCGACTTTATTAGCCAGGAGCAGTGTACTCTCATTCATCTCATTTAGTGAGATGGTCGCCTCGTCCAGGTCTGCTTGAAGTGCTCTTCAGGCTCCCTGCTGAGAGTAGCACCTATTTTTGCCGGACCTCGGTTTCATTAGCTACCATTGTTTTGTTAGCTTCGAATGCACTGTTTGGTTCAACAGGTACTGTGCTCGCTGTTCGACGAAATGGCTGCTTGTTGTTTAGTTGTTCATGTTTGCGTGTAGGGTGAGGTTGTCGAATATCTGCTGAGGTTCCGTGCTTGCCTTTAAATTCCTGCTTCTTTAAATCACATGTTTGCCTACAAGTTCTTCTAAAGTTGTGCTCCTGCTGCTTTGGAGGCTCGTTGTTGCTGGCCCGGTCGTGCCGTCGAGGTTTTCCCCGCTCGCTTTCCTCTGTTATTAGTGCCTATTCAAATGTTGAAATTTGGTGGGCCTTGGAAATTTCCCATGGTCGGGATGGGCTAGAAGAAAGCACAGTTTCTTTTGGTTCCAGAAAAGAAGCTCCACTAAGTTTTCTCGTTCTGAACTTGTGCAACTTTCGCCTCTTACCCGAAGGAACTGAGCAGCGGAGGATAAATTTTCGTCCGCAGGATGTCAGATACTTACTGTTCTTATAGTGCCTTCGAGACATTCGTGCGCTCCCTTTAGGCCACATGCGGTTTATTTTCTTGCCGTGCTCTCTTTCGGGTGTAAGAGAGTGGCTTCTTATACTGGGTTAAATGGACTGTTTTTCCTTATATTAAGATCAGGATAGGTTGTTAGTTCGTGCTTATGTTACTCAAGGCTTGTTCTCACCTATACTTATGTTTTAAGATTTGGTCGGCGCCTTTGTAGAGAAATGACCCTTTTATATAGCTAGATAATCAGAGGGTATTATTTGGTTCGGAGGAGGATTCGTTTCAGAATGGGGTTAATTTTGCATCTGTCAGGCTTGCTGCTGTTATATATAATAGAAATTTTATTTTAGTTGTTGGTGTCTCAGATTCTTAGTGCTAGAATCATTGTTTTCTGCGTATACTCGGGTTTCGTGGTCTGTACTTTTGTTGAGAAATGGGCCTTTTGGAGCTTAGATTTATAACTAAATAATCAGAGGGTTTTTAGTTGTTACTGTCTCAGATTCTTAGTGTTATAAGCATTGTTTTCTACATGTGCTCAGGTTTCGCAATTAGTGCTTTTGTATATAAATGGCCCTTTTAGAGCTTAGATTTATAACTACATAATCGGAGGGTATGATTTGGTCCTGAAGAGAATCAGTTTCAGCATGGGGTTGAAAGTTTATTTTGATTGTTGCTTTATCGGATCCTTACTGCTAGAAGCATTATTTTCTAGAGTTTTGCCTGTATTGATGATGCCATAGTGCAGGCAGGTTCCAAACATGATCGATTATTAGCTACATCTTCATTGCATTGCCTGACATCCTTCTTTAGATTTTTGTTTGGTAGTGTAAGGTCTATACTTCATATTTCCGATTATTAGCTTTACTGCTTGGCCAGTGGCTGACTGACCAAGTAGCTTCATATTTTGGGTTACTCTGGCGGGGTTTCTAGCTTTTGCTTACACATCTTGGCTTGTCACAGGCTTAGCTAACGGAGGAACAACGCTTGTTTCTGTGGTCTTCTCTGTCTGACGATTTGCTGCTACTGTGGTACGAAGGTGGTACACTGGCTTCTTCTGTCGAGGTTTGCGCTTCCTTCCCTGCGCATTTGTGTGTGCATGCTTTGTGGCCTGTGTTGGTTTTTTTCTGTTTTCTTTTTGTTCGTTGTCTTGCTTATTCTGCTACATGCTATGCGGACTCGCTCCGTGTGTTGTGTTGTGCTTATTTTCTTATTGTTTTGATAGGGTGTTTCACAGGATGTGCACTGCCGTATCGTTCGTAATTCCTATTCTAGAGACGTTGGCAGCGCGCCTTGCTTTGCCAGCGCTTCTCTATCTGTGTGAGGTGGCCGAGGATGGGTCTGTGCTTGCTGGGTAGAGCTTGAGCTGCCTGTGGATGCTCCCACCGCCGTGCCACAGAGGAGATTCTTTTGGTGTGCATCTTGGCCAGAGTGTGTCAACGCTTATGACTGGGCTGCTTTACAGGCAATATCTTTTTTACAAGGAGTGTATGGGTTCGTGGTGCATGACTATAACTATTGTTGTATGATGGCTTATAGGGATTCTATGCGCTCTTCTGTAATTCTTGCTACGTGTGCTGCTCGGCAGGCCGGGCGTTCGGAGAGGGAGAACTTAGTGTCATTAGACTGGAATCTGATGTGTGCACGCCTTCTGTCGTCTGTGCATTACATTTAGCTCTTGTAATTGTTTCTGTACCCAACACGTTTATTTATTGCTTGCCAGACACTTAATAGAAAACTTACTCCCTTTGTTCTGCCCTGAGGTGATTTGTTGCACTCTGTTGCAGTGCCTGCTCGTGCTTTTCCTGTTCCTGCCCCGTTGGTCGCTGGTTTCCCTCTTAGCCTGTCTATGTTGTCATATGCTCAGCTCCTGCTTCCTTCTTGGGCCTCCTTCTTTTCGTTCTACAGCATCCCGGGCTTTCTATTTGGGCTTTTTGGGCCGGCTTTGCCTGCCTTTGGGGTTCTGTTGCATTGGGTGGGCTTTACAGTTTTTCCCTTTTGGCCTTGCACCTATGTCTTGCTGGGCTCCTTGTTTTGTTATCAGAATTGTTCCTTCTTTGCTGTTGGATCTTCGACTGCTTTTGGCTTCGTGCAGCCATAGCTCTTTCTTGCTGACTCTTTGGTCTATTCGTGCCTTTCTTTCTTATTGCCAGCGTGTTCTGACTCGTACCGTCCCTGCCACTGTGCGTGCGTTCTGCACTAGCTAGCTCCTGCGCTTGACCTTACAGTATGTAAGCATGGTGCGGCCTGCGGTTGCTCGCCATGCCTTGCCTTCGGTGCCTCGCCCACGCGCTCCTCGACGCAAGAGTGCACCACCACCAATAGTTCTTGGTTATGTGTCAGTTGGCTTGCCTAAGAGAAAATGTGAGAGCTACCGTGCCTCTTGTTTGCTGTTTTTTTGGCAAAAACTTTTCTTTCTGCTAATGTTACTTGTTGCCTGCGTTGTTCGCCCTGTGTGCTATAGGGGACGGTTTCTTTCCCGTTGTTACTTCAGAGACTGCCACTGCCAACCGGAAAAAACACAAAGTTACGCACGATAGGTGGTGTGGCCACACGAGAGGTGCTTACAGAGGGGCTCGCTTGCCAGGTGTTCATTTAGACTTGGGTTTACTAAAATTTGCTCATGCATGCCTATTTGCTTTATTCATGTTGTTGGTTGCTGTGATATTGTTTCTTGTGCAGATGTTGTTTTTAATTCTCCGTTAGAACCTTCTTGGGTTGGGTTTATGGAGGAAGAGTCCGAGATTTTAAAAGGTAGTTGACCTGCTTGCTGATTTAGCTTGCTTGTGTTATTTCTTTCTATGCTCTTGTTTTTGTTACTAAAAGCAGAATATGTCCAGCTGCCTATGCAAAGAGGTCCTACTATGGAAGCCCTGGCTATACATGTGGTCGTTGTAAAGCGAGCTTCTGGTTTGCGGAGAGGGTGAGGTCCGCGTCTTCGATCACAGCAAATCGTGTCATCTACAACAACTGCTGCAAAGGCGGAAAGATCTTTGTTAAGCCTTTCAAACAGCCGCCTGAGTTCCTTGGCGAGCTTCTATCCTATAATGGACCATCCCGTAGCAAACAGTTTATTGAAAAAATCCGCCAATACAACTGCCTATTTGCTTTCACTTCCATGGGAGCCACGATTGATCGTTCTGTGAATGATGGTCGCGGTCCAAATATTTTTAAAATCTCTGGTGCTGTGAGTCATCGGGTTGGTTCGCTCTTACCGAAAAAAGGGGATACTCCTAAGTATGCAGAACTCTATATATATCATGGAGGGGATGAGGTTCACAATCGAATTCAGGCTTTAAATAAGGATGACAGAATTGAAGGAGGCCTAGATAAGTCTATAGTTAAGGGCCTAGAAATCATGCTTGACACCCATAGTGCTCTTGTAAAAAAAATCCGCATGGCCAAGGAAGTCCTCGCAGAAAACGATTTCGAGGATATTTCTATTCGCATAATGTCCCCTTCTAAAAAAGATGGCCATATGTTTAATTTACCAGCTACAGATGAACTTTCGTGCTTAGTGTTTGGTGAGTTAACGCCGGAAGCACCCAGCCGGGACATAATAATCCGGGCTAGGGGTGCTGGTTTGCAGCGTGTTTCTTCTCTGCACAATGCTTACATGTCCCTGCAGTACCCACTATTATTTCCATATGGTGAACGTGGCTTTCAGTTAGGTGTTAGGTTAATTGGGGTAAATACTTCGAATCCTGCTGCGCGTAAAACCATGACTATGCAGGAATTTTATTGCTTTTGCTCACACTATAAAGAAGGGCAGTACAACCCCTATTTGTGCAGTGGCCTGTTGTCTGATCAGGCTGTGGTTGATTCCCGTGCATGCATAGACGAGTCCAGGTTGCATTTTATCAAGTTGTCCAATGATGACCTTAGAGCTGATAATTTACAGGGGCTTGTAGACGCGGTCGGTGCAGGACGTATGGATGGTAGCACTGTTGGCAAAAAAATATGCTGCCCTCTTCTTTTACCGGTGGTCGGCGCTATATGGTTGAGAATTTCCAGGATGCAGTAGCCATAGCTCGTGTGCATTGTTGCCCTAATATATTTACCACTTTCACATGTAATCCTAAATGGGCTGAGATTATTGAGTCTCTAGCGCCCGAGCCTGGGCAGAAGCCAAATAATAGGGCTGACATGACTGTTAGGGTTTTTCATATGAAGCTTACTGAGTACCTGGAGGACATAAAACTTGGAAAGGCGTACGGCCCCATCGTTGCAGGTGTTTGCTGCTGTTGCTTCTTGCATTTCTTTATGTTGTTTGGTTCTCCTTTTAGATCCTTTATTTACTTACCCATGTTCAATGTTTTCAGTTCTCCATACGGTTGAGTTCCAGAAAAGGGGTTTGCCTCGTGCGCACATACTTGTTTGGCAAGACAAGAAGGAACATCCTGAGGTAAGTCCTGCTTTAATTGACTCCTTCGTCTCTGCTGAAATTCCTGATCCTGCAAAAGATCCGCTTGGGTATGCCCTTGTAGCTGAGTTTATGATGCATGGCCCCTGTGGAGTGGATAACCCTAAATGCCCATGTATGAAAGATGCCGTGTGTTCCAAAAAATTCCCTAAATCATTTCAAAACGAGACGTCTATTGATGAGCTTGGTTTCCCGGTTTATAGGCGCCGAGATAACGGACATTTCATTATGAAAAATAAGGTCAGGCTAGATAACAAGCATGTGGTCCCTTATAACACGGTATTGCTAAAAAAATATCAGGCTCATTTGAATGTGGAGTGGTGCAACAAAACCCATGTCATCAAATATCTTTATAAGTATGTGACGAAAGGGCCTGATTTCTCTAAAACCCTGTTTGAAAAGGTTAAAAGTGACGATGGCATAGATGAAATTGAGGAGTATAGGATCTGTCGATACATATGTGCTCATGATTCCTTCTGGAGATGTTATGGGTATGATATGCATCAGCATGTCGTGCACTTTCGTGCAAGAGCCAATCTTCCGGCGCTAATAAACAATGACCTGTTGCGTAAGACTATGTTGACCGAGTGGTTTGTTGCTAATGCTAAGTATAGGCATGCTAGAACTTTGACATATTGTGATTTCCCAACTCGGTATTCTTGGGTAACTGAAAAAAAGGTCTGGGTTAGACGAAAACGCGGTAACAAAATTGGTAGGATCTACTATGTACATCCTTCTACTACTGAACTTTATTACCTTAGAATGCTGCTTATGCTTGTGAAGGGTGTGCGATCCTATGCTGATGTTAGAACTTACAACGGCGTGGTATATGAGAACTTTAAAGATGCATGCGCTGCCAGGGGGCTTCTTGGTGATGACAGTGAGTGGTACAGTGCCTTTGATGAGGCACTAGAATGGGCATGGGGAAATAGCTGCGTCAGTTGTTCTTTACTATGGTGCTTTATTGTGGTGTGATTGATGTAAATGGTTTTTTCGAAAAATATTGGCTTCACTTATCTGAAGACATCCAGTACAAAATCCGCCAATCCCTTAATGATCCTACTTACTGTGTTCACCATGTAGAACTAAAAAACTTGTTGCTTGATGAGTTGGTTGTTTCCTTTGCAAAAAATGGCTGTAACATTTTGAACTACGCTTTGCCTATGAAATCTGCCTATGCCGTTGGTCCAGTTGTTGGTTCGATGTTTAACGACGAGCTCCCTGAGGATTATGGCTCCCTTCTTATACTTGCTGATAGCATGAAATTGAAACTTAATAATGATCAGAGGAGCGCGTTCGCTGCCATTGTTAATAGAGTGAGGGATGGTAAACCTAGTCTTTTCTTTGTTTCTAGCCAAGGGGGTACTGGCAAGACTTTCCTTTGGAATGCGCTTGTTGCCTATCTTAGAGGGCATGAGAGGATTGTTTTATTGTTGCTTCTTCAGGCGTTGCCTCCCTTCTATTACCTGGGGGTAGAACGGCTCATTCTAGGTTTAAAATCCCTATTGATCTCGAAGATAATGGGGTCTGTGACATACGGCGGTGTACTATGCTTTCTGAGCTGATAGAATCTGCTTTGCTTATTATCTGGGATGAGGCTTTGATGACACATAGGAAGTATTTTTAGGCACTAGATCGTAGTCTACGTGATGTTTTATCTGAGCATGATCACTCGCTGTCCAGCCTGCCATTTGGTGGCAAGGTAGTTGTATTGGGAGGAGATCTAAGCCAAATCTTGCCAATCATTGAGGGCGGAACTAGAACTCAGATTGTAAATGCTGCTATCACAAACTCTCCTCTCTGGAAGCATGTCACTGTCCTTCCGTTGACAGTTAATATGCGATTGTCTGTGCAGTCTACAGATCTTGGTGTACAAAGCGAGGCGGCAGTTTTTGCTCAGTGGGTTTTAGACATTGGCGATGGCGTTGTACCTGCCGTAGCCCGAGAGGGAGAGGCCGACCCAACCTGGATTACTGTTCCAGAGGAGCATCTGGTGCACACCGATGGTGAAAAAATTCCAGCTATTGTTGATGCTGTGTACATCAACTTCTCGGAAAGATATTCTGATCCTAATTACTTGAAAGAAAGAGCTATATTAACACCTACAAATGAAATAGCAGAGGAGATAAATAAACATGTTCTTTCTATGCTTCCCGGTGAGGAAAGAGAGTACCTGAGTTATGATTCAACGAGAAACTCAGCCGATGGGGTTCGTAACATAGATATTTTCTATCCTGTGGAGGTCTTAAACACTGTCAAGGTTAAAAACTTCCCCTACCATAGATTAGTCCTAAAAAAAGTCACTCCAATTATGCTTCTTAGAAATATTAGCCAGGCCACGGGTCTGTGCAATGGCACACGGCTTATTGTTAATAGGCTTGCTGAGAAGGTGCTCGAGGCCATTGTCACAACTGGTTCTCATGCTGGGGATGTTGTTTATATACCAAGGATATGTTTGACCACTAAAGATCCGAAGTGGCCGTTTACTTTGCATCGCCGGCAGTTTCCAATTAGGGTCTCTTATGCCATGACCATTAATAAGAGCCAAGGACAGACTCTTGCAGCTATTGGTTTGTACCTTAAAACTCCTGTATTCATGCATGGACAGTTCTATGTAGCTGTCTCGCGTGTCACTTCAAAAAAGGCCCTGCGTATATTGATTGAGAATGAAGATGGCACATGTGGTTCGGAGACTCAGAATATAGTTTATTTGGAGATTTTCCAATGCCTCACCGAGAAATAATCTATGTACATTACGTTTCACATGGACATAGAGTTTCAGGTTTGGCCTTTTGAGTTAGTTTGGTCACTGCTGTAGTGTATCTTGTTTCTTAGCCAGCCCTCTTCTTATAGTGCCTTGGTGGAAAATAATCCTACTTCCTATTATAGTCACCTCTTTTCAGCTGCAGCCTTTTGGTACTGAGTTTTGTAGAGAAGTAAAATATCTTGGCTTGCCCGTTATTCGTTATTCTCTTTGTTGCCTTTTGCCTACCCTTGCCTTTTGGATGCGTCGTCCTGGTTCAGCTTTTTATCTTCGTTGTTTCTGTATTTTGGCTTCGATCGCGGTTGGTGTTCCTTACTAGGTAACTCTTATGACAATGTTGTGTTCTTGTTCGACCTAATTTTTGACTCTTTACCTTGTTTCCCTGGCGTTCCACGTTTGCTAACACTTTGCTTCCCTGGTTTAAGTGTTTGGTCTGCCTCATTGTAGATGGCGTATAACAAGCTTTCTGAGATTCACAAAGATGATCACCGCTGGACTATCCAGGTCTATGTTTCTCGCGTGTGGCACTATCGTGGTGGGACCGATGAGGGCCCGATTATCCACACTAATCTGGTCCTTCTTGATGAAGAGGTTAGTCCTTCTGCCCGAGATTAGCTGTTGTTCTCTTGTGCCGATACCCAGGTTTGTTGTTTGTGACTAATTGGAAAAAAATGCATGGCATCCTTCAGGGCACGCACATGCATGGCCAGGTCCCTGCAGGTCCTGCGGAGCGCCTGCGGAAAGAATTGCGGGAAGGAAAAGTCTTTGTCATATCAAGTTTCTTGTGTAACGTTTCAAAAACAACCTATAGACCGGTCGAGAGCCCATTCATGGTGCAGTTTACAAAATATACTCAGATTAGGGAGTGCCCTGGTTTGGAAGAAAACTTCCCATTCTGTACCTACAGCCTAACTGCATTTGCAGACATTCCAAGGCCTGGTGGTAAACCTAGAAGCTTCGTTGGTTAGTTGATCTATAGCTGCTTAGGTTTCATAGTAAGCCACACCTCTTTTATTAGGCTTGCTATTTAACTCTTGTCGCAACTTCTCTCCCGTGCAGATGTCATAGGCAAGATTTCCTCTGTTTCTGATGTGGTTCCAATCCAATCTATGCATCAGGTCGCACCTTCAAACACAAGGATGATCATGCTAGAGGATCTTCAGTAAGCTGGTGGCTTTATTACATTGCTATCGTACCAATGCACATGCTTTTGTTGTTCTGCTTCTAATGTTGCTCTGTAGGGGGAAGCAAATGAGGCTTGTTCTCTGGGGTGACCGAGCCGTTGAATTTGACGCAGACACTGTTCGTTCCATGGGCGAGAAAGAGCCAGTTATTGGTATCTTTGTTGGAACCCTGCCCAAGATGGCTTTTGGTGATTACTGGCAAAACCGCTCAATAGTTTGTTTCCTTTGCTGTTGTCAACTAGGCCAATTAGTTCTGTTTGTGTCTCAATGCATATGTTTACTTCTGCGGCAGGTGTGAAAGGGCTGAGTGGTAGTACTCCCTGTCGCTGGTATATTGATGAGGACATCCCATACATCAATTTCTTCTGTGAAAGGTGTGTGCTTTCAAATATTTCAAAAACATTTTCGTGTGATTCTTTATCCATTAGTAACTGTTGTTGTCTTGCTGCAGCCTTGGGAGCAAGTTTACTCCTCTAGCAAGCTTCGATCCTACTGGCCCAGGTGCCCTTGTAGCCCGGGTTCACGCGGATCCGGTTGATAAAACTGTTGCAGAGCTAGACAACCTGAACCCTTTTATTGATGAGGTATACTTCTGGTTCTCACGTATGTTCCTAAAATGCACGAGCTCTTGGTGTTAGGCATCTTACCCATGTTGCTTCGTAACTTCCTCTTTAGGAGAAGCGTTTCTACTGTACCGTGACTATTACCAGGCTTGACCCCAACCAACATTGGTGGTTTGCGTCATGTAATGCGTGCCGTAAGTCGGCTAGGCACGATGGTTCTCAGTTCCACTGCTCAGGTGATGCGTGCTCATCTGTTGATGCATAGCTTGCGTAAGTTGTTGTACCCCTTACTAGCCTCATCGGAGTCCATTGGAAGCCTGGTGGCCTGCCTAATGGTTCATCTTTTACTGATTCTGCAGGTACTGCGTCTCTGTATTTGTGTCTGATGGAACCATTGCAGCCGATGGCACAAACGAGGCTGAGTTTGTAATGTTTGACAAGGTGGCTGTAGGGGCTTTGGGAAAACCCTTGATGACTATTCTACGCCAGAGATACCCGGGTTACACCACAGCTAATGAACTTGCTGTGGCTGCAAGATATGATGTGTTTATTCCACCTGAGATCACTCGTCTTGTTGGAAAGAAGTACAAGCTAATGGTGTCCATCTCCAAGAAATGGAAGAGTCAGAGGAATGCTGATAAATTGTCCTTCCAAGTGAACATGATAGAGGAGAAGTTCAAACCTGACCTGCCATCCTCTGTCTTCGATACTACCTTTGGATCTGCTGGACCATCATCATCGGGTGCCGGTTTAGGTTCACAGACTAATGCCATTGTTCCTATTATATGGCCTTCACCGACTACACCGCATGTCCAGGCCTCACCCACAGCTCAGGTAAGCTACTCACGTTGCCTCCATAACTACAGTTGTTCCTGTAGGATAACTTGTCTTCTTGGGCGCTAAACTTCTCTGTATCTTTGCAGACACTGCGTTCTGCTGTTAAACTTGTCCCATTAACACCAACTCCCAGGTATTTAGCCGTGTACTATGATTTGTATCCATATGATCTGCACTCTTAACTTAAAGACGTGCTCATGTTATTGACTTCGTTCGGCCAAGTCATCCACCCCTAAGCGTGGTACAAGGCGCTCACTGTTTAAAACTCCTACCAAGAAGCAGGCAACACCGGCTGAAGAACATGTTTCGAATGAAAAGGTTGTCCTCTTCATTCTATGCTTTGTTACTATGCAGAAGCTTAGGTGCTTTAGTTGTTTCATCTGGAACTTCTTGTTGATCTGTTCAGGTGACTGTGGAAGCTACGGCTGAAGAAGCTGTTGTTGAAGAAACTACTATCAAAGAAGTAGCTGTCACTGCTGAGGAAAAAGATGCTCAGGAACTGGGTGAAAAAAGCAAGGTTGTTGCTGGAGATAAGGAAGAGCTCCAGAGGTCCAAGAGGTTTGGCTCGCCTACTTTTTTGTAGTTTGCGTGTCCTAAAATGTTATCTTTATCACTTACCGCTGTTTGTATCCTTTCCAACACGCTCCTTTTATTGGGTTATAAGCCACAGATCAAATGTGTCTTGGAAATATCTGGGAATCCCCTAACTCCAGGTTATTTGCATGGACCAGGAACAAGAAAAACAAATAGTCCCTTGGCTGCAGTGCCAGCGCCTTCTGTTTGTACATAAGGTACTATGCAGTCACCTAGACACATGTTCTACTCTGTTTGGATTGGTTCAGGACCAGTTCCGGCAATCTTTGGCAATCGTTGTGCTGATTGTTAATGAAGTTCCTTTTATCTTCTGTGTTTCTGTTCCATACTTATTTCTCCCTTGTTCTTTTCTTGCAGCTTCTATCTACTGCCTACTGCCTTGATGGTTGCTTATATGCACCATTCCCCCTTGGTATAACTTTGCCTTCAAGACCCGCATCATGATGCCTGCCTCCGGTTTGCCGATTCGCAAGCCTTTCTTCCTCTCATGGAAGCCTCTTGCTCCGTGAAGCTGCCTGGATGCAGGTGTCAAGGATATTTTGTATAGAACCTATTGCTTTCAGAGAGCACACTTTTGTAAGTAAACTTAAGAATCGTTGGAGGAGAAACTTGCGAGCTCTCTCCTTTGAAGTTATCGTCTGCCTAAGCCGTAGGCTAAAACTCTACTACCTGTAGTCCTGTTTAAGACTTCTTCAGACATGTGCTACCCTTACTTTATGAATACTAGACTATTATCCATGTTTATCTGCTCTTACTGAAGGTTTCATGTATAGTCCGTTGAATGGTCTATCTACCTGATTGTTTTCGTAATCAGGAACCTGCCAGCTTGTTTTTAAATGGCGACATTCCTATGTTCTAATCACGTCAATGTCTTTACAGAATAATTAATTCCTTTCATCCAACACTTGGGGATGGTTGGGTTAATCCTTTCATACCTCCACGCAGAGTTAGAGCGGGAGTTTTTTAGAGATCCCCATCCATCTTGTTTTACCGAGCAGGGCAAATACAACCTGGTGCATGCGAACCATCAGGATCTGAGTGCCCTGGGTATCCGAATTCCCTTGCCTCTGCTGTAAACACCTATGTTCCTGCCTGTAATGCAGTTTCAGTGTCTGGGTTTTGTGTACCAGGCACTGCTTAGTAGACAAAATTTAAAAAGCTGCTGCCGTCGGTCATTTAAGAAAGGCCAATACAAACAAGAACGAGAAAAGGTCGTTCTTTGTCCAGAACTACTTCTTGTTTTCCGAAAAAATCACCGATGAGAATGATATGAGCTGATGCCAAAAAAGTTGCGCATATTTTCCTGATGGTGCAAATGGGTTGATAATTTAATAACAAGCAGCCACAGATCAGATCAGTGTAAGAGAGGAAATCTTGCCTATGACATCTGCACGGAAGAGAAGTTGCGACAAGAGTTAAATAGCAAGCCTAATAAAAGAGGTGTGGCTTACTATGAAACCTAAGCAGCTATAGATCAACTAACCAACGAAGCTTCTAGGTTTGCCACCAGGCCTTCGAATGTCTGCAAATGCAGTTAGGCTGTAGGTACATAATGGGAAATTTCTTCCAAACTAGGGCACTCCCTAATCTGAGTATATTTTGTAAACTGCACCATGAATGGGCTCTCGACCGGTCTATACGGGAGCGGCGACTGTAGGGTTCTTCAGCCGCTTTCCGGTACTGAGCGCATGTGTTCGATGCTAGAACTTTCGATCCAGTTAGAGGCATCCTGACCTTAGGGTTCATCTTTGTACCGCTTGGGCTTCTCGTGCCGCTACCTGGTCGTCCATCTCCTGGCTGCTGCTCGCCCTTTCGCATCTATCCGGTTGTGCTTGCGATGGGATGGGGAAGGCCTAGGCGCTGCAAATATATCTTTGGCCGACATTTAACTATAAATGAATGGACTATTTTGAGAGCTAACCGATTTTCATCTATTTTTCCCTTCGAAATAAGGGAACAAACCAAATGTTAGGCAAACGGAGAAGTCCGGAAAAGAACTTCTATACTTATCGGGTGCGAGGCTTTTGTATCTGGCCCATTTATGATTCGTTACTCCTGCTGGCCTGTCCCAGCCCGTCGTCGAAGCCTGCCCGTCCAGGTACCCGGCAGCAGCGTTCTAGGTTTCCTCCTCACGTCTTCTTGCCAGCGGCCGCTCATACACGCCTTCCATGGTCAGGGGCGGCTCGGTCTAGCTTCCTCGCGCAAGTTTCGCCAGCGACGGTACTTCCCTTTTCCCTCTGTTTCCCTATTGCTCCACAACCGCTGCCATGGATTGTGAAAAATAACGTATAGTAGCTGCATCTTTAGATCTGTTCAGTATGTTCCCCGTTCGATTGTCTCGACAAATTGATGGCCAATTTCGCTGCTGCCATTCGAACCTACGCAGAGGACGGCGGCCTGCTACTTTACAGCTCGCTGCGTTTTATACGACGTCGCGTGGCCGCCATTTTTGCTTGCTGTCCCAAAGTCTTTTTTCGTGTTGGAACCAAAGAACTCAAATGGGATGACCTTTACAGTCTAGGCCTTATAATTTTAGACTGTTATTCCGCGGTAGCAACGTGCTAATCCGAGGGCTATAGTGAGGATTTGTGTATAGCTATTGAGCTCTCATGTTCCACACTGCGTCCCCACGCTTTACAGTTTTCTATAAGATCTGGGAACTTTACAGCTGTCTCCCCGGCCTTTCTTCATCTGGTTATGTAGTTTCAGGTGGCATAGACCAACCGATTCCTTGACGAGGAGGTGTACCAATTTAGGACTGTCTGCTGCATACCTCCTTAGATTGTATATGCTTTAACTCCCATCTTTTAGCTAAATTCCTGCCTTTAGCCTGGGCTAAGAGAAAGTTTGTCTACACTAAGGTGATAAATGTTTCGGTTGTATATTCCCCTGAGAAATGTGCTCGTTAATTCATCTATGGAATAGGATAAATGCTTGTCTTTTCTTTTGGGTGTTTGCAGGAGGTGCCGTGGACTCGGAATGAGTGAGGGCAGCGTTGTCGATGACTCGGTGACATCTGGTTTCTCAGACAGCGAGAAGGTACCAACTCTAATGGATAAACCTACAAATCCTACCTTTTGGCACCCGTTCGAATAAAGAATCTCACGATTCCGCGGCCTTGCCATTTCTACAATTTCACTTGCCTGCCTTCTGCCTTGCAGAAGCTTCAGGGTATCATACCGATCAGAGGAAGATTGGTATTGGATTACATGCTAGAACATTTTGGGATGCCAGTAGCCCAGTACAATCAGCAGCTTCTTCAGGACAGCAGGATCTGCGTGACTATCACTAAATGCCAACACTCACCTGTGATGGATCCCCTGTCGTCATCAACACATATGGCAAAGAAACCGCTGATGCTGCCCTGGCAGAACACACAGCTGCCATGTCTGCCATCAGGTTCATGGAAGCAGCTACTGGTACAGTGATAGGAGATGCAATCTATGGCCGCCTTGGGCAGATTGATAAGGAGAATAAACGCCTGCAGAAACAAATTGAGTTCCTGCGGCAGCAGCTCAGAAGGATGGACATCAAAAACAAAAAACTTGCCCGTGGCTGGTTTTGGTATGTTAGAAGGATGTTTTCTTTCTCGTCACAGTTTCGCAACGTGGCAATCATCGCAAACTTTGGTGTGTAGGAGCCTCTAGATGACGATGTCAAGGCAGCTTTTGCAACCGTATATGAATCTGCGGTGCAAATGGAACGGAAGAGTAGGAACCTGGAATCCTAACTCGAAGAAATAAGGCGTTCGTAGCCAAAGGTTTCAGGCATCTTTAGTACAAGGGTGTATATAGAGTCACTCTATTCTGCCATAGCCGTGCAGTATGTGGAGTGGACTCCGTTCGGTGCACTGACATAGCGATGTTTATGTGTACAACCCCTCCCTACCAAACTTACTAGAACTGTTAGCTCCGGTTACCAACTACTGGCAGGTCCAGGGCGTTGTTCATAAAAGAGTGGTTTCGGCTCGTCGAAATATAAGGTGCTATAAGTATCCTCCGTCAAAAAGATGTCTCTTCTTAGTAAGTTATTCGCAGCATATGCTAATTTTTATTTCCTCTTTTCGCCATGGCAGGTCCTATCTATTTCTTTTCAGCACCATGTCTAGACCTATAGCCACGCCATCGGTCTTCGAATTGCCACTCCACAGGACTCGTTCCCGTGCCGGAAGACTCCAATGGCGGCTGCTATGTCAGTGCCTGCGTGGAGAACGCCTTTCATAGGTCTAGACTTTTAGGTTCCATGCTTTTGCACGCGTGTTCTGAATTTATGGGGGAAGACGTCTGTGAAATCGACCCTTGTAGCAAAGAGCCTGCTATTTGAATCCTTGCATCAAACTACTGTCCAGACTTCTGTTTATCTGCTACTGTAAATATGTTACCCACTATGAGCTTAGGAAGTTGATAAAACATAGATGTTATTGGTTTTAAACAGGCCGCTTACCTTGAATTGCTCGGTGTATGCTTCAGTTGCGCTACTCGATCTGTTGCGTGGACCACATACCCTTTCTATTGACTTTGCCAACTTCGTTCTTATTTTGTACAACAGTCTAATTTGAAACCGGTATAAAATAATGCAGCTTGCGCCATAGTTCTGACAGATGCACATGTGGTATAGATATTTAGATGTTATATGCAAGGACGGAGATGTGTTTGCTCATTGAGATCATCCAGTTCCCTGCATATACATATGGAAGGGCATGTTCTTCCAGAATAGTCCATAAAGAAAACAATTTGTTCGTTCTCCAGAAATATATGCACGCACATCAAAGGAGTACTGCAACACAAACATATTCGTTCAAAAATAGAATATTACATGCCTTGGTCTTCCATACTAGACTGAACAACCCCCAACACTATAAACTGGGCATTTGGATCCAGTGTGCATTATTCATGCCACATAAAGTGCGTTACAGGCCGAGAGAAAAGGAACTACATCATTAGTCTTATATAAAACCAGTTCTTATAACAGGCACCAGCAAGGCGTGCTAGCCAGTCTTCATCATGGCCTAGGCGGCCAGGTCTGCGACATAGGGAACACGCGGCCCATCTGACCAATTTTTGGAGCAGCTCCCGCGCTTTCTTCAACCATGTCGACCACATACAAACCATAGACCACCCCAACAGAGATAAGGACATACCGTCCATCATGAGACACAGACCTTATCTGTATGGCATGCCAGTCAGATTGCTCAACAGAAAGTGCGTCCAGAAGATCCTTGTTCATCAAATATTCAAAGGCGCTGGCCAAGTGCACTCTTGCCTCCTGATTCCAAACTACCATATCTCCCTCACGGGTAAGTACCCACCTGACAAGCCATCCATCGTCCAAGTGAACTATTGCCAGATCACCCTGCGAATCCGGTCCGGCAGTGTATTCAAGACAGCCTTTAACCACAGTTCCCATGACTCCCGGAAGCGGCACTGTTCCAAAGACTTTCTGCTCTACATCAAACCAAGCTACGAGTCCCACCAAATACATCATGTATAGCCTTGAACCAGCCTGGATGCAATATGGGCTCCTCTGAAATGTAACAGTTGACGGAGGTACCAGCGGATCATATACATGTGAAGACCAATCTCCATTACTGAAGACAGAGACGTGCAGGCGAACCGCACCAGCAGTTGGGAATTTCAGACCCACATGAGTTTTGGCAAACGGTCTAGAGGGATCTTTTACAAAGAACACAAGATACCCGCCTTCAGGACCGTTGTCAGGCGGCAGCACAGCAAACTGCCCAAGCCTGTTCTCACCGGGATGTTTCGGCATGCAAGAGATTAGCTTAGCAACTGCTGCAAAAGCCCACGGCTTCGATCCGCACGGCCGACTAATGTATAATTTACCCTGCCGCGGACCAGTCTCCACCCGAACTATCACGCGGGAACCATGGGTACCCATGACATGCTTACCAAACAAATGGCCAACAACAAACCTTTCACGCATTGAACGGGCAGGATCGTCAGCCGGAGCATCGGGAGGAGTAATAAGCTTCAATTCAGCTCCATTGCCTTGAGCATGCTCACATAGAAAACCAATGAACAACGGATTGTTGCGGCTCGCGATAGCAGCGATGACGTCACGAGTTTTGCCAGTAGAATTGCAGCACTTGTTAATGAAGCTGGCTCTTAGAAAGTCTTTCGTGCAGACGAGCTCCGTCTGAAACACCTCCTCACAGGAATTCATAGCTATCCTTCTTATCAAGGTACCTGTTGGCCAAAAAACCCGACACGCATTAAGTAGGTTTCTCCAGTCAGCAGTACTACATTGGCTGTAGAAAAGAGTCCACGAACACACCTAGGGCCCCTTCAATCCACTAGCAAAAAACATGGTCGGCAGTGCCCTACCATTTCCTAAAAGCACAGTACACAGCTAATAAGGCATTGTTTGATTCGTCTATGAACATTGTCGACAGTGGCATAGCGCTCGAATAATATAAAGACAGGCAGATTCGACTCGTCTAGCAACATTGTTTGTTGCCTAGCTAATTTCCAACGACTTGTGCAGAGCATGCCTGCTTTAAAACTGTGGTTCAGATTAAGAAGCTTTGCTATGCTACGGTAATCACAGTACCAACCAGCTAGCATCTATCACGACCCTTTACCCACGGACTACGCACTGCCAGCAACACAGACATAGAATTCGGGAGGAGGCGGAAACCAGTCGAATACCTGAGCACCACTTCGAAGAAGGGCAGCGATGACAACTGCACGGAAAGGCAACCCTAGAATCTGCCGGCCCCGCGCACAGGCCGGGACGCCGTCGAAGCAGCGCAGCGGCAGAGCTACGGCCGGCCGTCGGTGGGGAATGAAACGCGTGCGCTGCTACCAGATCTAGGTTCCGCCGCCTACCGTGGAGGTCAATCCCTCTGTACACGGGAAATAGCTGGGGTTGGTCGCCCCTTCCTCATACCCTGCCCTCCCGTATCCGGATCCGCCTTCCACTGCGCATCCAACGGCTGCGCATCCAACGGCTGGAGCTAAAACACTAAAGAAAGAGGCATAAACACACACCAAAATATCCACCCTCTTTTTTTTTTCTATTTCGGTATGGATTCCCCGCCTATAGTAAGATAACGCTGAATGAAAATAAATACCTTCGTCCTATGGCCTGGTGTAAAGGATAATTAGGGTTCGAACCGTTCTATAGTATCCAGCTATTTCGTTGACCTAAAGACAGGTTAGCTAAAATGTCCCCGTACTACCTTGAACCACGAACCAACGCATGC
Source organism: Avena eriantha (assembly GCA_910589775.1). Lineage (NCBI taxonomy): Eukaryota > Viridiplantae > Streptophyta > Magnoliopsida > Poales > Poaceae > Avena > Avena eriantha. The sequence goes on from OU342746.1 coordinate 322,658,478, forward strand.
CGCAGACCAAAACCCATTCATCCACGACTTCTTCGAATGCTTCGAGAACGGTTTCACTGTCAGCCTCCGCGCCGGTGGCGCACCGGATCATCTAATATAGGGAAAAATGGTAGGGATCATCGGTGAAACGGTTGTAGTAGGTAGGTGGATCCCACGCATGCTAGGTTTGGTATGCTAACCGGAGCGACGTCTTCTATTGGCAAATTTTATCAATAGAACATTAGGAATTTAGACACGTGAGTGAACGCAACGGCAGTAGTCAGATCTTCGAGTGAATATAGTCGATGGCACAGCTCTTTGTTTATTGGATGTCACGTGGCAAAGTTGACAGAGCCCACACAGTTTTTTCTCTTGGCGTCTTTTCTAGATCCGTGGAGCGAATGTTCGCCGTGGATTACAGTCTTTTTTTGAGGGAACCGGAGCGGTGTTGATTGGCGAAAACTAGAATTCTCAACGACGACGAATGATCGGCTAAAACTAGTACTCCCTCCGTACCAAAATAAATGACATGAGTTTGTCTAGATTTAGAGGTATCTAAACATGTTTTAGTATATACTTCCTCCGTCGGAAATATAAGACATTTTAGTTTTGTGAATAGAATATATCTAGACGTCGTTTAGTGTATAGATTCGTAGAGATTCGAAGTGAACGTATACACTAAAAGGTGTTTAGATATATTCGTTTCACAAAGCTAGAATTTCTTATATTTCCAAATGAAAAAGTAGATATATACGAATCTAGACAAACTTAAATTACTTATTTTAGGACGAAGGTAGTAGCATATATAACTCTCCTTTTCTTCTTTTTACACTAGAGAGTAGAGAACAGTCGAGCTGACGGCTATGCTGATGCCCGTACGTTATATCCAGTTGGAAACTATGATGACATCCTAGATATTTTTATTGTGTTTGACTCTTCTCGTGACGGGTGAGCATCATTTTCCTCTGGCTGCGATAGCGGAAAATCGCTTCGTGATATGGGTGAAGTTGTTGGCGGTAGATACTCATGATTTTGACAAGTCATGAGCTATACAAGAAATGTGATCTTTGTCAGCGTTGGCCAAACATCAAAACGGTTTGAGTGACACTATGCAGGGAGCCTAATCTGCATAAAATATATTTTATCTTTCGCATTTCTACTTGGTTAATAGATTGGGGCAAAAAGTATTTCCTTGGATTAGCTACGATCTACCTTTCCTGTCCAATGATCGATAACCTTCTTTACCTTGCCACCACTCCGCCCCTTTGTCCCCAAGTTTCCCCTTTAACATTTTCTAGGTTCGATTTGATATTTTTTTCGTGCGTAGCTCCATTGTGTCTTTGCACGAATTCAGCCGTGTGACCCGTTCCCGGACCGTCATTGTCGCTCGATCAAACACAAGGTTCGGTCGATCATGTCCGAGCCTTCAATTTCTTTTTCTCGATCGGGTTTATGCTCGATCAGTAAGCTGAACTTCTTCTTCCACTTCCTTATCAAGCTTCTACTCGTCTGATCGTTCTGTCAAGGAGCAGTGAACTGAGTGCTGGACGCACGGACATGCATCCATGTCATGGCATTGGCATTGTCATATTGAGAAAGCCGAAAAGTTGACCTGCGGAGGTGGTGTTTTGGCTCCCAAATGCATATGAAGTTATTATGAAAAATGTATTAAAAACAATTTACAAAGTGCCAAAAAATTCAAAAAAAAGATTTACATGTACATTCAAACATTCTATGTTCGCACATAAGTTTTCGGGAAAAAAGAAACATTTTATTTGATATGTATAAAAGACAAAAATGTTATGTGAATAGTCACATTGGAGCATCGAAATTTGTAATTTGCTGCACGACACAAAACTATTGTTTTTCCCAAAAACATGTGTGGAGAAAATATCCCCCATATACATGGAGTGATATTTGCTTTTAAAATTTCCAAACTTTTAAACCGTACTTTTAAACAATGGATTCATATGCACCCGTAAGCATAATTAGATATCCGGCTAATCAGCCGAATAGCCTCTATGAAACCCGAGCTCCAGGGAGCCCTCTGTGGTTTCTTTGCAAACTACAAAAGAATTGAACTCAGAGTTTTCAAAAAAATATCTAGATGTAGCTCACGACGAAATCTAATGGTGCGTAGATTTTCAGAAATGACAAAGTCGTGAAAAAGACAAAATTCCTCACTGTAGTGTACGGTTGAACAACGACAAAGACGGAATCTGTTCTCTTTTTGCTGAGCCTAAAATATAAAGTATTTTGATTTGAAAATTTACACACAGGTTGGCTACATCCAAGTATTTATTTCAGATTATTTTAAAAGTTTAAATTGGAATTTTTGGAGTTTGAAAAAGCGGGCTCCGTGGTGCCCGGAATCCACCACGCCGCGCTCGTTGATCAGCCAGCTACTTCGCTGGCCGACCACTCATCTCATCATATCATAGCTAGGTACATGGCGTGTGGACCGTGTGCGTTGCGGCGATCCCGTTGGTGTTTGTCTCCGTCGATCGCCGGTCTCGTTTCAAGTGCCCGTGCGTGATCGGCTATTGGTCCTGGATGCGTCCGCGGTCTGCAACAGCTAACTCCAATGCGAGAAGACTGATATGTCGCCTCTTTCCAGTAGTAGTATAAAAATATGTCGCCAAGAGTAGTTCTAGCTGGTCTTGTTTTATTCTCTTCTCACCCAAGGATGCCGTCAAAACCAAGTGTTTGGCTCTTGTCTCCGTGGTGTGGCAACCGAACAGAAACCATTCTTACTCTTGCACTTTGTTTCTTCATTGTACACAACAGATGGGTTAAAAAAGAGATATTTGAGAGGAGCCAACTGCACAGTTGTAGGAGTCAATCGGGGAGTGGTGTTTTGGGTCCCATGTGTAAATGAATCTATTATAAAAATTATATAAAAAATTAAATTTAAATTGTCAAAAAATCTGAACGAAACTTTTCGCATGTATATCCGAAAATTTAATACACACGTTTTTGGAAAAAAATAAACATTTTATGTACCTTGTGTAAAAAAGACGAAAAACATGTTCGCAAATTGACACGTTAGAGTACTAAAATTTGTCTTTTGACAGGAGACAACTAAAATGCTCTTTTCACTTGCAAACTTGTGTATGGAAATACACATTTTTTTCTTCTGAATTTTTGATATTTCGAAATATGCTTTCACATATTGGGTGCCCATTTGCACCCGTGAGCCGGATTCGATTTTCAGAATCTTTACTATGTATTAGTGGCAGAATAGCCGTGAATAATCAGACGGTCAGCTCAAGTATGCACGCGTGCACTGCACCATCGACCCGATCCGCTCTGAAATTAATCCCGGCCGTCAAATCACAAACTTGAAACAAGGAAGCGGACATCATGCACGAGCAGTCCAAAGCTTGGAGCCAGCGGCCAAAAGAGAGTGGCAAGTATTCGACCTCTGCCTTCTCCCAGCCTGTGTCATCCGATTGGCTTCGACATGTGCATATGGCAGCAAGAGAAAACAAAATGATCATCATCGGTGGAACGGTTGTGAGTTGGAATTGGATCGATCGGTGACAAGTTTCGTAATGCATTGGATTGATTGGCCAGACTAGCATGACTCCGGTGATGCACGTACGCTATATCCGTTTGGCAACTTACGATGCATGGCAACCTTCTAGATATTTTTATTTATTCCTATTTTGTTATGAACATTGATACTCAGAGAGAGAGGAGGACCACGGGAATCGATCCTCAAGTTCTTTCCGTGTGTGTGATAACCACGGGAAATGTTGGTGGCGAAACTGATGATTTCGCAAGTCATGGATTCAAGGGTTGTCATTGTCAGGGTTGTCGCCGTGTTCACTGTGGACTAGGTCGGATCTGCATGTCCCTCTCTACAATCGTCCACCTTGCTCTAACACTGCTCTACCCGTTTTTCTCCCTCTGTATTTTCCCGTTACGGTCAAACTCTCCTACTACAGTATCTGGTTGATATTTTCATGAGCAGGCTCTATCGTGCCCACTGTGCGTACGTATCTGTATCCGTCCACCTGTCTACGGCGCGCGTGACCCGTTCTTCTGCCGTCCTCGTCGCTGCTATAAACACCAACTGAATTTTAGCGAGAATGCTAGACATTCAGACTCCTTTTTATGGAACGAACTTACGTACTACTCCCTCCGTTTTCAAATATAAGATGTTTTAGCTTTGCAGAAGGACTGTATCTAGACTCCTTTTAGTGTCTAGGTTCACTTTAAACCTAGATGAACCTACACATTAAAAGAGGTCTAGATATACTTCATTCACAAAGCAAAAACATCTTATATTTTGAAACCGAGGGAGTAGTAATGACGTTCCGTTGGTGCAAATCATTCTATCCTCAGTTATTTCAAGACATGAATTCCTCAGCTGCTCTCCACGTTTGAGATCGTTGCTCGGCACATAGCACAACGTCTAAAGAGAAACAACAAATAAAACAAATACAAAAAAAGAAAAGAAAATAAAGCCGACAATAGTGGCTCGATGAAAACGGGGATGACCCGCAACCGCTGCGCCCTCCGGAGAATTTCCACCGCGCTCCTAGCGCTCCGAAGCGTCGCGTACCAAGCAACACCCCCAAGAAGGAAAGCGACGACAACGACGCTGCTGTCGGACTGGACCCAGGATTCTCACCCTCCTGCCCATACGCTACGGGAGGTGGGAAAGAGATACACCTCACGCCCTTCAGGAATGACGGCGAAGCCACGTCGGTGTCTAGACGACAAGGATTTTTCCTGGCCCCTAAAAAAAAACACTCCCGGACACTTCGAATTACTCCACCAAGCTCGTCGCCCACCAACACACGCCACCACGGTCTTGCAGCCACCATCGTCGTCTCACCGTGGCCCTCAATGTGAGACTGGTACAACCGAAAAGCAGCAACTTCGGCGGAGGTTGGCGGTACAGTGACACGCGGGAGGGAACTACCTCCACTGCCGGAGGACGATAGCCGACTGGATGTAACAACAAGGGCAAACCAAGCCCTCTCTGGCCTGGCCGAGCCCAAAAATGACTTGTGAAGCCCCGCTGCCACACTACAGCAAGGGTGTCACCGTCGTCGCCAACCCTAGCGCTAGTGCCTACTCCTTCGTTCACCAGTGGATCCGTCGCCACCGCAGATCCTCGCCGCCAAGTAGCAACACCATCGCCACCGTGGTCACCCGGGCCTACCAGACCGCCGCCAGTCTGAGGTTCACCGCATGGTCCCAACAGGGCAAGGAGGAACGATCATGGCGCACACGACACCTCCATGCTTCCCATAAGCCACCCCGAGAAGGTCAGGCGGCCACCAGATCTAGGCCCGCCCGGCCCCAATCCAGTGTCTCGGCTGAAGGGAATATGCCCGAGAGGCAATAATAAAGTGGTTATTATCTTATCCCATGTTTATGATAAATGTTTATTTTGCATGCTATAATTGTATTAATTGGAAACGTTAATACATGTGTGTTTAATAAACAAAATACAAAGTTCCTAGTAATGCCTCTCATATAAACTAGCTCGTTGATTAATAAGATGATCAAGGTTTCCTCATCATTGACATTGGATGTTGTTAATAACGAGGTCACAACATTGGTGGAATGATGTGATGGACATTCATCCGAAGTATAGCATTACGATCAAAGTCATTATGTTTATATTGCTATAACATCATACGAAGTAATCTTAGTCCTTAGACCACGAGATCATGTTAATTGCTAACACCGGAAGAGTATCTTGATAACATCAAACGTCACACTGTAACAAGGTGACTATAAAGGTAGGTTCAGTGCTATGAATGTGTTATGTTGAGGCTCATGGATCAAGAGTGGGATTTGTCCATCCCAATGACGGATAGATATACTCTGGGCCCTCTCGCTGATATCACATTAAGATAGCTTGCAAGCAAGTGATGAGATCACTAGAATGTTATATCACGGGAACGAGAAAAGAGTGCATGTCGGTAACGAGATCAAACTAGGTATTTGGATGCCAATGATCGAATCTCGGACATTTAATATATCGCGAGACAAAGAGATTTAGTTACTAGCGTTAAAGGTTCTTAAGATCACAGAAGTCATCGTTGAATGTGTAGGAGTTAGTATAGATCTCCAGGTCCTGCTTCTGATTATTGATTTGAGAGGGGTCTCGATCATGTCTGCATTATTCGCGAACCGTAGGGTGACACACTTAAGGGATACCGACACCATTTGGAGCAAATATGTTTCATATAAAGATTTAAGAAAGCGATGGAATTATTTCAATAGACACCAAAACTGTTTCGGGTGAAATTGCTGAAATTGGTTCTGCATGTTATATTGAAATGTTGCAAGGGGTTTTATATGAATGTTTGTTAATTAAAGTAATTAACAAAATTCTGAATAAAATTAATAAAAGAGTTTATTTAAATGAGAGAGCATTAAATTTGGAGAAATTTAATGCATTTAAAGTGGGGACTTTAAAAGAGAATGTGAAGGGGCAAATTTATATGGAGGGAGTTACCACCACATGAATGAGGAGGTGAGGGGTCACCCTTTGGGCGCCGCCCATGGGGAGGGGCACCCCCTCCTCCTATAAAAGGCCCCCCTCACACCCCTTCTTCCTCACACCTCCTCGTGAAAGATCTCTCTCCCCCTCTAGAATTATTCCCCATGGTCTCAGATTAGCGAGATACATGTTCCCGGTGGATTTATCTGGAAAGGAAAGGAGTTGCTGCTTCCGCTGCTTTCCTGGAGCGAGGGACGGAGGTTGTCGGGGTATTGGATGTGTGTGCGATCACGGATGCACCGCTGCTTTGTGGTGCTGTACTTGGTGGTGCTGGAGCTGGATCTGATGGACGTGCTGGAGCCGGACCTGCTGGATTTCATCACGATCTTGAGATCGACAAGTGTACGACTACATCATCGACGAGTTCCAACTCGTTAACAAAGCTTTGTTGTCTTCGAGGGTAAGTTCTCTATGGATGTATATCCACCCGTTGCTTGTATCTAGTAGATAGATCTTGGCGTATAGTTCCTATCGTAGGAATTTTTTGTTTTCTATGCTAAGAACCCAACAGTGGTATCAGAGCCTGATCTATGCATAGGTACTTTGCACGGGTAGTACACATATGTTTATATGTGGGCGATGATGATTATGTTATTGCATCTTCTATGTATTTTGGATATTGGTGGCATAGTGGGATGAAGCGGCCCGAACCAACCTTACATGTCATCGTACATGAGACCGGTTCCACGACTGACATGCAACTTGTTTTGCATAAGTGGTTGGCGGGTGTCTGTCTCTCCTACTATAGTCAATATCTGATTTACAATGAGTTGCTAATAATTTAGTTATCATCGTTGTGGTTTCATGTTCGTAGGTAAGACCGGTTCTATCTTCGAAAGCCCTAAGCCACGTAAAACTTGCAATGGATAAATTAGAGGCGTCTAGTTTAGATCGTTGCTGGGCTAGTGTCATGATATGGTAATGTTGTAAGTTGATGTATAGTTGATACTCTTACAACACACCTAACGTGTAAGTTCTATAGACCTTGGCCTTACACACAAAGGAATGATAGAGATCATACCACGATACATATCTACTAGGTACAAAGCAACGGGTGGACATACATCCAAAAAAATTCCTATGGTGTGAACTACACGCCAAGATCTATCTACTAGGTACAAAGCAACGGGTGGACATACATCCAACGAGAACTTACCCTCGAAGACAACGAGTTTTGTTAACGAGTAGGAACTCGTGGTTGATGTAGTCGTACACTTGCCGATCTCAAGATCGTGAGGAAGTCCGAGCGCCGCAACTCAGCAGCGCATCCGCACTCGCACACACATTCAAGCCACCGGACAACCTCCACCTCCTCGCTCTAGCGATCCAGTGGAAGCAGCAACTCCTTCCAGACGAAATGCCACCGGGAACATGTATCTCGGTAATCCGAGACCATGGGGGAATAATTATAGAGGGGGAGAGAGATCCTTCACAAGGAGGTGTTAGGATGAAGGAGGGAATGGGTGACCTTTTATAGGAGGAGGGGGTGCCCATCTCTCCATGGCCGGCGCATGGGGGGTGACCCCTCACCTCCCCCATTCATGTGGTGGTAACCCCTCCACATTAAAATGCCTCTTCACATTCCCTTTTAAAGTCTCCACTTTAAATGCATTAAATTTCTCCAAATTTAATGCTCTCTCATTTAATAAAACTCTTTTAATTAAATTTATTCAGAATTTTGTTAATTACTTTAATTAACAAACATTCACATATAGCCCCTTGCAATATTTCAATCACATGCAGAACCACTTTCTGCAATTTCACCCGAAACAATTTCCGGTTTCTACTGAAACAATTCTTGTTCTTTGCAATTCTTTCGTCTGAAACATATGTTCTCCAAAATGGTGTCCGGTAACTCTTAAGTGTGCCACCCTACAGTTCGCGAATTACGCAGACATGATCGAGACCCTTCTCCGATCAATAATCAGCAGCGGGGCCTGGAGATCCGTACTGCGCCTACACATTCAACGATGACTTCTGTGATCGTGAGAACCTTTAACGCTTGTAACTAAATCCCTTTGTCTCTCGATATATTACATGTCCGAGATTCGATCATCGGTATCTCCATACCTAGTTTGATCTTATTACCGACATGCCCTCTTTTCTCGTTCCCGTGATATAACATTCTAGTGATCACATCACTTGCTTGCAAGCTATCTTAATGTGATATCACCGAGAGGGCCCTGAGTATATCTATCCGTCATCTGGATTGAAAAATTCCACTCTTGATCCATGAGCCTCAACATAACACCTTCGTAGTACTGAACCCATCTTTATAGTCACCCTTTTATGGTGTGACGTTTGATGTTATCAAGATACTCTTCCGGTGTTAGCAATTAACATGATCTCATGGGCTAAGGATAAAGATTACTTCGTATGATGTTATAGCAATATAAACATAATGAATTGATCGTAATGCTATACTTCGGATGAATGTTCATCATATCATTCCACCAATGGTGTGACCTTGTTATTAACAACATCCAATGTCCATGATCAGGAAACCTTGATCATCTTGTTAATCAACAAGCTAGTCTATAAGAGAGGCATAACTAGGAACCCTTTTTGTTTATTAAACACACATGTATTGATGTTTCCGATCAATACAATTCTAGCATGCAAAATAAACATCTATCATATATAAGCAATACATAATAACAACTTTATTATTGCCTCTCACGGCATATTTCCTTTAGTCTCCTACTTGCACTAGAGACAATAATCTAGTTCACATAGTGATAAATCTAACACCCATGGAGTTCTGATGTTGATCATGTTTTGCCCTAGGGAGAACTTTAGTCAATGGATCTGCTACATTTAGGTCCGTGTGTACTTTACAAATCTTTATATCTCCATCCTTGACATGCTCGCGGATGGAGTGAAACCGGCGCTTAATATGCTTGGAATTATTGTGAGACCTCTGTTCCTTTGCGTTGGCTATGACTCCATTGTTGTCACAATAGATCACCATTGGGTCCAATGCACTAGGAACCACACCTAGTTCTGTAATGAACTCTTTCATCCAAACCGCTTCCTGCGCCGCTTCTAAAGCAGCAACATATTCCGCCTTCGTCGTTGATCCAGCCACCACAGGTTGTTTGGAACTCCTCCAACTAACTGCTGCTCCGTTCAAGAGAAATACATATCCGGATTGAGACTTAGAGTCATCCGGATCGGTGTCAAAGCTAGCATCAACATAACACTTAGCGACTAGCTCTTCTTCACCTCCGTATATAAGAAACATATCCCTAGTTCTTCTCAAGTACTTGAGGATGTCCTTTACCACTATCCAGTGTTCCGAACCTGGATCAGATTGGTACCTACTAGTCAAACTGATAGCATGTGCCACATCCGGTCTTGTACATAGCATGGCGTACATAATAGAGCCTATGGCCGAGGCATAGGGGATCTTATCCATCATCTCTCTTTCTTCCGCCGTAGCCGGACTTTGAGTCTTACTCAATGTCTTGCCTTGCAACATAGGTAAGAACCCCTTCTTACTTTCGTCCATATTAAACTTTTTTAATATCTTATCAAGGTATGTACTCTGCGATAGCCCAATTAGGCGCCTTGATCTATCTCTATAGATTTTAATGCCTAATATATATGATGCTTCACCAAGGTCTTTCATCGAAAATTTGCTGTTTAGATAACTTTTAACACTGTTTAAAAGATCTATATCATTTTCAATCAATAATATGTCATCCACATATAATATCAGAGATACCACATTGCTCCCACTCACTTTCTTGTAAATACAAGCCTCTCCATAAGTTTGGACAAATCCAAACTCTTTGATCACCTCATCAAAGCGGAGATTCCAACTCCGGGATGCTTGCTTCAGTCCATAGATGGATCGCTGAAGTTTGCATACCTTATTAGCATCCTTAGGATCGACAAAACCCTTAGGTTGTATCATATACAACTCTTTTTCGATATTACCATTGAGGAACGCAGTTTTGACATCCATCTGCCATATTTCATAATCGAAATATGCAGCAATTGCTAACATAATCCTAACCGACTTAAGCATCGCTACGGGAGAGAATGTCTCATCGTAGTCAACTCCTTAAATTTGTCGAAACACCATTGCGACAAGTCGAGCCTTATAGATGGTCACATTACCATCAGCATCAGTTTTTATTTTGAAAATCCATTTATTCTCAATGGCCTTTCGGTCGTGAGGTAAGTCCACCAAGTTCCAAACTTGGTTCTCGTACATGGATTCCATCTCGGATTTCATGGCTTCTAGCCATTTGTTGGAATCCAGGCTCATCATCGCTTCTTCATACGTCGCAGGGTCATCCATTTCATCAACCATGAAATTCACAACAGGATTGCCGTACAGTTCAGGAGCTGCACGTGTCCTGCTTGACATGCGAGGTTCGGTAGTGTCCTCTTTCATAGTTTCATGATCAATATCATTAGCTCTCTCTTAATTAGGTGAAGTCAACTCCGAAACAACTTCCGGTGCTGCGCCACTTGCCATTCCATGAAGAGAAGGTTCAATAACCTCTTCGAGTTCTACCTTCCGACTACTCACACCTTTCGCAAGAAACTCCTTCTCAAGAAAGGATCTATTCTTGGCAACAAAAACCTTGCCCTCGGATCTGTGATAGAAGGTATACCCAATTGTTTCCTTAGGGTATCCTATTAAGACGCATTTTTCCGCTTTGGGTTCGAGTTTATTCGGTTGAAGTTTCTTCACATAAACATCGCATCCCCAAACTTTAAGAAATGACAGCTTAGGTTTGTTTCCAAACCATAATTCATACGGTGTCGTTTCAACGGATTTAGATGGTGCCTGATTTAAAGTGAATGCAGATGTTTCCAGTGCATAACCCCAAAATGACAGTGGCAAGTCAGTCAGAGACATCATAGATCGAACCATATCCAATAAGGTACGATTACGACATTCCAACACACCATTACGTTGTGGTGTTCTGGCAGGCGTGAGTTGTGAAACTATTCCACACTCTTTCATGTGTGTGCTAAACTCGTAACTTAGATACTCTCCTCCACGGTCAGACCGTAGAAATTTGATCTTTCTATTACGATGATTTTCCACTTCATTTTGAAATTCCTTGAACTTTTCAAAAGTTTCAGACTTGTGTTTCATCAAATAGATATACCCATATCTACTCAAATCATCCGTGAAAGTAACAAAATAACGATATCCACCTCACGCCCACACACTCATTGGTCCACACACATCAGTATGTATGATTTCCAATAGATCTGTCGCCCGTTCCATTGAACCAGAAAACGGCGTTCTAGTCATCTTGCCCATAAGGCATGGCTCACATGTATTAAGTGATTCCAAAAGTCCATCAGAATGGAGTTTCTTCATGTGTTTTAACACCAATATGATCTAGACGGCGGTGCCACATATATGTAGACATATCATCATCAAGTTTAATCTTTTTAGCATTAACATTATGAATGTGTGTAATATTACTATCGAGATCCAACAGAAATAAATCATTCAACATAGGTGCATGACCATAAAAGATATCATTCTTATAAATCGAACAACCATTGTTTTCAGATTTAAACGAATGACCACTTTGCATCAAACACGATCTAGATACAATGTTCATGCTCAGTGCAGACACTAAATAACAATTATTTAGGTTTATAACTAATCCCGATGGCAAATGGAGAGGTAGCGTCCCGACGGCGATCACATCAACTTTTGATCCATTGCCAACCCGCATTCTGACCTTATCCCTTGCTAGTTGTCGCTTGTTCCGTAGCCCCTCAACCGAGTTACATATATTAGCAACCGATCCCGTATCAAATACCAAGGTGCTACTGCGAGTACTAGTCAAGTTCACATCAATAGCATGTATATCACATATACCTTTGTTTGCCTTCCTGGACTTCTTGTCCGCCAAATACTTGGGGCAGTTGCGCTTCCAATGGCCAGTCCCCTTACAATAGTAGCACTCAGTGTCAGACTTAGGACCAACTCGAGGTTTCTTTTCAGGCGTGGCAATAGACTTGCCACCCTTCTTTCCCTTGTGCTTGCCTTTCTTGTCTTTCTTGAAACCGGTGGTCCTATTGATCATCAACACTTGATGTTCTTTCCTAATCTCTACTTCTGCAGTCTTAAGTATTGACAGAAGCTCGAGAAGAGACTTCTTCATGCCCTGCATATTATAGTTTATCACGAAGCTCTTGTAGCTAGGTGGCAGAGATTGGTGAACACGATGTATGCCTAAGTCAATGGGAATCGTTATTCCCAAGGACACAAGCTTATCGGCGTACCCAGACATTTTGAGTACGTGCTCACTAACGAAGTTGTTTTCCTCCATCATGCAGCTAAAGAACTTTTCTGTAGCATTATAACTCTCTACGGTAGCATGGGTATCAAAAATCATTTTCAATTCTCCCATGGTATCAGAGGCATTGCCATTTTCGAAACGCTTTCAAAGTTCTGGCTCTAGCCCATACAGTATGCCGCAATGAACTAAGTTGTGGTCCTCCTGACGAGTCACATAGACATTATTTTCCTCGTCAGGGGCATCAGGAGCTGGTGGGGGGCCTAGCGGCGCATCTAGCACATATTGCTTTTGTGCAGCAGGGAGGAGAATCCTCAAATTCATAGCCCAGTTGGTGAAGTTGCTACCATTCGCAGCATTTTCTCTTTCTCCATGAACACATTGAAATTAAAAGCAGGTGGTGCCATCTACAACAGAATTTATAAAGTTTATTTATGCTAAGTTTATGATAGATTGAGTTCAAATAATCCAAATTACTAATGAACTCCCACTCAAAAACGACATCCCTCGTGTATTTTTGGTGATTACATGAACCAAATCCACTACACCAAGTCCGATCATCACGTGATTTGATGTAGCTTCAAAGGCGAGCATCTATATGGGCATCATATCAACTATATGACTCATGCTTAACCTTTCGGTCCGTGTTCCAAGGCCATGTCTGTACATGCTAGGCTCGCCAAGTAAGAACCTTAGTATTCGCGTGTGTAAAACTGTCTTACACCCGTTCCTATGAAAGTGTATATTCGAGTACACCTGATCATCACGTGATGTCTCGAAACACGATCCACAGAACGGTGCATACTTAAGGAAGAACACATTTTTATCTTGATATCTAAATGATGGATCATCTTATAATGCTACCAAAAGCGCCAAACTAGCAGTATAAGATGCTAACATCTAATGTGTAAAGTGAGATGATATGGTCCATGCATTTGATCTCTATCACTTGCATCGTGGTATGATCTCTATCATTCCTTTGTGTGTAAGGCCAAGGTCTATGGAACTTACACTCTGAGTGTGTTGTAAGAGTATCTATCATATATCTACTTACAATAATACCATATCAATACACTAGCCTAGCAACGATCTAAACTAGACGCCTCTAATTTATCAATTGCAAGTTTTACGTGGCTTAGGGCTTTCGGAGATAGAACCGTTCTCACCTACGAACATGAACCACAATGAGGATAACTAAGTTATTAGCAACTAGTTGTAAATCAGATATTGACTATAGTAGGAGAGACAGACACCCGCCAGCCACTTATGCAAAACAAGTTGCATGTCAGTCGTGGAACCGGTCTCATGTACGATGACATGTAAGGTTGGCCCGGGCCGCTTCATCCTACTATGCCACCAATATCCAAAATACATAGAAGATGCAATAACATGATCATCATCGCCCACATATAAACATATGTGTACTACCCGTGCAAAGCACCTACGCATAGATCAGGCTCTAATACCACTGTTGGTTCCGCAGCATAGAAAACAAAAAAATTCCTACGGTGTGAACTACACGCCAAGATCTATCTACTAGGTATAAAGCAACGGGTGGACATACATCCAATGAGAACTTACCCTCGAAGACAACGAGTTTTTTTAACGAGTAGGAACTCGTGGTTGATGTAGTCGTACACTTGCCGATCTCAAGATCGTGAGGAAGTCCGAGCGCCGCAACTCAGCAGCGCATCCGCACTCGCACACACGTTCAAGCCACCAGACAACCTCCACCTCCTCGCTCTAGCGATCTAGCGGAAGCAGCAACTCCTTCCAGACGAAATGCCACCGGGAACATGTATCTCGCTAATCCGAGACCATGGGGGAATAATTCTAGAGGGGGAGAGAGATCCTTCACAAGGAGGTGTTAGGATGAAGGAGGGAATGGGTGGCCTTTTATAGGAGGAGGGGGGGTGCCCCTCTCTCCATGGCCGGCGCATGGGGGGTGACCCCTCACCTCCCCCATTCATGTGGTGGTAACCCCTCCACATTAAAATGCCTCTTCACATTCCCTTTTAAAGTCTCCACTTTAAATGCATTAAATTTCTCCAAATTTAATGCTCTCTCATTTAATAAAACTCTTTTAATTACATATAGCCCCTTGCAATATTTCAATATCACATGCAGAACCACTTTCTGCAATTTCAACCGAAACAATTTCCGGTTTCTATTGAAACAATTCCTGCGCTTTGCAATTCTTTCATCTGAAACATATGTGCTCCAAAATGGTGTCCAGTAACTCTTAAGTGTGCCACCCTACGGTTCGAGAATAACGCAGACATGATCGAGACCCTTCTCCGATCAATAATCAGCAGCGGGACCTGGAGATCCGTACTGACTCCTACACATTCAACGATGACTTCTGTGATCGTGAGAACCTTTAACGCTTGTAACTAAATCCCTTTGTCTCTTGATATATTACATGTCCGAGATTCGATCATCGGTATGTCCATACCTAGTTTGATCTCATTACTGACAGGCACTCTTTTCTCGTTCCCGTGATATAACATTCTAGTGATCACATCACTTGCTTGCAAGCTATCTTAATGTGATATCACCGAGAGGGCCCTGAGTATATCTATCCATCATTTGGATTGACAAATTCCACTCTTGATCCATGAGCCTCAACATAACACCTTCGTAGTACTGAACCCATCTTTATAGTCATCCTGTTACGGTGTGACGTTTGATATTATCAAGATACTCTTCCGGTGTTAGCAATTAACATGATCTCATGGTCTAAGGATAAAGATTACTTTGTATGATGTTATAGCAATATAAACATAATGACTTGATCGTAATGCTATACTTCGGATGAATGTTCATCACATCATTCCACCAATGGTGTGACCTTGTTATTAACAACATCCAATGTCCATGATCAGGAAACCTTGATCATCTTGTTAATCAACAAGCTAGTCTATAAGAGAGGCATAACTAGGAACCCTTTTTGTTTATTAAACACACATGTATTGATGTTTCCGATCAATACAATTCTAGCATGTAAAATAAACATCTATCATATATAAGGAATATAAAATAACAACTTTATTATTGCCTCTCAGGGCATATTTCCTTCACAATGTTAGTATCTAAAGTATCATGTTTGCCTCCATGATTTTTGATATTCAAAAATTGTTTTAATATCAAGATTATCTAGGAGATAAAAAATTGTTTCAAAAACCATCATGTGTGGAAGATATTGTGATATCCGAAACAATGTTTTTGGTTGCATTATGATAGAGTATAATTTAGAAAAATACATGTTCTCATATTATGAGAATTTATGAAGGATGGAGATGCTAGGCATCCGGATCTCCCAAAAGGTTTTTGGGAACTAACATTATACTCGCGATTCTTCCTTACAGGCTATAGTAGTTTGATCATGAAAGTTGTCATGATAAGGATGAATAGAAGATGTAAGTAAAATGTTTACTACACTAATAGATTACTAAAGAATGGATTTTTGAAAGAATACCAAACATTTGATGATAGTGATCCACTTCAAAGTGCAAGTCCAAAGGTATTAGTATTTGACTATACACGCTTTGTACTAGGTGTCATGTGAATGACACCACTATTGATGTTGATAGATTCTTTTAAAAGAAAAAGGAATTGTTGAAAGAGAATCTATAAAATATTTGGCAGAAAAAGAAAAGGTTGGAGATGTCCAACTTAGGTATATAGAAGATATACATATTATGATTGTATTCCTTGCTTGTTAGACAATGTGGTTCAGAGATATTGGATACCGGTATTGGATACCGAATTGGTTGGTATGAAGTGCCATATAGAACAACACAATTCATGAATTGCAATGACCTAAGTAACTAGCAAGATAATAAGTGATGATGTTCATCGAAAATAAATAAAGTGTTATTGTGTTTTTTCGTTGTCGTCAAACCTAGCCTTCAAGATTTGTTTTAATAATTGTTATTTTGTTCCGGTATGATGAGAACAGTGGTTGTTCAAATAATTACCGTATTCCATAAAGTATGGATGAACTTTTACAAGTCTGGTGGGAGAAATCACATCCATAAACACTATTGCTAAAATGTCGCAAGACAAATGATTGAAAGATCACTTATGAAGTGACATCACTGCTTAAATTATATTGGAAAGAAAACATGAAGAAAATCCATGTCGATGGATTTTTGGAGTCTTTAATTTTGATCAATTGACACTTGTGAGACTTTCCTCGAGATAATTGAAACTCCGTTCATAGGCCAAAGAGGAACGGATGACTAACTTATTGGATATTATACATATTGATGTATATAGTCCATTATATGTAGCCATATGCGATGGATCTTTTTGCTTCATATGCGATAGATCAGCTGCACCGCCATCGAGCACCGCCGTGGGGACGGAACCACTTGCTTCAGTGCCAACATTGGCCGTGGCCGCTGATCCGAAGAGAGGCCTCCGATAGAGGTTGAAAGGATGCCGGAGCTCACCGGCTTTGACAGACGACACTCAGCCATCGGGATAAAGCTCGCCGATGTTGCTTCCAAGCTCCGGAAATCCCTGACGCAAAAATCCTCAACAACTCCGTCAAGGTCGAACGACCCGCACTTCAGAGGACCACTCCTGCCACGGGTGGGTGAAGGCGTGCATAAATGGCCAGAGCAACAAGGAAACTTCCGTCGAGAGGGGGAAGGCCGAAACTCCCCCAGGTGCCCCAGCCAAGTCTTTCGCGCGCTGCCATCGACGTTCTCTCCCCCGCCTCCACGGCCGGCCAAGAGAAACAGAAGAAGACAACATGCATCCAAACTGGTCGGAGCACCCGAAATGCGCTTATACCGAGGCTTCACTTGGAGCATTGCCATCGTCGTCTTCAACCGCTGAAGCACGCCAGGAACCACCCACCACGGCCTCCCGCCACCGCGCAGATGCGACGGGAGACAAAAGCCTCCACTTCCTCCACTCGCAGATGCAGCCGATCTCGGACCCCTCCTCCCCCTGCCACCACGGCCGACCGGTGTAGGGAGAACGGGCGAGCCACCACCACCGGGAAGAGGCAGCCAGAAGAGGCGTCGACCAAAGCTCCGACGACCAGGAACCCCCCACCCTCCCTCGTCGCCATGGCCGGCCGAGGAGGGGGGAAGACCGCACAAGGCCAGGAGCCGCCTCAGAGGAGCCTTATTGGGGGCGCGGAAGGCCCTCCCCTTCCACAGCGCCGCCCATCGGACGACAGGGGAGCGGAGCAGCCTCCATCGACGGGATCGACCCCTGAATCTCGACGAGAAGCCCTTGGCACGAGGCCAAACACTGACAATAAGCCAGACCCTACACCTAATATCTACAGGGGGCTTCGGCGTCTCTCCTCCGCCTCCCTCCACCGGCCGCGCCGGCGAGAGGGGCGTCGGATCGACCCGGAGCAGCTGGCAGCAGCAAGGAGAACAGTAGCAAGGGTGGGGGAAAGAGATAAGGAAGGGATGGCGTGGTCCAATCTTAACAATGTTCTTGTAAGGGCTTATATATGCTTAGTCTTTTTTCCACAAAATACAAAAACATAAAAGGTGAAAATGCCCCTCTAGCTAGCTACTACCTAAATTCAGACCGGGGGATTATAGTAGCCAGCTACTCATCATATGTAGGGTGTCAAGTGGGATCCCATCTAAATCCCACCTCTAGTTTATTTTAAAATTTCGAATACAAAAAAATTAACAATTACAAAATTTAAAATAAACTAGAGGTGGAATCTCACTTGACACCCTAATCATGCGTGCTTGTGTCCAGTGGGTTGGGGTTTGTCTCCATCCATCTCCGCGGTTTAGTTTTGAGTGCCTTCCCATACCTGATCAGCCATTGGTGTTGGCTTCCGCCCGCAGTCATGGACGATCTATTTGTCAGGTACAATACTCTTTCCATTTCGGTTTACGAGCCTTGCACGTATTTCTATATCAAAATTGAGCAATTTAGTATGAGTATATATTATAAAAAATATATCACCGGAAACTATAGACTTCGTATTTTCTAATAATATAATTTTTGTATTATATAATTTAAATTAAATAGGTCAAATTTATAACCTAAATATACGCACGCCTCCACTGCACCGTCCAGTCCCGAATGTTCTCCCACTTAGACACACTAGGGCACGTCAAAATTGGATACGACACTAACTTTGCAGTTTTAAGACACGAGATAAATGGCAACCATTTTAGATAATATATAATAGGGCACCATGCACCTAGCAACATCTCACACTTGGCATCGGAAACCGGTCAAGCTCCGCGGGGAGGGAGTAGGGTTGGGCGACGGAGGCTGAAATCGGCGTGGAAACCGTGCGACAGGGCTCAACGACGACATGAATATGGCGGATCTACAACGAGGACATCACGCAGGGGATGTGATGGCGTGACACATGCGCGCATAGAGTGAGTCATCCTGGAAAGTTTCAGCACATCGGTTGGGGCTCGACGTGGCGGGGAAACTATAGGGTAACCGGCGGGTGACACAAATTTGCAACGGGGAAGGAGATGTTGGGCATGCCATCAATTTTCTTGACACATTGTAGGAATATGACTCGTTTTCAGCCGTTAGTGCCCTACTAACGGGATTTCTGAGCACAAACCCTATTTCAATCATCTTTTATACTTCTTCTGTTCAGAAATAAATGATTTGGTTTTCTAGATTCAAACGTATATATACACTAAAATATGTTAATATATATGCGAATCTAGACAAATCTAAGTCATATATTTCTGAACAGAGAGAGTAAGAGACTGTATTATCTATGAGACGGACTATCACCGCCTGCTAACTCCAAGTTCAGATACTAGTTCAGATACAAGTCAAAAAATTTGAGGCGCACGACTGGAGTCAAAATTTCGCGCCGACGCCCCCCAAAACGCTATATGGGGCCTCAAAGGCCCCTGAGTGGAGATGCTCTAATTAGTGGGAGATAGGGAGAGTGAGTCTCTGCAAGACTGGATTATCGTACTATCATCGTCTGCTAACTCAAAAGTTCAGATACTAGTTTCGTATCACTAGTACTACGAGTACCTTGGTACTCTGCACTTGATGGAATTAAGATTGCAATGGATGTAACTAAGACTACAAACAATAAGACCAATTATCTCACGTTCTTAGAGTTTCTTTTTTAGGAAAAAAAAACAAAGGTTCGAGAGATGCCGACTTTTTTTTTGAGACAAAGAGAGGTGCCAAGTGGCCTTTTTCTTTAGTGAAAGAAAAACGGCAACAATTAGGCTGTCGGGCGAGGAATAGACAGGTCCAGGTTAGGCCCGGCTTAAGCTTTTTCCAGAACAGTCTGTTTGTGGTTATAAACCCTGGGCCACCGTGTTTGACCGGAGCCTGTTCGCCTGGCCCACTCCCCCATTCCGCGCTTATCCGTTCCGTCCTCGCTCGTACCAGAATAAATAAAAGAAAAAATAATAAGATGGAAATATCCGAAGCCAGAAGCCACACTGCCGCGGCCAATTGGTGGAGGGGAAAGGAACGGACAGCGACCCTGGAGGAATCTCTAGCTGCACTGCCGCCACTTACCCACCAGATTGACATGACACCTGCCTTGTCAAATCAGTACGTACGTGTTATCCATTTTTGTTGCAGAGAAACATCGACGAAATTGTTACTCCTCCGATTCAAATTAACCTTCTCAGATTTGGCTAGATTCGATGTATCTAACACTAAAATTTAATTAAATATATTTAAATCTAGACAAGTCTGAGAACATTAATATAGATGGGAGGGAGTAGAAATATACCGTCTCTTTTTTACATAGTAGGTTTCATCTGGCCACAGCATAAAGTCAGGTTTAGCCGATGCTTTACCTAAACCTTAACAAAATTTGCGATAATTAAATTGGATCGAATATTGTAGTAGCATATAACAGAGTATATGTTTCATCTTACCATGGTACAAAACGGTAAATACGAAAGATACGATGCAGTATCATTTTCCCTGGGCACTGAATAATAGGTAGTCTAGCAGGGTAGCTGTGGCAGTTTCCACCCGACAGGAAGCGCACGCCAAGTCAAGAATGGCATGAAAAATGGACAGTGTCGTCGTGGTCCGGCGGAAGAGAGGGGCAAAAATCCCATGCATGTGCTGTGCGCACACGGCGCCATGTACCACGTACAGCCCCATCCTACATGTAATTTTTATGTGAAAATACAATCATCCTCCCACCCAATAGGAAAAAGTTATTTACAAGATGACATTAAGCAATTAGTAAACAAGACAAAGAACTAAATGTTTTCCAAGGCAAGAGTCGTTTGCGTGCGGACCTTCAATTTTTCAAACGTGTTTCTCGAGTGCTCAAGATATCTCACATGGGTACAACGGAATATAGAACATGTAAATGGTCCCAAAAAATATTGATAGATAGAAATTATCGACGCGGCGGATATACATCTCATCGTCCTCTGAGGAGAAAGGAGACAAAGAAATGGTTGTTCCGATTCGCCAATCCCGCCAAGAATAATAAAAAGTGCGGGAAAAAACCACCCAGTCGATGTGTTACGTGGCTGGTTATATGTTAACCCGTTAGTAAAAAACTATAGTAACATCTTGGACAGCTGATAACAGGTGAAGGTGAAGTCTTAACTGTAAAACAATGCTTAGCATCATGTTATTCTCCTACCAAGATTCAAGAGGGTGGGAGTAGAGTAGGTTTTAGAATCAAATATAAATAGCCTTGTGTACAGATCCAAGTGGGTGTAACAAAATGCACCTCCTGCCCCATGCATGTTGGGGTCTGACAGCAGCTTTCTCCCCTCTTTCCACCATATTTTCCATTTACCCACCCTCGGTCAGCTCAAGTGAGCTGAGTTCTACCAACCACAGCTGAACTCCAAAAGAAGGCAGTAAAAATTAGCAAAGCAGTTACCTAAGCATCACTTTGGATAAAAGATTAACAGCTCAAAGTGAAAGCCCAGAAATGACAGTGCTTGGAGGGAGAGATGGAAAGGCCAAATAGTAGCAGAGTAAATCTGGAAAGTGGGGGTGGTATCTTTCCCTAGATTTTCTTATTCTTTCTCTCTCTCTCCCCCCCGGGCTCAGGCTAGCTTCTTCTTTCCCATCACCATCTCCAATCCATTATTGGTCTTTGCCCTGCTCCTCCTCCTTCCGTGTTCTTCCTTTCTTGGTTTCAAGGCAGGGGGAGAGAGAGATTTTGATTGGAAGAAGGAAGTTGGTGTTGTTGTTGTTTGGGCAAGTTGGTGTGGTTGTTTGTGTGGAGATGGACCCCAAGTTCCCCCCACCCCCACCGCTAAACAAAACGGAGCCCACCACCGCGGCGACCACCACCACCACCTCCACCGCGACCGCGGAGCAGCAGCAGCAGCAGCAGCAGCTGGATCGCGAGCAGTACCATCCGCCGCACCAGGAGCAGCAGCACCAGCAGCATCTGCAAATCCAGGTGCATCAGCCGCCGCCGCAGCAGCAGGAGGATGGAGGAGGAGGGAAGGAGCTGCAGGTGGCGGCGGCGGCGGCCGGGGACCGGAGGGTGCTGGGGCCCAAGCGGAGCTCCAACAAGGACCGCCACACCAAGGTGGACGGCAGGGGGCGGCGGATCCGGATGCCGGCGCTCTGCGCGGCCCGGATCTTCCAGCTCACGCGCGAGCTCGGCCACAAGTCGGACGGCGAGACCGTCCAGTGGCTGCTGCAGCAGGCGGAGCCGGCCATCGTCGCCGCCACGGGGACGGGCACCATCCCGGCGTCCGCGCTCTCCTCCGTCGCGCCCTCGCTCCCGTCGCCCAACTCCGCCCTCGCGGGCCGCCCGCAACACCACCACCACATGTGGGGCCCGCCGCCAGGGTCCGCTGGGTACGCGCCTGCAGGGTTCATGAACGCGTCCGGCCCCGGCGCTGACGGCGGGGGTATCGGCGGGATCATGCAGCGGATGGGGCTCCCCGCAGGGATCGAGCTGCCGGGCGGCGCCGCCGCGGGCATGGGCGGCCACATCGGGTTCGCGCCCATGTTCGCCAGCCACGCGGCCATGCCGGGGCTGGAGCTCGGCCTATCGCAGGAAGGCCACATCGGCGTGCTCGCCGCGCAATCGCTCAGTCAGTACTACCACGTAGCCGGCGCCGGGGCCAGCGGCCACCTGCAGCACCCTCACCAGCATCACCAACACCAACAGCACCAGCAGCAGCAGCCGCAGCCGCAGGAGGACGGGGAGGACGAACGCGAGGACGGCGACTCCGACGAGGAGTCCGGCCAGTAGTAGGCTGGTCACCTATCACTGCGTCTGTTTGTGTTTCTCGAAGAGGAGAAACGGATGAAGGAGAGAAAAGTGTGTGCACGCAGCAGCTATGGCGATGCTTTGCTTACTGTTAGGTTATTGTTCTTGGGCTAGTGATGGCTTTTTTCATGTCGATTTTTTTTGCTTGTGGTGTTGAAACTCAAATGAGGCTTCTTGCTATGGGGTCTTAGTGGAATGGATCAGGATCATCCTCACTTCGTACTCCCACTGCTCTGTCGATGATTGCGGGGGTTCCATCCGATTCAGGTAAAATTTTGGTGTTTTCATGCATTCGACATATCGGACTATTTGAGCAATGAACTTGATTGCCTGATTCGCTAATATATCGATGTTTGTATTTTTGTCCATATTGCAGGTGTATGATAGCAGAGAGCTGGATGGTTTCGATCGTCCATCCTTGAGTGAGTGCCTTATTTGGTATTGCAAGGTGTGTAGATATTCATGTAATTTTGCAGCTAGGGAGGTGTCCTGTTATTGGAGAAATTTGAGCCATCAAGATGATAGACAGCAATTTCACCCTCCCTTCACAGGCTATTTCTGCAACGAAAATATGATACATATACACTCCTACAAACCTGATTCTATATTCTTGCTTTCGTAGGCCATCATTGTTTGAGCATATGCTTGTTTTCGTCTTGTGTCTCAGACTGACAATCTTTTACTGATTTCAATGTTTGTCTCGATCTTTTCTTGTCTGTATAGTCAGTTAGACAAACGTTTTCTTGCTGATTAATGTAGTTTGTATACCCGTATATTCTTTAAGCTAATATAGACTGTCAATACATAAGATGACGTAGCAGATGGTGGGGAGATGTGCATTTTTGGTCGTGATGGTGAAATGGTTTTGGTATTTCCATATACGAGTGCCCTCTTGCCCTAATAGTCAAATTTATAGCATATGCTTGCTTAGAAAGGCAATGCCACATCCCCATTTAATTCTGAAACAGAACCGTAAAGCTTTGCGCTCAGTCCATCATAGGTAGCAGTGAGAATTTCCCTAAAAATGGTAGCAGTGAGAATTTCCCTAAAAATGGTAGCAGTCAAAATTGTCCTGAAACGCTTGTTAAGTGCTAAAAGTATGATCAACTTACCTAAAGGGCAGGCAAAGTATGCCGGACAATTGGGCTATTCGGAGACGATATGCGATAGCATGGATTAACCATATCTCTGAATCTCTGATTCAATAAACCTTTCCTGATGTGTTCTACAAACAAATGGTTGTAACCATATTTTCAAGTTGTTGGTATTTTTTCCCCTAAAAAAAGTTTTTGGTATTCCCCCTTTTAAGTTTTTGTATGGACCAGAGTGGTCTCTCTGGTTTTGTCTTTCTTTCTTTCCTTCCAGATTTGCTTTGTGAACCTTGCATCATTTCAACGCTTTCTTCTAATACAAAATGACACGCGGCCAGATGCGTGTTTGAGAAAAAAAACTTTTGTTCTCTCTTTGATCTGGAGCCTGGAAAACTGCCAAACACCCTCTACCCACCCCTTAGCGTAGCTTATATACCTTTGTTTTCTATCTTATCGGCAATGTGAAGATCATTAACCACTATTATCAGCAGAAGATAGAGATGGATTTTGGTGTATAGCATCGGGGGAAAAGCTGAATGCCATTTGTACAAGTTTACATAGTTTATTTGCCACCTCATCAAACACTAGCAAAGCCTGTGCCCTTTTTCCTGGTGGGGGAGTAAAATGTGCTCGATTATGCCAGGAGAGCATTCGAACCGAAATTACTTTACAAGCTGGAGAGCAGGATGTGTTCATCTTAGTCATCAAGAGATAACATAAGAAAAAGAAAAAGGGTGTTCCTTTCTCTGTGGGCAGCATGATTATGCTGTTTCTTAACAGTGATTATTCATCACTGTCTGCCTGCTCCCTAGTGGAAAAGGTCAGTCTCTGCTCTAGATGGGAGGTAGAATGGCACTAGTTTTCTCATGCTGTCTTGATTTCTTCTGTGTTTGCATGGAATCCATTCGTTTTTACCAGTTCTGTCTTGCATGGAGATCATCCATGTTTGCCTGTTATGTCTTTCTGCATCCATTCATGAAACCTCACATAAATGTGAGACATAGCATCAGCATGGGTTTCTGGTACATGTTGGATCTTGCTGCCCAGTTGCCATAAATCCCCAAACTGCATATATATGGTATCGTCAGGGCACATGGTGCGCACATCAGCATCGTCCTTGCCCTGAAATGCTCCACACCCTTGAGAAACAGATTTCTGTTGGTCGTCTGATGCCTGACCGGAGTTATTTCTGGTAGGGATGGTTGCTGGTGACCTCATGCTCCCCATCTACCCTAGTCACATTTATTTTGTGTGTCTCTAGAGGGGAATGAATAGACGTCTGTCAAGTCTCAATCCCTGCTGCTTCGTTGTGGTTTACGCCTGATTGGATTGTGAAAAATGTGAAGGGCATGATCTGTTTATTCTTTGCGATTTAGGGTTTTAGCTATAACACTAGCAGTATACTCTGATTTTCTCTGTGCACCTTTTTTTTGCTGGCTGTTGCGATGCGAGTGTGGTTGTGCTTCCATCTTAACCAGTCATGTTCTGCTTGACTTGATCACAAAGTGATCTTGTCATGGTCGCTATACATAATTTTACCCTGATGCACTCCAATTCATACATGTTCTTGCACATATAGTACTCCTACATGAAGCATCAGCAGTTGTTTATTGACATGCGAGTCACGCCGCTACTAAAAAAATACCAGCAAGCACTATGATTGCTCGCACCACAACTCACCTTGTTGCTGGGATTATTTAGATTAGTGTGTGTGGACAGTGTCATGCAAAAGTTTCTTTATTAAATCCTCTTATATATCCTTGGCCACCATCTCCGTCTCCCTAGTGGGGGATCTCTCTTTGTTTTCCGTTGATCGAAAGCTATACAGGTGGGTGGGTGCTCGGAGATACCAACATCTGTTTCTTCACCGGTGGCAGTTTTATTCTGTGGTTTGACATGGACGCTTTGTGTCCGTCCAATCTTTTCTGACGATTCGTTAGCACTCCTTTTCAATCGCTGGCATGGTCATGGCTGTGTTTCTTTTACCTCCTCATATGTTAGAATCGTGATGTGTCTCTAAAAGGAGAAATATGATGTGTTACAACTGTTGTACCTGCCTAGCATTCAATTACAGTATCCTGAAATAACCGGGTTTGTGATCAAATCTTCTCTTTGCTAGCCCATCTGAATCTCGAGGACAGATTCATCTTAAGGGTTAAGTTTGTGACTTCCCAAATTCTCGACTCGGAATGTTAATAAAATAGTACGTGGCACATTTTTTAGTTATTTGGATTTATTTGAATTTGGAGCCATTCGGGTTTTGAACTCGATTCAAATACATATCGAGCTTGAGAACTTCTAAATATGTCACACTATGCGTAATAGGATCATAAAAAAAACTAAATAAAATTTTGGGGGATTAATTAAAAGCCTAAATCCATGCTTTATAAATAAAAACTGTATGTAAAACTCAAACCAAGGGAAAACTATTTTCCCTAGACTAGGTATAAGTTTTTTTTTATTTATTGAAATTTTGTTTGACTTTTAGGTCAATTCTAGAATTATTTATGTATAGGAAAAGGGGGTGAAAACCATATTTATCCAATTTATATAAAGTATTCTCGACACAATAATTTTTTTAGATATGTATGAACAAAACTAAGTCAACTGAAAAACGAAATCGGTAGGTTGAGACAATAGCACTCTTTCTATTTTGACGAACCAATTATTGCATTGAGATGAATATTTCTGAAATTTGTATACATAAATTTGTAAAGCTGACTAAAAACTAGTCAAATGAGGCATAGACATGTCTAAAAATAAATAATTAGACCATACACATGCAAAACACCGTTACATACGCAAACAACACATTCCTCGGGATGGTGAAAACCCCACCTCGGATCCCACGTTGTAAAACACCTTATTTATCGAATCAACTAGGAAACAAGATATTCTCAATTGGTTGAGACAATACTAGTCATTCTATTTTGATGAACCAATTATTGCATTGAGATGAATATTTTTGAAATTTATACATAAATTTGTAAACCTGACTAAAAACTAGTCAAATGCGGCATATATATGCCAACAAGATTAATAATTAGACCATACACATGCAAACACCGCTACATACGAAGATAACACACGCCTCGGGATGGTGAAAATCCACCTCGGATCCCAAACTGTAAAAAACCTTATTTACTGAACTGATCCAAACCAAATTCTAGCCGAGCTATCCAAACCACATCACACCATAGTGACTTTTTAGGCATCACCTCCACTAGATGATATGAAAAATGTGGTTAAACTAACTGGACAATCCCTTGGGTTTGTGTATTGCTTCCGATGGTTGTTGGGATGGATCGTGCTTGTACATGTTTACATACTTAATGTTCTATCTCAAGACTTGCAACATTTAACAGGGTGAAGAAAATATAAATTGAAATAATTATTGTCTAACCGCTGTAAAATGTTTTAATTAAAACATGTGCTTCTGCTATTCAATTTGATTATTAAAAGTAGACAGAAAGATAAAACACATATATCAAATTAACCAATTTTGACCAGAAATTAAGAGCAGATAAAAGGAGTAACATAACATAACTATTAGCCCCTCTTTTCAAGCCATCGGTGGATCTAGGGTGAGAGCCCTGCGTAGATCCTCAACAATAGTTATTTTTGTAATAAACATACTAGTTTATCAAAATATTATATGTTTAATTTAGTCCAACCTAAGATCTCAGCAAACAATCATCACATCTATCATCTTTTAATATGATTTACAATAGGGTTATATATTTGGATAGATTCAATGCCATATGTTAGATTTAGTCTAACCTAACATATGAACAAGAACTGCAACTTCTCCATCTTATTTCAATAATTTATTACAAACATGTTTCGACTTGAAAACTGTATAGATGATATAGATGACATGTAAAGATATTATATGTTCTATAATCTACTAAAAGTCATATTGAGGGTTTTGTTAAGCTTGTTGAAACAAAAAAAACTTGATTGTATCTTTACAAGTTGATATGTACTTCCTTATCAGACTAGTATTTCTTTATAGGTTCTATTGACGAGTACTGAACATACGATTATTTCACTACCAACATAGAGATTACATAAGTTGGAAAATCGTATGGCTAGTCATGGTTGAATAATTAGTTAGTTGTATTTGCTGACCATGGTAGATATTTTTTAAGTGATAGTGATCTAGTTAAGACTTCTATGGATATAAAAACATGTGAAGTTAAGTAAGTTGGAGTCTAATAATACATGTAACTATTTTTTAGAATGAAATAGTGGTCCCTTAAAATGTGTTATGCACTCTATTTAGTACTCTAACTCTAGAAACATGCTATATAAAGTTATAGAAATACTTAATTGTGTTCTTTCCAAAGAACATCTATGACCCCCACGTGTCGATGATATATGGATTCAGGCATATCCCTACGTCCTACGGTCATATACCCCATCAAGCCCATGACGACTAAGATCCGGACTCCACCAATCTAATCTGCCATGTTACATTTAGACTATGTTCATGATACTTTTTTCTCACTATCAACTTTCCAAAAGAGTCTTGATCGAAAATAATCTAATTTTTAAGAGTTCTTTTGGTAGTTGAAAGAATGATATCATATACAATATCATATTACTAAGTATTGATGTGAACCAATCTTCCCTCCAAGGATAACAGTTTATCTTACCAAGTACTTAATCTTAACTGTAGCCTCTCCTCAACAAGTTTCCATTCAGCATTTTTCAGTCTTTGATAATGAATAGAGATACCCAAATACCTGGTTAGAAACTGACCTTGCCCGCAGCCAAATTACTCAGCCTACAGATTAGCCTCGTCCTGAGCCTCACTGAAGCAAAACAATTCACTTTTATGGAAATATGTTTTCAAACCTGAGAGTTGCTCGAAAACTAACAGAACTAGTTTCAGATTTCTCGCTTATTCGATATCATGTTCCCTAAAGATAATCATATCATCGGCATATTGTAGGATAGATAATTCACCTTCAACCAGATGAGGAATCACACCTTCGGTTTTTCCATTAAACTCTGCGCGCTCAATCCTAACGGGTAACATATCAACCACTATATTGATAGCATTGGTGATAATGAGTCATATTGTCTTAGCCTTTCTTTGTCCAGAAGTATCTTTCAACGTAACCATTGACTTTAATTGTCACACTACCTTCCGACACAAAGTTATAGATTAAACCACGTCACTCGGCAGAGAAACCTTCCATTCAGAGAGCCTACTAGAGGAAACACCACTTGACTTTGTTATATGTTTTCCCAAAATAAAATTTTAAATAACCCCATTCTTTTTTTTCCTATTTAGTTTGTGTACTGTTTCATGAAGGATAACCACCTCATCCAGGATGTTGCGGCCTTGCATGAAAGTGGTATGGGAAGGACAAACCACATGGTCAACCATTGTGTTCAGTTTGATTGTTGCGAAAAAATTAAAACTAACATTAAGAAAGAAAATTGGTATTGTTGAATTATTAATTTATGTTTCCTTAACCTTAGGTAATAACATTAACTCACCAAAATTGAAGAAAAACAATTCTAGTTATCTATCATATAGAAAGCTGAACAATTCTAGAAAGTACGATTTAGTGATATCCCAAAAGTTACGGTAGAACTCATCAGGGAAACCATCTGAACCAGAGTCTTCGTTGTGTTCCATTTGGAAAACAACCTTCTTCACTTCTTCCTCATAGTAAGGTGCGATGAGAAGGTTATTTTCCTCTTCAAAAACTTGGGGTATATCGTCTGTTCGGGACTCATCCATGTAGAAGTTACCTTATTAGGAGCACAAAACAAACCTTTGTAGTAATTAGTAATATACAACTTTAGTTGCTCATAGCTCTTGGTTGTTCCCTTTTCCTGAACTAGAGAATGAATAAAAAATATCCTATGTCTGCTATTGGAAACACTATGAAAGTATCTTGTATTCGAATATCATTTTAGAAGGAACTGAGTTTTAAAATGTTGGTACCATGTGAGATCCTCCTCATGTAGAATTCATGCCATCTGTGCATTTGATTGGCTCTTGAGCTCAGTTTCATGCTCGAAAAACGATCGAACTTCTCTATTGCTTCGAGGTCATCAATAATTGACGAAAGTCTCTGTTTTTTTATTTAAGAATACATGTTGTGTGTTTTAGATTTGTAAATGATCAATTTTGAAAGCCTCCCCAATTTTTTCCATTTTTGCCAACTAAAACTTAGACAAGTCCTAGCAAGAAGTAGGTATACTGTACACACACAAACATGGCATTGATGTGTTTATCTACCTCCTCATACGTTGGAATTATGATATTTCGCAGTCACATAATACATTTGTATTTCTTAGTCAATGTGAGAATCGTTGATCGTCTTGTAGATCCTTACAATCTTCCGTAAACTTACAAACTCTGAGAACAAATACTATGTTTTCACTAGATGATCAAACTGTTTACAACATAGTGAATCGTTATTAGATCCGTATGCAAATTTATAAAGTCAACTAAGGAACAATATATTCTTAGAGACAGACTTTTTGTTTCAAATTAACTTACGATTACAATGAGATAAATACTTTTGGAATCTCTATACATAAATTTGTAAAAAGCTGACCGAGAACTTGCAACTGAGGCATACATATACTCTATATAGAAATAGGTAGACCGTACACACAAAAACACTGTTACAAATATAAATAGTGCACTATCGAGAATGGTGCAAAAGCAGCCAAATTCATTCTGAATCCAACCCACGTCATATGACACAGATCTTACTTACCGACCCAGCCCAAAGAAAATATTCAGTGGCGGAATCCAAAACGGACCGCACCATTTGAATATTCGACCCGCACACGCACCACACCGTGGGGGAAGTGCGGCTGAACCCATGCAACAGTCGAGTTGGATTTAATGGCTCGCTCTCGCTCTCCGTACACGAGCGCCCTACCCACCAGCACTCCCCGCTGCCCACCGCTCCGGCCCCAGCGGCCACCCCCTCCCCTCCATTGGCCCTAGCCACGTCATCCCCTCTGACTCCGACTTGAGCGCGCCGTCGGTGATCTCCCATGTTTTTTTTTAATGAACGTTTTATTACTTAACAGTAATGTTTACACCCGGTCTCTGCATAGCTAGGATGTACACAGCCGATCAACCACACAACTTAAAAACGAAAGAAAAGTACCAACATTACAAGTCATGCTAAGAGAATTAAAAATAGCCCCAAGCTATGACAGATCTATCCGCATGGACCTCCCATGCCATGGAATCCACCATCCGTTCGGTCGTAGTCGCCCCTGCCAGCCTTACTCTGGGCGCCCGTGGATGGGACGCCAGCGCTGGCCCTAGCCGCACCACCCGCTATTGCTGCCCGTCGCGAGACTGCGGTAGCGGAGGCCCCGTGGCAAATGTGGCTCAGCCGGCAGGCCCACCGTGAGCTCGCGCGCGCCAACCAACAGGCCTAGCGCGGCCCCCTGTGGCGAGGCCACCCCCTGGTGGCGCCGCAGCCGGATCCCTGCATTCGTTCACAACTGTTGCTACAACTGCGACGAGGGCGGGCACATCGCCTCGCAGTGCACCAATCCCACCAAGAGTGTGCGCTGCGGCGACTCAGAGAACACCTCGCGTGACTGCAAGTGTCCCCGGAGTGACTCGGAGCACTCCCTGCCACAGCTCTGCGCACAGCCCCTACGATGCGCTACCACAACGATCTCCGAGGCGCGGCGCCCCATGACGGCCTAGGCCTCTTCTCGTGATTCTGGTGTGGAGTGATCCTGGCGTGATGTCGCCAGCTCCGGACACGGCAACGATGACGGGGTCGGCGCTGGTCAACTTCTATGCGCCCTTCTCTCACTCCTCCCCGTCTCCCTCCGTGGCGCCATCATCTTGCACCCCCGCACTGGACCGCCTCAACCTCTACTACTTGAAGTCGTCGCAGGGCATGGTCCAAATGGAGCTCGACCTCAACCTTACGGTCATGGTTACCGTGGCTGGCACCCGCATGGACGTCCCTCTCCACGTGGTCATGGCCCTCATCCATGAGCGGCTAAGGGTGTGTTTGGTTCAGCTGTAGATTCCTGAAAATCAGCTGTGAGAAATCAGGTGTGAAAAATCTGCTGTGAACTGACAGCTTTGTAAAAGCTGAAAGCTGTTTGGTTGGAACAACTGTGAACTGTGGATTCGATAAGAAATGTCACCGAGATCCCGAGAGATTATTTATGAGCTAATCGATTGCATGAAAAGATTTGCACACCGATAGACATACACATAGCCATTTTGGGAAGATTTTTCAAAAAAGAATTGTACAAAGTGAACTCATAAGATTATCGCAAGACATTTATATTTCACAAAATACATATAATCCTTATGTTCATCACATACATGAAATAATATGCTCCAAAATATAATATCAGAATTACATATATTTACGTATAGCAAGCATTTTTCTTCCAACAAGCATCTTTACAAACACCTTGCACGCAAAACTCCAAACCATGTTCTATATAGACCATGGCAAAGAACAATTACACAGTAATCACTTCTATACTGTATAAATAGATTTCACAGCCCCTCTGTACATACCAATTGAGGGAATTAATGACAGAAAAAAAATCAGAAAATACCACACCGTACGTGGCATTGTGAAATGTGAAGGAGGGGGAGGAGATGTGAAGGAGGGAGAGGAGCAGATACCAATAAATCCAAGAGACGCTGTCGATCTCTGGCCGGCGTCCGGCGTCATTCCTGGAGGCAACGGCTCGACAAACCGATCTTCGGAGGCAGCGGCAGGCAAGGGGCTGACGCTTGGTGTCGGGGTTGACCATCTAGCCGAGTTGACAGGGGAATAGGAGCGGCGGGATGGGGGGATTGATTCCTGGCCGGAGCACCTCCGTAGGCCGCCGGAATAGGCCGGCGAGGGAACGCTGGACTGGGCTCTGCGCTTCCTGTGCGAGTCATGGGGAAAAAGAAGGCGTACAGGAGAAGAGAAGATGGGTTGGAGGAGAAAAAAAAAACTGACCGATCAGTTTCACTTGCCAATGGCAGTTTTTGGCCCAATCGTAACGCAGTGGAATCAGGGGTCAACCCAGATTTTGGTTTGCACTGGGAGAATCTGGTGCGTTACGAGAATCACAGTCCTATTTTTTCCCTTTGGTTCGGATTCTGGATTTATGAACACGAATCTGGTTTAGGAAGCTGAACCAAACACACCCTAAATCTCACCTCGCGGGACTTCTCTATCCGCGACTTCGATCCCGCCGACTTCCTCATTCTTTGCGCCACCTCCACCGTCAGGGACTAGCTCGTCACCGCCAGGCAAGTCTCCTCGGCCCACTGGGTCCTCAACCTCACCCCGTGCTCTAGGCACGCTGGGGCGGTGCGGCAGGACCTTCCTTTCCTCGCGCAGCTGGAGATCCAAGGCATCCCGGACCATGCTTAGGCTGAGCGCACGGCTGCCAAGATCCTTGAGGGAAGCGGCGTCATTGACGAGATCGACTACGCAACGGCAAGCAGGAAGGACACACCCATCTTCCGCCTGGTGGTATGGACCCATGATGTCGTTGCAATCCCCGTCGTGAGGTGGTTGGCTGTGCTGGAGCCATGCTCGGGGCACCGCCTATATGTTTCTGTTGGTCGTTGTCGCCCGCACACTTTGTCCATGAAGGTGTTGTGGTACCGCATAAAGTTCTGGGTCTCTAGGTGGCTCGCCGCCATCCTCGGATGCCTCGCACGCACCGCCGCCGGACCACGACCGTCCGGACCTCGGCTCGGACCATGGCGATGGTCCTGCTGCATGCGCTCTCCGGCGGCACCGGCAACGTCGCGCATGTAGGAATCCTAGCGAGCGACCGGTCGATGCTTCGGCGCCAAGCAAAGTCGAGGCTATGGCGGAGCACGCCCCTGACGACGGTGACCGCTAGGCACCGACGGTGAGTGCTGCCTCCGCCCCTCCCAGGCTCGCCACCACTCCCCACGTGCATGCCCATGATGTGACCCCTGCGGCGCGGCAAAGCCAGCTCTTCAGTTTCGTAGGGCCTGCAGCATCCCTGCGCGTGCAGTCGTGAAGCCATTCTTTGGTTCAAACGGTCGTCTCGCCGGCCAACGCGTGTTCTGTCGTAGGCCCCTGTGCATGGCTCCCCATGCATGTGACGTGTGACCATGAGAGCACGAGCTCTACCCGGGCCACCCGTGGATCGGGTCCATTGCCGTTTTCGACAGAATCTTGGGTAGGCGATATCTGCACCTCCTCCTCGGGTCTGACCCTGCCTATTGTTTGGCTGCCGACTGATACGTCGTAAATGTATCTATAATTTTTGATGCTTCATATTTGTTTTGTATCAACTTTCTTATGTTTTGTTTACACTTTGAGGTATTTTTATATATTTTTTGAAACTAACCTATTAACAAGATGTCGCAGTGCCAGTTGCCTGTGTATTTGGTTTTAGAAAAGCTATTAAGGAAATATTCTCGGAATTGGACCGGACAAAAGCCAAGTCAATATTTTACCAGAAGGAACACGGAGTCCGAAGGGCAGCCGAAGTGGGGCCACGAGGTGGCCACACCTAGGGCAGCCACCCCCTAGGGCGCGACGCCCCATGGTGTGGGCCCATCGGCGCCCACCGACCTTGCCCCTTCGCCTATAAAAGTAACCCGATGCAGAAAACCTAAGTACACGATCAAAAATCCACGA
Source organism: Avena eriantha (assembly GCA_910589775.1). Lineage (NCBI taxonomy): Eukaryota > Viridiplantae > Streptophyta > Magnoliopsida > Poales > Poaceae > Avena > Avena eriantha. The sequence continues at coordinate 322,693,229 of OU342746.1, forward strand.
AAGAGTCTGTAGCCGCCGCCATCTCCATCCCTAGATCAGGGGGATCCGAAGCTCTTCCCAGCATCCTGCTAGAGGGGAGAGATAATCCCGAAGGCCTTCTTTATCACCATGCCAGCCTCCGGAGTGATGCATGAGTAGTTCACCCTTGGACTATGGGTCCATGTAGTAGCTAGATGGTTGGTTCTCCTCCTTTGTGCTATCATGTTTAGATCTTGTGAGCTCCGTTCATGATCAAGATCATCTATTTCTAATCCTATATGTTGTGTTTGCGGGGATCGGATATTGAGATACTATGTCAAATTGATTATTGATTCTATCATGTCTATGTTATTTGTGATCTTGCATGCTCTCCGTTGTTAGTAGCTATCTTGGCCAAGTATATGCTTGCAACTCTAAGATAGAGTATTTATGCTCGATAGTGGGTTCATGCCTCTAGTAATCTGGGGAAGTGACATGAATCTCTAAGGTTGTAGATGTGTTGTTGCTACTAGGGAGAAAACAACATTCCTTTGTCCAAGGATCAATCGTATTGTTTACTTTACACACTTTGCTTAATATAATTATCTATTGCTTGTGACTTAATACTGGAAGGGGTTCGGATGATAACCTAAAGATGGATTATTAGTCATAGATGCAGTTGGATTATGGTTTATGTATTATGTTGTAATGCCCAATCAAATCTTGTAGGAGTCAAGATGTCTAGTATATGCATTATTATGCTTTCTCAATCTGCCAATTTCCCCGCTGTAATTTGTTCATCCAACATGCTATTTATCTTAAGGACAAACACCTCTAGTGAACTGTGGAACCCAGTCCACTCCTTTACCATTAATATACCATCTACTGTTTACCGTTTACTGTTTACTTTCTGCAAGCAATTACTATCATCCACACTATACGTTTAATCCTTTGTTTTCAGCAAAACCAGTGAGATTGACAACCTCACTATAAGTTGGCCAAAGTTTTGTGGTTGTGTTGTACAGGATTCCAAGTTGCTAGCAACACCTTGGAGTTGTTTCCTTACTCCTACTGGTTCGATAACCTTGGTTTCATAACTGAGGAAAACTTGGTGTTGTGCTCATCATACCTTCCTCTTGGGGTTTCCAACGATCTCTACATATCTTGAGCCATCAAGCACTTTTCTGGCGCTGTTGCCGGGTGTTAAGGACAGCTTCAATCTCTTCCTCCTCGCCAATCACTTTTCAGGGAGAAAGAAGATTCTTGCAAGGGGAGTCTCTCACAACCAATCTCTTTACTTTGTTTTTGTTTTGCTTAGTTTATTTTGCTTTGTTTTCTTGTTTCTTTATCAAAAACACACAAAAAAATAGTTGTACTGGTTTGCTTATTTTTATCAAAAACACAATTTTTTTTAGTTCTTTCTGTAGTTGTCACCTCGTTCTTAGCTCACCATGTTGATCCCTAAGTTCACTCTAAAAGACCTTTCAATAGGTAGTGGCTCTATAATTGGGAAAGATAATATTGAAGAATTCTTTAATCATGTTAGCAAGCATGAGGATAGATCCTTAGCAGAACTTGCTCCAAATTATGAAATTGCAGCAACTTCTTTAGTTCACATGTTGGAGGCTAGGTTTGTTAACCTTAACCCCATGATGTAAGTAATGTTTCTTAAACTTAAAAATATTGAGGATACTGAAAAGAGAGATTTTATTCTAGAAACTTTGCTTAAAGAATTCAATGATGTTGTTAAGGAAGCTAGAAAGGTCTTTGATTGTTTTAATATGCTAGGATCATGTATAGATGTTATTGGTACACTATAAAAGTTGGACAAAACCAAACCCAAAAATGGAGAGGAAATTAAAATACCAATACATTTTAAACTTGTAGGAATGCATGAAGCCTTAGAAAAGAATTTTGATTGGATTGTTTCTGAAAACCCGTTTGATGAAAATAGTGAACCCAAGAGTATTGAGAGAGGATCCTCTAGAACTTATTTGTATGAGATACCGTGCCTCGTTGAAGATATTTCTGGTATTAATTTTAATGCTTCTTCATTCGAAAATACTTGAATCTTGCTCCTATGCCTAGCTGAAAGGCGTTAAAGAAAAGCACTATTGGGAGATAACCGAAATTATTTTTACTTTCAGTAAGTTTTTCTTTTGTTGAGTCTTGGAAGTTATTGCCTCATTAATAACCTCTCATTATCCTTTTTGTTTGGTTTGTGTGCCAAGAATAACCTCTAATGAGAGAGAAGTAAAACTTGGGAAAGTTGATGTCCCAAAACAGATTTTCGTGCTTCACTGTAAAAAAATAGTGAAAAATCCCTGTATGTCGGATTGAGCTGTAATTTTCTGTGCTTATGCCTCAGGTTATTATCTAACTTTCATTAGTTTATCACTTTTCTATTTGATTAACAGAAGGTCTTCATAAAAATCGGTTTTTACCTGCTGGTCTGTTTTGACAGATTTCTGCCATTATTGGCATTTGCCTCTTAATCTCTTTCTCTTTGAGTTCTCTTTGACCACCTGAGCTTTTAGAAGGAATTGCTACAGTAGCTTGTGTTTTAATGGAAGTTTTACTTGTGTTGAAACTAAACCCAAAGACTTATTATCTTGAATACACTAATGTTGCTAATGAAGATTGTGTGCAGTTTTGTATGAAGGAATTTTTGAAGTGTAGGGAAGAATAATGTGATGAGATGAAGTATGGACAAAATCTCATGCTTGAGGATGGCACCCGTGTCACCCCAAGAAATATTTAGGAGGTACAAGCGTCAAATCTTGGGGATGCCCAAGGCATCCCCTTCTTCATCAATAAAAATCTCAGGTTTTCTTCCAAAACACTTCATTTTTATTGTTTCATGCACAATTGTGTTGTTGTTGGAGCATCTTTGTTTTAGTTTTTAGTTTTAATTTGTTTGTTTGCTTAATAAATTGGTTGGACCCCCGCATTCATATGTTGTTTCAAATAAGTTGATTGGTGTTGGAAAAGAGTAGGAAGCTTCATTCTTATAAGTGGTACAAAATGAGCTTGTTTTGACTGTGGCCTAGACTTTATCATGTCCTGTTTGATGTTGGTTTGACCTTATGCTTCGTGATTATTGTTGTATCATGACTTGTTCCAAACAATTGAGATTGCTTAATGTGCCTTGAAAGAATCATGCGTTGTTTTAGCATACAAAAGCATAATATTATGGTATTCTCCTTTGATGCTTTATTTGGGTTGACTTGGCACATGCTTACACCATGTTAAGACTATGAACCAGTCACCTTAGCCTCTATGATCATTTAGTTTTTGACTTGTAATATCACTTTATGCTTTAATTAATAATTGTTTGTTACTTTGCATGATTATGGCCATTATTGCTCTCTTAGTTGGTCACTCCCAGTCTTTTGCTAGCCTCCACCTGTACCAAGTATGAGTTCTACTCGTGCCTACAACCTCCAAGAAAACCAAGTTATTACAAATAGTCCACTATAAATTCCTATGGATGGTAAATTCATGTTTTTATCTACCTTCCAAATTAAACTTTTGTTATGTGAAAATTAGTGATTAAAGCTCTCACAAACTTGATGGCACACTTTATTTTCTTGCACTTAATAAACTTAAACCATTGTGTCCATCTATGTTGCTTATATGCTTGCACTTTATAAGTTGTGAATTAGCAGAACCATGATACCATGGGAAATGCTTTCAACATTGCACTTATTATTCAGTTGATATCATGTTCTTTTGTTTATGGATCCCAGCGGTGTGAAATAAAAGGGGAGCTTGTAAGATCATGGAGTTTGTATGTGTGTTAGAGAAATGCTTGGGCGGCCAGCCTAATCCATGCCTAATCATGGTGGAAACTTCCAGCATAACCATAGTGAGCATTCTCTGAAACATCCTTAATAAAAACCTATGCAAATAGCAAATAAAAAGATCGCTGAGATATTCATTGTTTGTTGCCTTGTCATTTTGATATGGGAAAGCTCATGTGTCATGGGGCAAGGGGTACCCCGTTGGCGGTTCTCCATGATACACATGTACTTACAATGACAAGAACTTACTTGTGACTAAAGTTGAGTAGCATGAGGTTCGGTACTCGTAAACAAGGGGCATGAGATTTTCAACTTATAACTTGTCAAGCATATCCTCATATTTGTGTCACTTTAACCTTAATCACCTCAAGATGCTTATGATAGGGGCAATGAGAGCTGAAAGCTAATAAGTACCATAATTTTGGGAAGCTCTTTATGAAACTTGAAATCCCTGCTTCCCTCTATAAAGGCCTCTATTTTTACTTTTATGTTGAGTCTCCATCTTCTATCTTTATGCACCAATTGAGAGAGCATAGTGGTCATTCTTAGTTTAATGTGCATTGTCCCAAAACTTGTTGATTGATTCATAACTTTGTTATTGCTTGTTCTTAAGTTATTTGTATCTAGTCACCCTTATGAACTTTGAAGGTGTCCTATGCATTTATGTTTTGCTATACCATGAGGGACAAGCTGAATACCACTCTTACTATGTTTTCTATATGTGAAACAAATAAACGTCTTTCAATGCATTGTCATTCATGGTCTTTTGTTTGTACCTTTTCATGTTACAACATAGTTGCTATGTCTTATTGTTAGAAATCTATCTTTCATGCTCATGTTTAGAGTACTTTAATCCCAGCCATCAATGCTTTTCAAATACCCTTATCAAGATTATGATGGTGCATGTCACCTCAAAAATTATTCTTTTTATCACTTACCTACTCGAGGACGAGCAGAAGTTAAGCTTGGGGATGCTTGATACGTCGTAAACGTATCTATAATTTTTGATGCTCCATGCTTGTTTTGTATAACCTTTCTTATGTTTTGTTTACACTTTGAGGTATTTTTATACATTTTCTGGAACTAACCTATTAATAAGATGCCGCAATGCCACTTGCCTATCTTCTGCTGTAATTGGTTTCAGAAAAGCTAGTAAGGAAATATTCTCGGAATTGGATGGGACAAAAGACAAAGTCAATATTTTACCAAAAGGAACACGGAGTCCGAAGGGAAGCTGAAGTGGGGCCACGAGGTGGCCACACCTAGGGACGGCGCGGCCACCCCTAGGGCGCGCTGCCCCATGGTGTGGGCCCCTCGGGCACCCACCTACCTTGCCCCTTCGCCTATAAAAGTAACCCGATGCAGAAACCCTAAGTACCCGATCAAATATCCACGAAAGAGTCTGTAGCCGCCCCCATCTCCATCCCTAGATCGGGGGGATCTGAAGCTCTTCCCGGCACCCTGCCAGAGGGGATAGATCATCCTGGAGGCCTTATTCATCACCAAGCCAGCCTCCGGAGTGATGCGTGAGTAGTTCACCCTTGGACTATGGGTCCATACATTAGCTAGATGGTTGGTTCTCCTCCTTTGTGCTATCATGTTTAGATCTTGTGAGCTCCGTTCATGATCAAGATCATCTATTTGTAATCATATATGTTGTGTTTGCGGGGATCTGATGGATATTGAGATACTGTGTTAGATTGATTATTGATTCTATCATGTCTATGTTATTTGTGATCTTGGATGCTCTCCGTTGCTAGTAGCTATCTAGGCCAAGTAGATGCTTGTAACTCCAAGAGGGAGTATTTATGCTCGATAGTAGGTTCATGCCTCTAGTAATCTAGGGAAGTGACAGAAATCTCTAAGGTTGTAGATGTGATGTTGCTACTAGGGAGAAAACAACAATCTTTTGTCCATGGGGCAATTGTATTGTTTACTTTACACACTTTGCTTAATGCAATTATCTGTTGCTTGCGACTTAATACTGGAAGGGGTTCGGATGATAACCTAAAGGTGGATGATTAGTCATAGATGCAGTTGGATTACGGTCTATGTATTATGTTGTAATGCCCAATCAAATCTCATATGAGTCAAGATGTCTAGTATATGTATTGTTTGTTGGGTCCGCAGCATAGAAAACAAAAAAATTCCTACGGTGTCAACTACACGCCAAGATCTATCTACTAGGTACAAAGCAACGGGTGGACATACATCCAACGAGAACTTACCCTCGAAGACAACGAGTTTTGTTAACGAGTAGGAACTCGTGGTTGATGTAGTCGTACACTTGCCGATCTCAAGATCGTGAGGAAGTTCGAGCGCCGCAACTCAGCAGCGCATCCGCACTCGCACACACGTTCAAGCCACCAGACAACCTCCACCTCCTCGCTCCAGCGATCCAGCGGAAGCAGCAACTCCTTCCAGACGAAATGCCACCGGGAACATGTATCTCGCTAATCCGAGACCATGGGGAAATAATTCTAGAGGGGAGAGAGATCCTTCACAAGGAGGTGTGAGGATGAAGGAGGGAATGGGTGGCCTTTTATAGGAGGGGGGGTGCCCCTCCTCTCCATGGCCAGCGCATGGGGGGTGACCCCTCACCTCCCGCATTCATGTGGTGGTAACCCTTCCACATTAAAATGCCTCTTCACATTCCCTTTTAAAGTCTCCACTTTAAATGCATTAAAATTCTCCAAGTTTAATGCTCTCTCATTTAATAAAACTCTTTTATTAAATTTATTCAGAATTTTGTTAATTAATTTAATTAACAAACATTCACATATAGCCCCTTGCAATATTTCAATATCACATGCAGAACCACTTTATGCAATTTCACCCAAAACAATTTCTGGTTTCTATCGAAACAATTCCTGCGCTTTGCAATTCTTTCGTCTGAAACATATGTGCTCCAAAATGGTGTCCGGTAACTCTTAAGTGTGTCACGAATAATGCAGACATGATCGAGACCCTTCTTCGATCAATAATCAGCAGCGGGACCTGGAGATCCGTACTGACTCCTACACATCCAACGATGACTTCTGTGATCGTGAGAACCTTTAACGTTTGTAACTAAATCCCTTTGTCTCGCGATATATTACATGTCTAAGATTCGATCATCGGTATCTCCATACCTAGTTTGATCTCGTTGCCGACATGCACTCTCTTCTCGTTCCCGTGATATAACATTCTAGTGATCACATCACTTGCTTGCAAGCTATCTCAATGTGATATCACCGAGAGGGCCCAAAGTATATCTATCCGTCATCGGGATTGACAAATTTCACTCTTGATCCATGAGCCTCAACATAACACCTTCGTACTACTGAACCCATCTTTATAGTCACCCTGTTACAGTGTGACATTTGATGTTATCAAGATACTCTTCCGGTGTTAGCAATTAACATGATCTCATGGTCTAAGGATAAAGATTACTTCGTATGATGTTATAGCAATATAAACATAATGACTTGATCGTAATGCTATACTTCGGATGAATGCTATACAAATTTCACTCTTGATCCATGAGGCTCTGATACCACTGTTGGGTCCACAGTATAGAAAACAAAAAATCTCCTACGGTGTGTAACACCCTCAAATCGGCCCTATGCAAATTTTAGCCCTTTTCGCTAAACCCGCATAGAAACGATTCAAGGACGCCCACCAGGCACTTTCGTGCGGGTGGAAAAACGAAGTAATACCATTACACAACAGTCCTCGATGGGACCCACAAAACATATATATATTCAACAGCGATTCAACGAGTCAAGAATACAGATATACAATACAAAGATCCAAATCACCTTGAAAACGATAGAGCGTCCGACTACGGACAAGATGCAAATGGGGCTAAGAGCCCTGAAGAATAACCAATGGCGTCCATAACCCTGCCCAGGCCAAGCCGGAAGGGTAACCCTGTTAACAACGACGATCTCAAACCTGCTACACAAAAGGGGTGCCGACAAAGGGCAAAGGAAAAAGAGGAGCGTCAGTACCGAGGCCAGTACACGGCGAGACTAGAATTCGGCGGCTCTCGCCTACATAGGTATGGTGCGCTGAAGCGGCGGCGCAGCGGCACTAAACAACCTATAGAGACTCGATTCAACTGTCGGCTATTAGAGAGGGATAAGAAAGACCTATCCGGATCCAACCTGATAGTAACACCAAACATACCCATCCTGGTATTCCCCCTCGAGACCAAACGAGGAAGGCAAACCGAGGAACACACACAGTTGGCAGTTTTATTCATTCGATTATAGTTGAAGCACTTACTAGTCAGATATAGATAGCTTGAGTCATCCTGATAGCATAAGTAGTGGGCAGTTTTAATTAACATTCCGTTGTAGTTGGAACATTTACTAGTCAGATATAATTGTCCTGAGGAATCCCAAAACCCAGCAATTGTTGGCACTTTTATCACATTCCATTGGAGTTACAATACTTACTAGGCAGGTATAGTATGACACAGATCCACCAGTTGTTGGCATTTTTATTATCCATTCCGTTCTACCTGAGGTGATTACTAGTCACATATTAAGTCAAGTTTATAGCACTACTTTAGTTATGCTTGTCTATGATTGAGATACTGTGCTCCAAGTCGTCCATAACCGCGGACACGGCTTTCAGAAAGTTTTACCCTGCAAGGGTGCACAAATAGCAACACAGACTCGATCAACCTCGAAAAACCAACTCAAAACCCAACGAGGCTTTCACGACAAAGCGATCATAGGATTCATAAATATTTCAGGGGGCCACCCCACTAAGCTACCCGCAACGAAGTTGGCCGGCTCCAGAACGGACCCATGGTTTGCGAGAACGGCTGTAAATGACTGGGAACCCAAAAGTGTGACTGGGCTTGTTGATACCGTGAAATCGTGCCGCGATCCAAAATAGTACAGGTGCTCCACGCACAATCGTAAATAAAGCAGTAAGCATGGCATAAGTACAGGATAGTAATAAAGCCCCAAACTACTTGTGGCCCCAAGAAATAGAAATGAATCAAGCTCTGGCTCAGGGGGGTCCATAAGGCCTCCCAGATGTGGATAGTGCGAATAGTCAAGGAACATGTATCAAGTACTCGGGGTCCTACGGGACACAAGTGAGCGTGGAAGAACCAAATAACATCTATTGCCCACCGATGCCTCTGCATTAGTTATATCTAGCATTTTAATAGTTGTATTTAAAGTCATGATCATCTCCACCAAAAACATCTTCCAGCATTCCAACAACTGTGGTACTTGACAACACGAGATCGCACCTGAGCAAGCAACTATGACTCGCAAGGCCAGCTATCTACCGAACACAGGTAATAGGAGGTGTCCAAGGCAATATAGAGGCTGCACGGGATATAACTGGTGCACGGAAACTAAAGCATCGCGACACGGATAGCAATACATCAACAGGAGGAAGCAAAGACTATAAATGCAAAATAGGTAGAAGGGGGAAGAGATGCTCGCCTGGGAAATACCGTCGAAGGTTCATATTCGGAGAACTTGTCGAACTCGCATCAACTCATCGGCCTAATCCATGAAGAAGCAAACACTAGAAGAAACACCGGATGCAATATTTAATGCTACGGCAGAAGAATCAGCATGTTCATGGTATGATGCAGATGCGGTGCAATTAGGCAGTATTAAGCGGAACCGGGGTCCCGACAATTAATTATATGGTTCAAGTTATTTAGAACCCCCGCAATTTAAATGTTGTCTTAACAGGGTGAAACATGGCATCGGTTCGCTACACCAATTTAAATGGAGTCCGGAATAAGACAAAAGTATCCCGCATATACACTCCATATTTAATTTAGGTGGATCGCCTAAATACCCCCAAACCATGATGATATGAATGCGAGATGGATGATTTAATGCAATAAGTTTTATATATAGCATTTATAAAATAGGGCTCGAGAAAAAGGGTTCACACATCTGGGTTCGGACGATCTTGGGGTTCGATGTGGTTCGGGGTCCGGTCTCAGCGATCCAGGGTTCGACGGGATCAGTCTCGGACAACGGAAGGAGAGCTTGGCGTTCCGGGAAGAAGGACTTGGCGTCGGGGCGCATCGGATTTGTCCTGGTCGGTGTTGATCTTGTCGTCACGAAGATCTTGTCGGGCCCGCGTATCGGGTCGGTCTTGGCGTTCGGGGTGAAGAACTTGGCGTCCTCGAGGAAGTACTTGGCGTATCCGTGTTGATGACCTTGGCTTCACAGGTTCCCGGGCATCGGATCCGGGAAGAAGTACTTTTCACATCTGTGGATTGGTCCTCGGGGTCAAAGAACTTGGCGCGCCAGGGTTCAATCTTCGGATCTGAGTAGAAGAACTTGGCATTCCGGTGGCGATCTTGACGGTCTTCGGATCTGGGAAGGATGTCATGGCATTCCTCGTCGAAGGTTCCTCGGATAGGCCGGATCCTTGAGGTGGAACTCGGAGTCGCTGGAGAACTTGAACAGATCGGCACCATTGGTCTTCGCGTGTCGACACATGTCATTCTTGTCCATCGGATGGCGAACTGGTGTGGCGTCAGTGGCTTCGAGTACTCGTGTTCATCTTCAGGCATCAAAGTATGTGGGCGATGACGGGCACAAAGGAAATGGCCATTGGAGGAGAAACATACACGCACAGACGCACCAGCAGCACATCAGGCGCACTAGCAGCAAGGGGACCGCACGGGTACAAGCATCCCGAGCTGTAGCTCATGAACGGAACGACATCCTGCAGAAACAGAGGCGACCATGTCGTCGAACGAGAGGAATTTCGCAGACCAGCGGCAACAGGGACAAGGGCGCGGAGCAGGTCCCACGGTAGGAGGGGAGCACCGGTGGTGCTTGACAGCGGAGATGCACGGACAACACGTAGGGAGGAGCTCTAGGCGGGCCGTGTCGGTCGGAGACGAGGGGGAAGGTGGCGTTGTCCTGGAACGGCAAGCCGAGGACGTGGTCGCGGAGGAGAAGGTAGTGGCGGCACTGCGGTTGGAGGACAGCGGCAAGACGCGGTGCTCACGCGCGGCCAGTGACGGGGTTCGCGGCTCTAGAGGGTGGCGCAGTGGCCGGCACGGAGCGAGAGGAAGACTACGGGGCGGTGGCGGAGTTTGGCGAGGGCGACGAGGAAAGGACGGCCAACGGTGGCCGGCACGCTCGGGCGAAGCGGGCTCGACCGTGGCGGGGATTCAAGAGGCAGCAGGGAGGAGCGGCCGCGGGGCTCGGTCCGGAGCGAGGAGAGAAGGTAGACAGGGTGGCGACCGGAGGCAAGGTTGAGGCGGTCGGCGGACTTGATGGCAGCATCCGCTCGGAGGAAGCAGAGGCGACGCAGGCAGCGCTGCTCGAGGAGGCGGGGGATCGCGGGGACGGCTGCGTCCAGGGGAGGTGGGGAGAGGGAGAGCGACGCGTGAGGTGGGGAGCGGGGTCGCGACACGGGCGGACGCGGTCTTGATACGTGGGCGGTCGATGGCGGGTGGGGCCGGGGCGTGTGGTAGGTGAAGACCAGGGGGTGGGGGTTTACGTGCAGGTGGCGGCTGGCGCGCGCGCGGTTGGTGGCTGTGAGAGTGGGCGAGAAAAATAAGTGGAGGTGGGGCCCAGCGCGTGGAGATCGGTGGGTGCGGGTGTTGTGTGTGTGTGTGCGCGCGTTGGAGAGGAGAGGTGGGGCCATGAGGAGAGATGAGGTGGGGGGGCTCGGTGAGGTGGCGGGTCGTGAGTGGCGGGGGTGATGTGGAGGGGGCTGGGTAGGATAGGGTGGGGTAGGTTAGGGATTAGGACTAGATTTTAGTTTAGGGCTTGGAGGTGGCCGGCCGGGCTTTCGGGCCTGGCGGGCTGCCTCCTAAAAATAATAGAAATATTTTATTATTTAAAACAGGGCTTTTTGAAAACCGTTGGTAGACGAAACAAAATATTCCGGAGACCCGGGTTTTTATTTGAATACAGACGGAACAGATTTAGAAAACAAAACTAGGCTTTTAGAAAATAGTTTTAGGCAAACAAAAATGCAGGATGACATGACGATGCTCAAATGCAATGTGGCATGATGACATGAGCATGCGGTCATGACGATGCAATGCACAAAAACAACGCGATTTTCTAGTAGTGGTTTTAGCGGGATGCCACACGGTGTGAACTACACGCCAAGATCTATCTACTAGGTACAAAGCAACGGGTGGACATACATCCAACGAGAACTTACCCTCGAAGACAACGAGTTTTGTTAACGAGTAGGAACTCGTGGTTGATGTAGTCATACACTTGCCGATCTCTAGATCGTGAGGAAGTCCGAGCGCCGCAACTCAGCAGCGCATCCATACTCGCACACACGTTCAAGCCACCGGACAACCTCCACCTTGTTGCTCCAGCGATCCAGCGGAAGCAGCAACTCCTTCCAGACGAAATGCCACCGGGAACATGTATCTCGCTAATCCAAGACCATGGGGGAATAATTCTAGAGGGGGAGAGAGATCCTTCACAAGGAGGTGTTAGGATGTAGGAGGGAATGGGGCCTTTTATAGGAGGAGGGGGGTGCCCCTCCTCTCCATGGCCGGCGCATGGGGGTGACCTCTCACCTCCCCCATTCATGTGGTGGTAACCCCTCCACATTAAAATGCCTCTTCACATTCCCTTTTAAAGTCTCCACTTTAAATGCATTAAAATTCTCCAAGTTTAATGCTCTCTCATTTAATAAAACTCTTTTATTAAATTTATTCAGAATTTTGTTAATTATTTTAATTAACAAACATTCACATATAGCCCCTTGTAATATTTCAATATCACATGCAGAACCACTTTCTGCAATTTCACCCGAAACAATTTCCGGTTTCTATTGAAACAATTCTTGCGCTTTGCAATTCTTTCGTCTGAAACATATCTGCTCCAAAATGGTGTTCGGTAACTCTTAAGTGTGTCACCCTACGGTTCGCGAATAATGCAGACATGATCGAGACCCTTCTCCGATCAATAATCAACAGCGGGACCTGGAGATCCGTACTGACTCCTACACATTCAACGATGACTTCTGTGATCGTGAGAACCTTTAACGTTTGTAACTAAATCCCTTTGTCTCGCGATATATTACATGTCCGAGATTCGATTATCGGTATCTCCATAGCTAGTTTGATCTCGTTACCGACATGCACTCTTTTCTCGTTCCCGTGATATAACATTCTAGTGATCACATCACTTGCTTGCAAGCTATCTCAATGTGATATCACCGAGAGGGCCCAGAGTATATCTATCCGTCATCAAGATTGACAAATTCCACTCTTGATCCATGAGCCTCAACATAACACCTTCGTAGTACTGAACCCATCTTTATAGTCACCCTGTTACGGTGTGATGTTTGATGTTATCAAGATACTCTTCCGGTGTTAGCAATTAACATGATCTCATGGTCTAAGGATAAAGATTACTTCGTATGATGTTATAGCAATATAAACATAATGACTTGATCGTAATGCTATACTTCGGATGAATGTTCATCACATCATTCCACCAATGGTGTGACCTTGTTATTAACAACATCCAATGTCCATGATCAGGAAACCTTGATCATCTTGTTAATCAACAAGCTAGTCTATAAGAGAGGCATAACTAGGAACCCTTTTTGTTTATTAAACACACATGTATTGATGTTTCCGATCAATACAATTCTAGCATGCAAAATAAACATCTATCATATATAAGGAATACATAATAACAACTTTATTATTGCCTCTCAGGGCATATTTCCTTTAGTCTCCTACTTGCACTAGAGACAATAATCTAGTTCACATAGTGATAAATCTAACACCCATGGAGTTCTAGTGTTGATCATGTTTTGCCCTAGGGAGAACTTTAGTCAATGGATCTGCTACATTTAGGTCCGTGTGTACTTTACAAATCTTTATATCTCCATCCTTGACATGCTCGCGGATGGAGTGAAACCGGCGCTTAATATGCTTGGAATTATTGTGAGACCTCGGTTCCTTTGCGTTGGCTATGGCTCCATTGTTGTCCCACAATAGATCACCATTGGGTCTAATGCACTAGGAACCACACCTAGTTCTGTAATGAACTCTTTCATCCAAACCGCTTCCTGCGCCGCTTCTGAAGCAGCAACATATTCCGCCTCCGTCGTTGATCCAGCCACCACAGGTTGTTTGGAACTCCTCCAACTAACTGCTGCTCCGTTCAAGAGAAATACATATCCGGATTGAGACTTAGAGTCATCCGGATCGGTGTCAAAGCTAGCATCAACATAACACTTAGCGACTAGCTCTTCTTCACCTCCATATATAAGAAACATATCCCTAGTTCTTCTCAAGTACTTGAGGATGTCCTTTACCACTATCCAGTGTTCCGAACCTGGATCAGATTGGTACCTACTAGTCAAACTAATAGTATGTGCCACATCCGGTCTTGTACATAGCATGGCATACATAATAGAGCCTATGGCCAAGGCATAGGGGATCTTATCCATCATCTCTCTTTCTTCCGCCGTAGACGGACTTTGAGTCTTACTCAATGTCTTGCCTTGCAATAAGAACCCCTTCTTACTTTCGTCAATTGCCCCGCTATAATTTGTTCACCCAACATGCTATTTATCTTAAGGAGAAACACCTCTAGTGAACTGTGGACCTCAGTCCACTCATTTACCATCAATATACCATCTACTGTTTACTATTTACTGTTTACTTTCTGTAAGCAATTACTATCATCCACACTCTACGTTTAATCCTTTGTTTTCAGCAAAACCAGTGAGATTAACAACCTCACTATAAGTTGGGGCAAAGTTCTGTGGTTGTGTTGTGCAGGATTCCAAGTTGCTAGCAACACCTTGGAGATTTCCTTACTCCTACTGCTTCGATAACATTGGTTTCATAACTAAGGGAAACTTGTTGTTGTGCTCATCATACCTTCCTCTTGGGGTTCCCAACGAGCTCAACATAGCTTGAGCCATCAGCGACCAAGATGCCCTAGGCGCCGAAGAAGCTTTCTTGTCCTCTGCCAGAGGCACAACTGCCCCTGACCGTGGATCCCATGGGTCTCTGGTGGTATCTTAGTTGGCGACCATACCTACAACGCCTTCCTCCCTGCAGGGCCCCATCTCGGAGATTCCGCACCCCATGTTGATGCTGTGGTCAACGCCTGCCTCATGTGGCCGCCACGTGAGTTGCCCTTCCGTGAGCAGCCTGCAACTAGACGAGCCACGACTAACCAATGGGGTGGCTTCGGCCTCGTCTTCTCGGGTCGGTCTGCAGGGCCCCATCTCCCTGGCCTATCTCGGCCCATCATGTGTGCTCCTCGCTGCTATGTCCGACGCCCTCACCATTTTGGCCCTACTACGGTAGTTCAGGCAGCGCATACGATCCGCTGCTTCCGATCCCTAGCCCCAAGATCGTTAAGCGGCACCTCTTCCAAGTGGCCTAGCCCACTGCACGCCGCAGTCGCCGCATCGCGGCCAAGAGGGGAGTTCCTGCTACTGCGGTGAATAAAGCGCACTTCATACTCATGCACAAGCTCGGGCTGTGTGGCGAAGATGATCGCCTACCTGTGGCACAGCTCTAGGAATACAAGGACATCTTCGGTTCTCCTCTTGGTCCAGAGCACATCCAGGCAATCACGGATTTGTTTGGATTGAGATTCTCTCCCATGATGGCCGCGGACACGGCCATATATGAGGTGGAGGCGCCTGTCGTGTAGGCTACGCGACGCTCTGGTTGATTCTGTGGGTTGTTCCAATGGATATGCAAAACCTTAATGTACTAGTGTGGAACCCTCAGAGACTAAATAACCCCACTCGTAGTTGTGTTAGAGGAGTGGTAGTTGATGTTGCGGCATTGGTGGTTTGTGTCTCAGTCCAATCTTGACTATGTAACTAGGTTCACCATCTCGGAAATATTTGGGTTCCGCTTTGATGGGTTTGCATATGTTCTCGCTGTCGGTACTGCTAGAGGGATCATTGTTGCCTGGTGTTCCGACATCATCTCCATGACGAGTAGCCGATCTGACCGCTTCTCCATATCGATCAACCTCTATGTGCGCGGCGGTGAACCATGGTGGCTCACCTCATTCTACGGCCCATCGACAGAGGCCCTAAAGCCTGATTTCCTTGATGAGCTTTGTGCCCTCCGCGCTGCACTATCTGGGTCATGGGGAGTTGTCGGTGACTTCAACCTCATCGTCGATGCTCGTGACAAGAACAAATCACGACTCAACGGGAGATCGACGACTCACTTTTGGTAGTTGTTGAATGATCTTGAGCTCAAGGAAGCAAACCTTCTTGGCTAGCGCTACACTTGGAGTAACGAGCACGAGACCTCGACTTTCGCATGGCTCAATCGATGGATCCTTTTGGTGGATTGGGACGCGCGCTTCTCGGATGATGCGCTGACCGCTCGCTCCTCGTCGCTTTCTGACCACTACCCCATCCTTATGACCATCGCGGCCTGGGTGGCTAGGATCAAGTATGGCGATGCAAACACCCATTATACCGCATCTACGTCGCCGAACGTGTCCACCAGAACCACATCCCCTCTTCGAGGTCCGGCGATCGCATTGCGGTGGACCAATCGGGCATGGAGGATCTTGCCACTAATTTATTTGTGGATCTCCTAGGTTGCGGGCAGCCTCATGAGCATGACATCAACCTCACCTCCATGGGCCTCGATTCGGTGGATCTCAGTGGGCTTGAGGGGCCGTTCCTCGAAGATGAGGTTTGGAATGCTGTTAAGGCTATGTTGGCCAATAAATCCCCTAGGCCAGATGGAATGTCTTGGGACTTTTTCCAGCACTACTGGATGGTGGTTCAGGTAGACGTCGTGCATGCACTCCAAGTTGTATTTTTTGGCAAGGACCAACACTTCGGCGGCCTTAACACCGCCTTCCTCACGCTGATCCCCAAAAAACATGATGCCATTGATGTGAGAGATTTTCGGTCGATTAGTCTGGTGCATAGTTTTGCCAAATTACTTGTGAAGATCCTCGCTCTACGACTCGCTCCCATGATGCATCTAATCGTCCACAAGAACCAGAGCACGTCCATTCGAGGATGCTGCATCCAGGACAATTTTTTGATGGTGCATCAGGCCGCCACCTGTCTCCACCGCAAGCGTATGCCAGTGATCCTCCTTAATCTGTACATCACGAAAGCTTTCGATAGCGTGGCTTGGCTGTTCCTCCTTAGCATCATTCACTAGTGGGGATTCGGTCCTAGGTGGATCAGGTGGATTTCCCTTCTGCTCAGTTCGGATACCACCAAGGTTCTGGTGAACTGGTGTGCTGGCCCGGCTTTCCACCATGGTCGAGGGCTATGCCAAGGTGACCACCTATCCCCGCTGCTTTTCATTATCTCCATATATGTGCTAGCGGTGATGTTTAGGGCAGCTAAGCGCACTAGGGTGCTCGCCAACCTTAACAGCGATGGCATCAAGCACCGAGTCTCCCTCTACATCGACGATGTGGTGGTTTTCACATGCCCGAATAGTGTCGAGATCTCTGCGGTTCTCTACATCCTAGAATGCTTTGGTATGGCATCCGATCTTCATGTCAACTTTGACAAGAGCTTTCCGCCACCCATTAGGTGCATCAGGGATCTAGTGGAAAGCCTTTCTCCAGCCATTGACTGCCCCTTGGTGGATTTCCCGTGCAGCTGCCTCGGCCTCCCCCTTTCATTGGGGTGGTTTCGCAAGTGCGTTCTACAGTATGCAATCGATAAGCTTGCCAAAAAGCTCCCGCACTGGAAGGCGGGTGAAAGAGCATGTGGGCCCCCATGTGTGGTTTTGGTAATTAATGACAATCTCTATGGACTAATGTTTGAATTGAGTTGCACTTGTAGGATTTGTCCATTGGCCTCGCTTGGACCATGTGTTGGATTCAAGGTGGAAGAACGGAAGAAGAAGAAGAAGCATTGTCCAACGGCTTTGGGCCTTTTGGGATCATATGAAGTTAGAAGAAATGTTGTGCAAGATCAAGTTGCGCCATCTCTAGAAGATCTCATGCTTGAAGCTTGCCATTCTTGGTGGTCATGGATCGATGAAGACAAGGTCAACGAAGAGGCTTCCCATGGTGTATGGGGGAGCATATGTGAAGTCTTCATCAAGCGAGTGTGTGCAAGAGCAATCAAGAAAGGTGTCCATCTTGAGAAGGACAAGATTTTCTACATCGTTCTCAAGTGGATTGCTCAAGACAAAGGTATAATA
Organism: Avena eriantha; assembly: GCA_910589775.1. Lineage (NCBI taxonomy): Eukaryota > Viridiplantae > Streptophyta > Magnoliopsida > Poales > Poaceae > Avena > Avena eriantha. The sequence continues at coordinate 322,711,142 of OU342746.1, forward strand.
TTGATAGGTTTTCCCTTTTGCCAGTCTCATGTTGGTAGTTGGGATACCGGGTTTAGGATAGACAACCGTACTATCAAGAGGGGCTCTCAAGTGAGTAGCTCGATCATATCTTTCTGAGAGAGCTCAAACCATGGCACTCTTAGCATCATCTTTCTTGGTTGTTTGTTGGATCTTATCCATGTTTGGTTCTAGAGCTTGTGTTCATTACAAGCTCTAGTTCTTCAAAAACAGATCTCTATTTTATACCTTATTGCGGTTTTGATCTTGAAGCTTTTCCAGATCCTCACCAAGGGAGGTATCTCACATTATAATACTTGATACATTCTCACTTTGTGGTATCCAATATTTTCCAAGAAAATTGGTTTTGGGTCAATCGGAGTTACCAAACTCTAGATATTGCATTTTGTAGCTAGCCCTTTTATTTGATTTAAAAAGAAAAAGAAAAGGGGGAATCTGGTGGGCCGGGCGGTACTACCGGTTGCTGATACCGGTCGTGCCTGAGCAGCGCGCCTCTCCTCTCTGCCCTGCCCGCTAGCGAGCAGGCCCAGGACCGGAATAACCGGCCCAAGCGGTTGTACCGCCCGGCCTGGACGGTTCTACCGGGTCGATCCATCTCGCTGATGGCTCAGTGTCGGCGCCAGAAAAATGCTGGTGCGATGTTGATGTAGAGCTCGTTGGGAACCCCAAGAGGAAGGTATGATGAGCACAACAGCAAGTTTCCCTCAGTTATGAAACCAAGGTTTAATCGAACGAGTAGGAGCAAGGAAACACCCCAAAGGTGTTGCTAGTTGAGCCTTGGCAGGGCGCACTGCCGGTGCTAGTAGCAACATGGAGACCTGCATAACACAACCATAGAACTTTGTCCCCAACTTGCGATGAGGTTGTCAATCTCACCGTGTTTTGCTGAAAACAAAGGATTAAACATATCGAATGGAAGGAAGTAATAGTTTGCAGAAAGTAAACACAAAGCAGTAAACAGTTTATAGATTGTATGTGAAAGAAAGGACCGAGATCCATAGTTCACTAGAGGTGGCTCTCCTTAAGATAGATAACATGTTGGGTGAACAAATTACAGCGGGGCAATTGACAAACATCGAGAAAGCAATACATGCATATACTAATCATCTTGACTCCTTTGAGACTTGATTGGGCATTACAACATTATACATAAACCGCCATCCAACTGCATCTATGACTAATAATCCACCTTCAGGTTATCATCTGAACCCCCTCCAATATTAAGTTGCAAGCAACAGATTATTGCTTTACGAACTGCGTGTAAAGTAAACAATACGATTGTTCTATGAACAAAGGATTGTTGTTTTCTCCCTAGTAGCAATAACACATCTAGTACCTTAGAGATTTCTGTCACTTCCCCAGATTACCAGAGGCATGAACCCACTATCGAGCATAAATACTAACTCTTGGAGTTGCTAGCATCTACTTGGCCAAGATAGCTACTAACAACGGAAAGCATGCAAGATCACAAATAACAAAGACATGATAGAATCAATAATCAATCTGAAATAGCATCTCAATATCCATCGGATCCCCGCAAACACAACATGCAGAATTACAAATAGATGATCTTGATCATGAACGGAGCTCACAAGATCTAAACATGAAAACACAAAGGAGGAGAACCAGCCATCTAGCTACTACATGGATCCGTAGTCCAAGGATGAACTACTCACACATCACACCGGAGGCTTGCATGGTGATGAAGAAGGCCTTCAGGGTGAATTCCCCTCTCCGGCAGGGTGCCGAGAAGAGCTTCAGATCCCTCCCGATCTAAGGATGGAGATGACGGCGGCTACAGACTCTTTCGTAGATTTTTGATCGGGTACTTAGGGTTTACGTCCTGAGGGCATCTTATAGTCGAAAGGGGAGGCCGAGGTGGCCACACCACCCCCTGGTGCGGGCCAGGCCTGACCGCGTGGCCAGGTGGTGTGGTGGCCCCCTGGCCCCTCTCCGTCTCGTATTCTGGCACTTGATGACTTCCGAAAAATACGCACTTTGGCTTTTGTCCCGTCCAATTCTGAGAATATTTATTTTCTGACTTTTCTGGAACCAAAAATAGCAGAAAACAGGCAGCTGGCACTGTGGCTCTTGTTAATAGGTTAGTCCAATAAATCATATGAAAATTACTCCAAAGTTGGAACAAAACACAAGAAAGTGGATAAAACCAAGCATGGAACATCAAAAATTATAGATACATTTGCAATGTATTAGCCACTGATACCAACTGATTGTTGAACCTATAAACGTGGAAATTATACTTGGACATGTGTGGACCACTAAATGAGCAATGAAAAAATTAGAGGACAAACCCCTTATTAATATTTTATACATTTTAGGCTATTTCGTTCACTACATTGATTATACTTACACTAAAAATGGCTACCGAAGCTTTCATGATTATTGGTACAATGATCATCGTGGTTGGTTGGAGTATAGCGTTGCTAAAAATGCTGCGTTTTGCTTTTATTGTTTTCTATTTACGCAACCAAAAGCTGAAAACTATGGTATTGAAGCATTCACCAAGAATGGGTTTAAAACATGGAAGGATGGGCCTAGTGTTCTTAATCGCCATGTTGGTAAACATGACAATGCTCATAATAAAGCTAGACAACATTATATGGCTTTCAAAAATCAGAGGCAAAATCTGCCACATGTGATTGATCGGGGTACTAATAGTGACCATGAGAAATACAAAGCTTGTCTCTTGATTATATTGGGTGTTGTCAAATTTTTGCTTCTACAAGGTCATGCTTTTCGTGGACATGATGAGTCTAGTAGCTCAAAGAATAAGGGTAATTTTAAGGAGATGTTGGAATGGTACACAAAAAAGATCCAAAAGCAGCAAAATTGATTGGGGATGCCGGGGAGAACCATAAGTTGACTTCACCCGAGATACAATTGGACTTGTGCAAGGCTTGTGCAGAAGGGACCACCAAAGCCATTATTGAGGATATTGGAGATAGTAAATTTTCATTGCTTGTTGATGAGTCCAGAGATGCATCTATCAAGGAGCAAATGGCTGTGTGTTTGAGGTAGGTGGCTTGGCTCGTATTGTCTGTTTGTGTTGTACTAATTATTCTCCTTTTCTCTTATTAATTATTCTCCTTTTCGCTTATGTAGGTATGTCAACAAAGTAAGGGAGATGATTGAGAGATTTATTGCAATTGAGCATGTTTCTGATACTAGAGCAGCTTCACTCAAGGCAGCTTTGGATGGTATGTTTGCTACTTATGGCTTATCCATGTCTAATTTGAGAGGGCAGGGTTATGATGGGGCTTCAAACATGAGAGGGAATTTCGTGGGCTGCAAAGATTGATCTTGGAGGAAAATCCTTATGCTCATTATATACACTGCTTTGCACATCAGTTGCAATTAGTAGTTGTTGCTGTTGCGAAGTGTTGCTCATCAGTAAGAGGTTTTTTTGAATACAGTAGCATGGTTGTCAACATTGTTAATGCTTCATGTAAAAGACACGATCAATTGGCCTAAGAGCAGCATGATGAAATTGTGCGTCAGTTGGAGGAGGCGGAACTTCCTAGTGGGAAGGGAAAAATCAATTAACTAACCTTGCAAGACCTGGTGATACACGGTGGGGATCACATCATAGAACCTTATGCCGACTTCTTTCAATGTGGAAACCAGTTCTGAAGGTATTAGAAAATCTATTCAGTGATGCAGATAATGTTGCACAAAGAACCACAACCGGGGGATTGATAAAGAACATGGAGACATTTGAATTTGTTCTCATATTGCATCTTATGATTAGATTATTGGGCAAGACTAACGATCTATCATATTGCTTGCAAAAGAAGAATCAGAACATTGTGCGTGCCGTGGGATTAATTAAAACCACATTGGAGAAAATTCAAGAGATAAAGCATGATGGTTGGGATGAGCTCCTTAAAGAGGTAACTGACTTTTGTGTCAAATACAATATTGTAGTGCCAAATATGGAAGATACAAGAACTTCTAATGGTCATTCAAAGGACTTGGGGTGGTCAATTGGTAACTTACTATCATTATTTCAGAAATGAAATATTCAATGTGCTCCATGATCAAATTATTGTTGAGTTAAACAACCGCTTTGCTGAAAGATCTACTCAGTTGTTGAGATGCATAGCTTGTCTTGATCCCAGGAATTCATTTGCTAATTATAATGAAGACAAGCTAGTTGATCTTGCTAATATGTATGTTGCTGACTTCTCTACATATGAAGTTACTTTTGTCCTTAGAAACCACCTAGACTCATTCATCCAGGAAGCAAGAACTGATCCACATTTGATGAATTGTAATGATCTTGGACATCTTGCCATGAATATGGTTCTAGCAGATATGCATGCAACTTTCCCCTTGGTTTACCGCCTTGTGGAGTTAGCATTGATTTTACCGGTTGCAACTGCGATAGTGGAAAGAGCCTTTTCAGCAATGAGCATTATCAAAACTGGGTTGAGGAACAAGATGGGTGATGATTGGATGAATCATAGAATGGTCTGTTACATTGAGCGAGATGTATTTGTAAGTATTGAAGAGTCAAAGATCATAGAGCGATTTCAAGGTTATCGCAATCGCAAAGGCATTTTACCTCGTCCTAGAAGTAAGTTTTCATATTTTGCATCCATTATTAACTATTTCACTTGTTATTTATATACTGATGGACATGTCAAATTTGTATTTGAAGGTGTAGCTTCTTCGACTATTCAATATGTAGTTCTGGATGTAGTCATGGGAGGCTTAGGACAACCAGATCTTTGATTTGGTACCATCTTGTGCTTTATATTATCTTTTGTTATATCTTACATTATGAGTTGAAACATCATGGAATATTGTGTTTAAATTCGTATTTGTTATGCAACTGAGATTCTAGCCTGTTATGCCTTAAAACTAGGATAATTTTTTGGGTTATTTTGAGCCCTTAGTTTTTGGCCCGGGCGTCAACAATTCCTTGCTACGCCACTGATGGCTCTGGGTATGGCACCCAGAAAAGTGCTGGTGCGTGGTTGATGTAGAGCTCGTTGGGAACCCCAAGAGGAAGGTATGATGAGCACATCAACAAGTTTCCCTCAGTTAAGAAACTAAGGTTTAATCGAACCAGTAGGAGCAAGGAAACACCCCAAAGGTGTTATTAGCTGAGCTTTGGCAGGGCGCACTACCGGTGCTACTAGCAACGTGGAGACCTGCACAACACAACGACAGAACTTTGTCCCCAACTTGCGATGAGGTTGTTAATCTCACCGTGTTTTGCGGAAAACAAAGGATTAAACGTATCGAATGGAAAGAAGTAAAAGTTTGCAGAAAGTAAACACAAAGCAGTAAAATATTGTAGATTGTATGTAAAAGACAAGGACCGGGATCCATAGTTCACTAGAGGTGGCTCTCCTTAGATAGATAACATGCTGGGTGAACAAATTACAGCGGGGCAATTGATAAACACCGAGAAAGCAATACATGTATATACTAATCATCTTGACTCCTTTGAGACTTGATTGGGCATTACAACATTATACATAGACCGCCATCCAACTGCATCTATGACTAATAGTCCACCTTCAGGTTATCATCCAAACCCTCTCTAGTATTAAGTTGCAAGCAACAGATTATTGCTTTACGAACTGCGTGTAAAGTAAACAATACGATTTTTCTATGAACAAAGGATTGTTGTTTTCTCCCTAGTAGCAACAGCACATCTAGTACCTTAGAGATTTCTGTCACTTCCCCAGATTACCAGAGGCATGAACCCACTATCGAGCATAAATACTAACTCTTGGAGTTGCTAGCATCTACTTGGCCAAGATAGCTACTAACAACGGAAAGCATGCAAGATCACAAATAACAAAGATATGATAGAATCAATAATCAATCTGAAATAGCATCTCAATATCCATCGGATCCCCGCAAACACAACATGCAGAATTACAAATAGATGATCTTGATCATGAACGGAGCTCACAAGATCTAGACATGAAAGCACAAAGGAGGAGAACCAGCCATCTAGCTACTACATGGATCCGTAGTCCAAGGATGAACTACTCACGCATCACACTGGAGGCTTGCATGGTGATGAAGAAGGCCTCCAGGGTGAACTCCCCTCTCCGGCAAGGTGCCGGGAAGAGCTTCAGATCCCTCCAGATCTAGGGATGGAGATGACGGTGGCTACAGACTCTTTCGTGGATTTTTGATCGAGCATGTAGGGTTTTCGTCCCGAGGGCATCTTATAGGCAGAAGGAGAGGTCGAGGGGGTGCCTAGGCTAGCCACACCACCCCCTGGCGTGGGCCAAGCCTGGCCGCGCGGCCAGGTGGTGTGGCCGCCCCCTGGCCCTTCTCCGTCTCGTATTCTGGCATCTGATGACTTCCAGAAAAATAGGCACTTTGGCTTTTGTCCCGTCCAATTTCGAGAATATTCATTTTCTGACTTTCTTGGAACCAAAAACAGCAGAAAACAGGCAGCTGGCACTGTGGCTCTTGTTAATAGGTTAGTCCAAGAAATCATATGAAAAGTACTCCAAAGTGTGGACAAAACACAAGAAAGTGGATAAAACCAAGCATGGAACATCAAAAATTATAGATACATTTGCAATGTATCACTCGCCCGCCCAGCTAGCTCACCCGGTGCTCTCACTCGTTGCTCGCCCCCGATCCTCTTTCCCTCCCTCGCTCGCTGTACCCTGCCCCCGATCCCCTTGCTCGCTCGCTCCCACGTAGATAACCAGGTCGCCAAGCACCAGCGCCCGCGCTTGCTCGCATCGCCAGGACTAGGTTCGATACTACTGGCCCAGGTCGGTATTTGCCCCAACAAGCAGAATTCCTCGGCTCCTTTATATTCTTCCCTTCTCTCTCCTTTTTATTTACTTCTTTTTCCTCTTTTCCTCAAGCCTTGACCTATTATTTGACATCTCTTGAGCTTGATTTCTTTCTTCCCCTCCAATGATTCTTGCACATATTTGAGAGGAAGATTGAGGAGATCTAGATCTACATTTTGACCAAACCATTTTATCTCTTTGTGAGTGAATCTTGGGTATCTAGATCTTTGAGGATTTGGTGTTATCCTTGTGTTCTTCCTCTCTTGTTCCCCCAATAGCTTTAGTAGCTTTATTGGAACTTGAGTGTGAAGGATTGGAGCATCTTTGTGGTGTTCTTGCCATTTGCATTAAGTGCATCGGTTTGAGTTCTCCTTGGAGGATTTGGTTGGTGAAATCATGAAGCTTGTACCTCTTGGGTTCTTGGAACCCTAGATAGTTGTGTGGTCTTTGTGGCATGTTCTTGGGGCCTTCAATTAAGTTGTGGAGCTCTCCCCGAGATAGTGTCCTTGGTGGTGATTATTGGGAGCTTCTAATTAAGTTGTGGAGATTGCCCCAATCTTGTACGAGTTTGGTGATCGCCCTCAAGTGTCCCATAGTGGATCGGGTGCTTGTCATGTGGTGGGTGATCGGGAGAATAGGGTGATGCCTCTTGTGGCGTTTGTGGTCTTAGTACCTCCCACCCATCCAATGAGACGTACTCCCTTGTTGGGAGGAACTCGGTAAAATATTATCGTCCCCGCATGCCTCGGTTGTCTCTATACCCGAGCTCTTTACTTATGCACTTTACATTGTGATAGCCTTCGTGCTTGAAGTAATCTATCTTGCTATCTCATTGTTGCTTGTCTTGATTAGCATAAGTTGTTGGTGCACATAGGTGAACCATAACATTTATAGCTTTGTGCTTGACAAAAGAAAACGCTAGTGAAATGGATCGTATGGGCACCTAGAGGGGGGGTGAATAGGTGCTACACCAATTTTTAATTCTTTTTCAATTTTAGGCTTAGCACAAAGGGTAAATTCTCTAGATAAACTATTGGGTGGAATTTCCCTATATGCAAACCTATCTACTAGCGAGTAAAGAGCGAGTGGAAGAGGAACGAGTAAGCCGAAGTGAAGCACGCGGAGACAGAGGATTTGTTTGACCGCAGTTCCTTCCTTTTTAAGGGAAGTACGTCTGCGTTGGAGGGGTGGGCGGTACTAAGACCACCACGCCTCAAAAGGCCTCACCCTGTTCTCCGATGGATCTCGCCACAACAGGCCTGATCCACCTTCCACTATAGGTACCCTTCGAGGCGGGCACCGGCGCCTTTACACAACTAGTGGGGCAACAACTCCACAACAACTTGGAGGCTCCTGAAATGACAACAAGCTGCCACAAGAACAAACTTATCAAATACAATAAACAAGATCTAGGTATTGACAAGAATACTAGATCAGGGATTTCTCCAAGTGAATGGAGAGGAGTTGAAGCGCTTGATTCTTGATGATGATGATGAACTTCTCCTCCTTCAATTCCACCAAAGATCAAGACCTTCGGGTGGTTGAAGTGGGAGATCTAGAATGAGAGCTCTTGCACAATGTCTGCTCAATTTCGAATGAATCAAGAGATCTGAACGTTGGGGAAGAAGGGGTATTTATACCCCCCTTCAGAAACCAGCCGTTGCACACTTTGGGGGCCGGATTATCCGGCCCAAGTGAGGGCCAGATTATCCTGTCTGGGGAAACACCGCCCTAGACTCGGAATATCCGGCAGATAATCCACCCCCTCACAGAGCGTCGCACCGAGCTTGCTCTTGATCAACTTCTGGGGGCCGGATTATCCGGTCCTATGCAAAGGCCGGATTATCTGGCCTCAGGAAGAAAAACCGCCCCAGTTCGGATTTTCTGGGAGAAAATCCGACCAGATACCGAGCGACGCGCCTTGGCTCCTTTTGCTCGAAAACTGGGGGCCGGATTATCCGGCCCATGCGACACCCGGATTATCCGGCTTAGGGAGGAAAAACCGCCGCAGTTCGGATTTTCTGGGAGAAAATCCGACCGGGTACCGAGCGACGCGCCTTGGCTTCCTTTGAGCGATGAGGTAGGCCGGATTATCCGGCCCTTGGTGGGGCGGATTATCCGGCCCCCCTCAAAACTTCTGCACACTTAGCACACATGAAAAGTCTCCATAGTATTGTTATCTGACACGCAAAACATAGGAAAACATGAAATGTTCTTTCAATCTCCCCCTTTTTGGTGTTAGATGACAATACCAGGATTTGCAGGAGAAAGACACAAGACAGACAGAGATAACTATGAAAGAGACTCCCCCCTCAATGTGTGCATAATAGAGTTTTGCATTGGAATACAAATGCACACAAATAGGTGAATCTATTCCATAGACATATGAGAAAAAAAACACATGCCACCAAAGTAGAGAATAGGCATCCTTGACATAAATCACAATTATTACCGGATAACCATTATGAGCGCGCGCCTTTCGTGATAAACCTCCAGCAATAGGATATGAATAGATAGAACCATAGACATAATCCATGATATGAATTCCATAGGCATCATCTAGACAACCATATAAAGTCTCAAACAACCACAAATCACGAATTTAAAGTTCAACGCTAAATGGGCATAAGCAAGAAATAACGAATAGAAAAGTGCAAGTGCTTATGCCCGACCCATGCAAATCCACGGACAACCTAATAGACCTACTTCTCCCCCTTTGGCATCGAGACACCAAAAAGGGAGAAGAGCGATGCTAGCGCCCCATGGGATCACTCATCGTAGTCCTCGTCCTCTTCTTCATTCTCTTCCTCATCCTCATCTTCAAGTTCCTCAGTGTCACCTTCCTCATCTTCATCATCAGTAGCGGGCGCAGAAGGGAACAAGTGATGCTCCAGCTCACCATAGTTCAGCCCGGAGGAAGAGTTCCACCGAGCATACGGAGTGGGAGGTGTAGGAGACGGAGGGGCACCCAAAGCGCCGGACACGTGGTGGAGAATGAGCTACTGGGAGTGAGCCAACTCATGGCGCTGCTTGTATGCCTCGTACTGACCCTTGCGCGTGTCCACGCCCATGCAGCGAATGTGACACTGGAACTAGTTCAGCTGCTTGATGTCACGGGCCACGGGAGGCACAGGGGGCCTACGAGCATCCCTCATGAGGCCCTCAGGAGCAGAGGAGGGGTGAGAGATCCTCTGAACCTTGTTGTATATCTTCTTGGCCTTGTGCACCGAGTCAATGTGGAACTCCTCAGCAGGAAGCAGGTGACGGATGAGCATCATAATGTAGGGCGCATAGGGAATGGACAGACAGTTGTGAAGGGTTCGTAGTATGGAAAACAAAAAAATTCTACCGCAAGAACGAACAAAACCCAGATCTAATCTAGATAAAAGCCAAGATCTAATCTATTAGACATGTGCAACGAGATAGATAGGAACTAACCCTCGTAGATCCGAAAGCGTTAACGAGATTAGATCTCGTGGTTGATGTAGTCGATCACTTGCCGATCTCAAGATCGTGTGGACGATCCTTCCGGCGTCGCGTTCCAGCAGCGCTTCCGCAGTCGGTCAAGTGGACGATCCTTACGGCGCCGCGTTTCGGCAGCGCTTCCGCAGTCGGTCACACGTGCGGAGTCGAAGCAGACCTTCCTCTCCTTGTTCCAGCGAGCAGCGGAGGTAGTAGATCTTCTCCACGGAATCCCAGCAGCACGACGGCGTGGTGGTGGTGGTGGAGTAGAGAATTCTGCAGGGCTTCGCCTATGCCTGTGCAGAAGCAAGGAGGAGGAGAGAGGCGGCGGAGATTGGGTGTTGTAGAGGAGAGACAAGGGGTGGCGCCCCCCCTTCTATTTAAAGGAGGGAGGGCGCCTTGGGAGGGGGAGTCCTAGTAGGACTCCCCACCTCCTTGGCCGGCGGATTGGGGAGGGGGGAGGAGTCCTCCTCTCCCACGACTCCTTGTCTTGACCCACCAGGATTCCTTGATCCCTTCCTTGGTTTTCAAGCAAACTCCAAGAAACCTTCCAGAACCTTCCGAAACATTCCGAAACCTTCTAGAATCCTCATACAAATACTCCGGAACATTTCCTAACTTAGAAAATGATCCCCAATATATGAATCTTATTCTCCGGACAATTCCGGATCTCCTCGTGATGTCCCGGATCCATTCCGAGACTCCGAACAACATTCGGTCTCCAACGCACATTCCATATCTACTTAAAACAACTTCGAACCTTAAGTGTGTCACCCTACGGTTCGTGAATATGTAGACATGACAGAGACACATCTCCTATCAATAACCATCAGTGGGACCTGGAGATCCATAATGGCTCCCACATACTCAACGATGACTTTGTGATCGATAGAACCATTTACATACGAAACCAATTCCCTTTGTCTCGCGATACTATACTTATCCGAGGTTTGATCGTCGGTATCTCCATACCTAGTTCTACCTCGTTACTGATAAGTACTCTTTACTCGTTCCGTGATATGTCATCCCTTGTGACCTAGTCACATGCTTGCAAGCTAACTAGATGACATTCCACCGAGAGGGCCCAGAGCATATCTATCCGTCATATGGATGGACAAATCCCAATCTTGGTCCATTCCACACAAGTATTAATGTTTCCGGTTAATACAATTATAGCATGGGATGTAAACATTTATCATAAACATAAAGATATAATAATAACCACTTTATTATTGCCTCTTGGGCATATCTCCAACAGTCTCCCACTTGCACTAGAGTCAATAATCTAGTTAAAAAACTTGTGCATTCAACACCTATGGCTTTCTGGTGTTGTATAGACACTATAGCTAGTGGTAAACATAATCTTCGGATCTGACACTTCCAGGTCCGTGTGTATTTGCATGTCCTTGCGTTCCTACGCATTACTCATTCTCTAATGAGATGGCATTGTATAAATTTGGTCCTTTGGTGAGACCTTCAGTTTCTTGGGATTAAATCATGTTGATACAATTGTCATACAATGTATCTTCATAGTATTATCCCGCTAGCAACCACACCTAGTTTGATAACAAACTACTTGACGCAAATGCCCTCATTTACTGCTACAATAGTAGTCATATACTTAGCCTTTTGTTGTAGTATCTGTTACAATGTTTTAACTTTGGTACTCAACCAAATCCGTTATGGAACTTCCTTTCCATTACATTGTGCCACCCATAGTTTAAATTGAGATAAATTTAATTTGTATATTGTGACAAAATTAGTATCAATGTAACACTTTACAATGAACTACCTTTAACTATTTGTCACTTATACATGGTATATTCTTAGTTCTTCCAAAGCTCATAAGAATATCTTTACTATTGTCCAATGATCATCTTATGCATCATTCTGGTATATGCTCATAACATTTAGAGCATAGGACATATCTGGATGTGTACATCTCAAAGAATGATTGATCAAAATATTCTTGTGATTTCACCAAGTGTCAAAACACTTGAATCTCGTGTCAACACACTTGAATCTTGATTTAGTCCTTTCCGTGCGTCAAGAACCTTTCTTGTTGCTTCCATATTGAACTCATTCAACATATTATCTATGTACATTTGGCAAAACCATATTAGCGCCTCAATCTATTCATATAGACATTGATGCCTAATTCTTGGGTTATGCCTAAGTCTTTCATCGAAATGAAATTCTTAACCTGTGTCAATAAAAGATACATCATTTCCAATTAACAATATGTCTTTCACATAATGTATTAGAAATATGTCTCAGCGCTCCCACTTAATTTCTTGCAAATGCAAGAATCTTCATCATCTCCGATGAATTTAAACTCCTTTAACAGTTTCATCATGGTGAAGATTCCAACTCCGCTATGCTTACTTCAACCATTGAAGTTTTGCATACTCTTTTAGCATCCTTTGAATTTAACAAAAACCCTTTGGATCGTGTCATGTACACGTCCTAGGTAACCATTCTATTAGAATAACTTGTTTTGTTTGTTGAACTACCATATACCAAAATATATGTAGTGGTTGCTACATTAATCCGTCCAGACTAAATATCGCTATGAAAGATCAAATCTTATCATAGTCAATTCCTTGAACATTGTCGTAAACTTCTTTCTGACATGTCGACTATTTCATAGATGTTAAACATCCATGTCTTATTTCTTTATAAATCCAAACACGACCGATAGGCTTCACGCCTTTCCGGAGGGTCTTCAAAGTTCAAAAACTTGATTTCTCGTGTATGGATGCTATCACGGATTCCATGACTTCTAGTCCTTTTATGGAGTCAGGGACCTCGCTTCTTTGCATGTATTCGGTTCATCATTGTCAAAACAATAACGACTTGCTTATCAAATCTTACTATTTGATTCTTACCGACCCACACGGTTCTATAGGAACTCTAATCTCCGAGATCACACCTTTTGTAATCACGAGAGCCATGAGCATTGTGGCCACCACCGGGACACTTTTCGGCGCTGCGCTACTTAGCACATATAGCTAAGGTTCAACAACCTTATCAAAGTTCTATTGTCCTCCCACTTAACTTTTCACGAAAAATTCCTTCTCAAGAAACTTGACGTTCCAAGCGACAAACTCTTTTGTCCTCGGCGTTATGGAGAAATTCCCAACAAATTCTTTGGAATAACCTACAAAGACGTGCTTATCCGACTTTGGTTGTAAACATTTTACTTATGCATAGCATACCAAAATTTAAGAAAAGACAATTCGGGTCTTATCCCAAACCATGACTTATATGGTGTCATTTCAACGGATCACGATGGAGCTCTTTTCAGTGTAAAAGTGGTAGTCACTAAAGCTTTAATCTTTAAAATATAATGGCATTTTTATAAATGACACCTTTGATCTTACCATGTCAAACAAGGTTTCATTACATATCTTGAACACTCCATACTCCTATGGTGTTTTGGGAAATGTAAATCCATGGAACGATTCCTTAAATCTTAGGTGTTTTTGCTAAACATGTAACTCAAATATCTTCCTTTATGATCGAATCATAAACTCTTTATTTTCTTGTTACAATGATTTTTAACTTCATCTTGAAAGTCTTTGAACAACTTTCAAATGTTTCATACTTCCTCCTTATTAAGTAAATATACAGATATATGCACTCAAATTTTCGGAGAAAGCATATGAAGCAAAAAGATCCATCGCATATGGCTACACATAATGGACTATGCACATCAGCATGCACAATTTCCAATAAGCTAGTCATCCGTTCCTATCTAGCCTATGGACGGAGTTTCAATTATCTCGAGGAAAGTCTCACATGCGTAAATTGATCAAAATCAAAGACTCCAAAATTCCATCAACATGGAGTTTCTTCATGTTTTCTTTCAAATATAATTTAAACAGTGATGTCACTTCATAAGTGATCTTTCAATCATTTGTCTTGCGACATTTTAGCAATAGTGTTTATGGATGTGATTTCTCCCACTAGACTTGTAAAAGTTCATCCATCCTTTATGGAATACAGTTATTATTTGAACAACCATTGTTCTCGTAATACCGGAACAAAATAACAATTATTAAAACAAATCTTGAAGGCTAGGTTTGATGACAACGAAAAATACAATAACACTTTATTTGTTTTTGATGAACATCATCACTCATTCTCTTGCTAGTTACTTAGGCCATTGTAGTTCATGAATTGCGTTGTCTTGTATGACACTTCATACCAACTGATTCGGTATCCAATACCTAAGAGCCACATTGTTTAACGAGCAAGGAATACAACCATAACATGTATATCTTCTACATACCCAAGTTGGACATCTCCAACCTTATAATTTCTGCCAAATATTTTATAGATTCTCTTTCAGCAATTCCTTTTTTTTCTTTTAAAAGAATCTATCAACATCAATAGTGGTGTCATTCACATGACACATAGTAAAAATTGTATATAGTCAAATACTAATACCTTTGGACTTGCACTTTGAAGTGGATCACCATCATCAAATGTTTGGCATTCTTTCAAAAATCCATTCTTTAGTGATCTATTAGTGTAGTAAACATTTTACTTACATCTTCTATTCATCCTTATCATGACAACTTTCATGATCAAACTGCTATAGCTTATAAAGGTGAATTGCGAGTATAATGTTTCTTTTTCAAAACCTTTTGGAGGATTAGGACGACTAGCGTCTCCAACCTTCACAAATTCTCATCAAATATGAGGACGTATACTCTATCATGTTGTAACCAACACATTGTTTTAGATATCGCAATACCTTTCACATATGATGGTTTCTGAAACATTGCTTTCAGCTCTTAGATAAACTTGATATTAAAAACAATCTTTTGAGTATCAAGAATCATGGAGGCAAACATGATACATTAGATACTAACACTGGAATTGTTACTCTTGATTTAATACTATTTATTAAACTTCACAGAGTAAACGGAGTTTGCTGAAAGTTTGCAATAGGACTTTTAAACTTTAAATTGACACTCAAAACAATACGATACCAGTTCGTAAAGCAAATATCCAGAATTTCTATAGTTCCACTATCTCAACTATAACTAAGCGTAAGGTGGTGAACGGATGCCAATGACTACAACAAACTATGCAAATTCACTTTGATTGTGTTTATGATAAATTGAGTTCGACTAATCCAAATTACAAATGAACTCCCACTCAAAACAACATCCCTCAAGTTGTTTTAGTGATTACATGAACCAAATCCACTACACCAAGTCCGATCATCACGTGAGATGATGTAGCTTTAAAGGCGAACAATCAACATGTTCATCATATCATTCATATGAGTCATGCTTTACCTTTCGGTATTCTGTGTTCCGAGACCATGTCTGTACATGCTAGGCTCGTCAAGGTTAACCTTAGTTTCCGCATGTGCAAATCTGGCTTGCACCCGTTGTATGCACACGTAGAGTCTATCACACCCGATCATCACGAGATGCTTCGAAACGACGAGTCTTAGCAACGGTGCCAACTAAGGACGAACACTTTATTACTTGATATTTAGTGAGAGGGATCATCTTATAATGCTACCGTCGCGATCTAAGCAATACAAGATGCATAAAGGATTAACATCACAGGCAATTCATAATATGTGATATGATATGGCCTTTCTTCTTGTGCCTTTGATATCCTTCTCCAAAGCATGGACAAGATCTCCATCATCACCAGCGTGGCGTCAAGGTCCCTGGCGCCGCTTCATGGTTGTCCATCACCACCAACAACTATTACAACTACTTGGAATAAAGCTATTACATGATGAATAGACACGCAGGTCTTAAACAAAATTTAAAGACAACCATTAGGCTCCTGCCGGTTGCCATATTACAATAAGGATCATTGCATACATCAAATATAATCACAATCACATAATGGCCATATCACATCACAAAAACCCTGCAAAAACGAGTTAGACGCCTCTAATTTTCTTTGCATGTTTTACGTGGTTTGGGGCTTTCGCAAAAGACCGATCTTACCTACGAACAAGGACCACAACGTTGATACAAGTGTTGTCAGATGCTCATTGGTGGGAGAGACAGACACCCGCAAAGCCACTTGTGCAAAGCAAGTTGCACATCAAGCGTGGAGCAAGTCTCATATGCGATGACATGTAATGTTAGCCCGAGCCGCTTCATCCCACCATGCCGCAAGATGCAAAGTACACGCTAAGACACCGACAACAAAAGCATCAACGCCCACAAAAACATTGTGTTCTACTCGTGCAACAGATCTACGCATAGATACGGCTCTGATACCACTGAAGGGTTCATAGCATGGAAAACAAAAAAATTCTACCGCAAGAACGAACAAAACCTAGATCTAATCTAGATAAAAGCCAAGATCTAATCTATTAGACATGTGCAACGAGATAGATAGGAACTAACCCTCGTAGATCCGAAAGCGTTAACGAGATTAGATCTCGTGGTTGATGTGTAGAAATACAACTAGTCTGCAGTTCTACATAGATAATCCTGCAAAATTATGGGCACCTAGAGGGGGGTGAATAGGTGCTACACCAATTTTTAATTCTTTTTCAATTTTAGGCTTAGCACAAAGGGTAAATTCTCTAGATAAACTATTGGGTGGAATTTCCCTATATGCAAACCTATCTACTAGCGAGTAAAGAGCGAGTGGAAGAGGAACGAGTAAACCGAAGTGAAGCACGCAGAGACACAAGATTTGTTTGACCGTAGTTCCTTCCTTGTTAAGGGAAGTACGTCTGCGTTGGAGGGGTGGGCAGTACTAAGACCACCACGCCACAAAAGGCCTCACCATGTTCTCCGATGGATCTCGCCACAACAGGCCTGATCCACCTTCCACTATAGGTAACCTTCAAGGCAGGCACCGACGCCTTTACACAACTAGTGGGGCAACAACTCCACAACAACTTGGAGGCTTCCGAAATGACAACAAGCTGCCACAAGAACAAACTTATCAAATACAATAAACAAGATCTAGGTATTGACAAGAATACTAGATCAGGGATTTCTCCAAGTGAATGGAGAGGAGTTGAAGCGCTTGATTCTTGATGATGATTATGAACTTCTCCTCCTTCAATTCCACCAAAGATCAAGACCTTCGGGTGGTTGAAGTGGGAGATCTAGAATGAGAGCTCTTGCACAATGTCTGGTCAATTTCGAATGAATCAAGAGATCTGAACGTTGGGGAAGAAGGGGTATTTATACCCCCCCCCTTCAGAAACCAGCCGTTACACACTTTGGGGGCCGGATTATCCGGCCCAAGTGAGGGCCGGATTATCCGGTCTGGGGAAACACCGCCCCAGACTCGGAATATCCGGCAGATAATCCGCCCCCTCATAGAGCGTCGCGCCGAGCTTGCTCTTGATCAACTTCTGGGGGCCGGATTATCCGGTCCTATGCGAAGGCCGGATAATCCGGCCTGGGGAAGAAAAACTGCCCCAGTTCGGATTTTCCAGGAGAAAATCCGACCAGATACCGAGCGACGCGCCTTGGCTCCTTTTGCTCGAAAACTGGGGGCCGGATTATCCGGCCCATGTGACACCCGGATTATCCGGCCTGGGGAGGAAAAACCGCCCCAGTTCGGATTTTCTGGGAGAAAATCCGACTAGGTACCGAGCGACGCGCCTTGGCTTCCTTTGAGCGATGAGGTAGGCCGGATTATCCCGCCCTTGGTGGGGTGGATTATCCGGCCCCCCTCAAAACTTCCTGAACACTTAGCACACATGAAAAGTCTCCATAGTATTGTTATCTAACACGCAAAACATAGGAAAACATGAAATGTTCTTTCAGCTAGTTTTATTCCGCATTTGTTAAGTCCTTCTCGTAAAAGTTTTAAACCGCCTAATCACCCCCACTCCTCTAGGAGGCATCCGTGATCTTTCAGTGGGCCTCCTCTCTCGGGAAGGGCGAGTGGCATATGTGCAAGTGGTGATGACGATGTCGGTTGTCTACCAGCTACTAGCCCTCGATCTTGAGCCATGGTTCTTCGAGGCAGTTGACAAGCTGAGGCGCGATTTCCTTTTGGTTGGTGAGGGCACTGCCAATGGTGGCAAATGCCTTGTGGCTTGGGATAGGGTGTGCTAGCCTAAGGCTCTGGGAGGCCTTGGGTTTCACAACATGCGGATCCTTAACGCAGCCCTGCGCGCCAAATGGTTGTGGCTGTAGAAGACGAAGACCTCGTGACCATGGGTGGGGGTCCACTTCAAGACCATGCCCAACGTCGTAGCCTTTTTCAATGCATCGGTGCATGTGGAGGTTGGTGGTGGATCCTAGGTCCTCTTCTCGGAGGACCCTTGGATTTGTGGGCTGACCGTCGAGGCACTATCACCTGCAGTTCTATAGTTGGTTCCCCCATGGCTTTGCTCTTTTAGGAATGTTGGGGACGGCCTCAACAAGAACTTGTGGGCCACAGATATCGCGGAACAGCTCTCGGTGGATACCACCGTGCAATTTATGGGTCTTTGGTCAGCGGTGCGCGCCGTGCCGATCACCGGGGCTGATATGTTTACCTGGAAGTGGACCTCGTCTGGAGAGTTCTCCTCCCGATCAGCGTATTTGGCATTGTTCGAAGGGACCACAGCCCTTCCAGGTGCATCCAATGGCTAGCACTCCTTTGCCCCAATGAAGTACAAGATGCACGCGTGGTTGGACATGTGGAAGCGGTGCAGGACCGCCGACTACATGAGATGCCCCGGCTTGGCATCTCACGTCCTGTGCCCCCTCTGCAACACCGTAGACCAGAGCCTTGACCATTTGTCCATCCTCTTCCCCTTTGCGCAACAGGTATGGGAAGGAGTTCTCTCCAAGGTGGGGGCCCCTTGATAGCGTCGGACCTCTCGATCTCATATTAGTGGCCTGTCGCGGTTAGCTCCTTTCCATCTTCGGGGTGGAACGAGGCCAACTCTCTTGTGATGTTGTCCTCTACAGTCACTGGATAGAGAGGAACAATCGCGTCTTCGACCGCGACGGTTCAACTTCCGCGGTGGTCATCAATGCCATTGTCGATGAATGGCATGCTTGCGCCTTGGCTAGGGGTAGAGGTGGGCCTTCGGGAGATGTAGAGTAGCCTTCTTTGTTGTTTCTCGCCGTCCCTTGTGGTGCGCCGGTGATGGTTGTCCCGTTCCTTGTACTGTACATTTGTTCTCTCTTTCGAGCTTAATACAAAACATGCAGATCTCCTACAGGTACTCGAAAAAAATGATGAAAATAAACTATTTTTAGTAAGAAATTGATTTCTTAAGAGAAGACATATCGTATAACGGAGAAAATAACGTTCTTTTGTGTCTAAGAGATCATCCATTTGCTAAGAGAAGACAACCATCTCTTTCTTATTTCTCTCTCCCTCAACTAAGAAAAATCCAACATGGCAACCATAAGGAAAGCATGACGTCACTCCATTTTACATACCCTAATAGATCTCCTAAAAATGTGGAAACCATAAAATGACTGTTTTTATGGTTTCCTTCTAAATCGGCCCGACCAAGTGACGTACTTTCCGCGAAACAATAAAAAACTTTTTGGTGCACCGTAGATTCGCCCCGCAGAGCGCTATTCCACCATTTTCACGAACGTACAGAGCGGTGACTGTATTTCCACGGGTCATTGGCGTGAGGGACATTTCAGCTCCCGCCTTCTTCCTTCCACGCCACCGCCGATCTACTCGCTCCACCATTTCCCCATCCCTTTCCAGCTTACTAGCGCTGCCAAGGACCCTGTCGAGCTCCCGCTAGTAGTTGTGCAAGTAGGGTAGTCCCAAACGAGCCCCCATCTCCCGCATCAACGAAGAAGAAGTTGGCGAAGTCGGTCATCGCTGACTCGCCCGGCTCCGGCAGCTCGCGCAGTCGCGGGATCTCGGGTGGTTCCTGTCGAGGCCGGGCATAAACACATGGGAGCCAACGATCGCATCGTCCAAAGTGGCACACGCGGCATGCCTACCGCCGCCATGTCCACGCCCATGCTACTGCCTCCACATGCGCCCCGTCCAAACAAAAAGGTGGCCACATGCCACAAAGACCGCCCCGCCTCGTCTAGGTATGATTGTCTCCCTTTTCTCCACGGCGATTCGTGAATTTTCCTCATTTTCCTAGTGGTGGTTTGTGAATTCGCTCGTCGATCCATGTAGCATCAATTTGCACGAGGTTTCCACTTCATTTGTTGACATGCTCAATTCGAGCACGGTAGACATTGATACCGCCCCGTTAGCTGCATACGAGAATGAAATTAACAACTCAAATCTTGACGAGGAGGGTGACGAAGACAAGAATAATGGATCCAAACGAAATGGATTCACACCAATTGAAGTGGTGTAAGCTAGCAAGAATGGAGATCTTGGAGAGAAGAAAACAAACTCTTCTAGGTGGTGGCGGTGGATCGGCTAGTGATGGAGGTGCCTTCGATGACCACGGTCTTGCTTGTCACCTTCGGTATGCTTTCTTTGACGCAATGACGTTGCAACATTTTGTGTCACTAGATGCTTGAAGTATGTCCATATGTTTGGGTCTCGATGATTGGAACAATTTGACATAAAACTATTGAATATTACATCTATTTGTGTATCTATTGGTGTATCCATGTTTAAACAATGTTTTTAAGGTTCCCATTTGCGATATTTGTTCAGCGCAAGCCTGCGTGGCATCGTAAAAACAGTTTACAACGCCCTTTACACGTGTTTTTTTAGGCATTCTATGGCGGGCAAAAAAGCCGGCATGAACCAATCGAATCAAATCAAGTTGCATGATCTATTAGAGTTGCTCTAAGTATGTTGGTCACTAGAGAAGGCTTCTGCATGCACGTGTTTACTTCTGGTATGTTCTACCTCAGGACTCGTAGCATTCAATAGCGTAAAATAAAATGCAAAATACATATTATTATCAATGCAGAAAACATTATTACTTAAAACATGGGTTGTTGTAAAATAATTGTATTGTTTACACTACAAAGATAATATAATACAGATACAACATCACATTAGATTACTCAAGGTTGACGAACAAATAGATATGAACTAATCTAACTCAAGTATAAATACATTTTCGACCCACAGAAGAATTTAGTGCTGGTAGGGGGTCATGGATTGCACAACCTTTTTGCACAAAAAAACATAATAGTTTATCTAAATATTATATGTTTAATTTATCCACACCTAAGATCTCAACAAACACTCATCATATTTATCATATTTTAATAATGATTTTCAAGGAGGCTTCATATTTGGACATATCCAATGTTATATGTCCAATTTGCACCACAACTTCTCTTTCATCTTATTTTAATTGTTTGTCAAATATGTTTCAACTTGAAAACTTAACCAATGACCTTAAAAGATATAACATGCTTAATAGTCTATTGAAAATCATGTTGGGCTTTATGTTAAACCTCTTGAAAAAAGAAAAGGTATTCTATGTTTTCAACTTGATATATAATTTCTTCTCAAATTAGTATTGATTTACATGTTGTGACCTTGAGTACCAAAGCGGTATCATTTCACTACCAACACGGAGATTATATAAGGTTAAAAACTATATGGCTGAGGTCATTCTTGAATTATTGTTTAGTAGTATTTCTTGAGCAAGGTATATATTTATTTACCTATGAAAGATATTTATGGATATGGAAGCATGTAAAGTTAAGTAAGTTGATTTTTAATAACACATATAAACTATTTTGTAGGTTGAAGTGCACTTGTGGTCCCTTAACAGATGTTATGCACTAAATTTAGTATTCTAACTCTAGAAACCAGCTATATAAAATTTATATAGAAAACTTAAAATGTGTGTTTGAAAACATCATGCATGTAAAGCATGACTCCTCCTAAGTAAAATCCTAGATTCACCCGCTGCTTCATGGAGGTAAAACAGTGAACCAAGTAGAGAGTATGAATGTTTGTTCCTCCTTCCTGAATGGAAGTGATCAAGATTATAAATGGATCTACAAAATCATGAAATATAAAATAAATTGTAATATAGCATTGATGATCAGTTGATCTCAAATACCCCCTCCCCTGCCCCCAAAATAGACCACTTTATGATGGCTTCGAACTAGTGTGTCAAGTCAAGGAGAATCATGCATGCATTGTCCAAAGCCCTCCAAAGAAGAGATTCTAAAAGCATCTAGGCTCAATACTATAACTATTCTACCAGAAGAATTGTGTATGGACATGGTAGAGAAAGACAGTGATTGTCTTTATATGTCATCGTGTTATTTTTTGCATTGTCTAAGGTCAGAGTAAATAGTTCATGTTTGAGAGAGGCCCTTGCTAAGAGCCTCGTCAACGGAAACATTTGTATGTGGATACTTCACATATTTGAAAGATATTATTATTCAATGTAAAGTTAGCATCAATATAGTGCGTCTTGACACACATATAACCCAATTTTCGAACAGATGTCAACATGTACGAGGTGACGCAAACGCGGGAATCATGAGTTGCAGTTCTTACTTAATATCCGCATATGTAAGGAGGTTGTCATTACCAACTGTGAGCGATTAAGAACTTCAAAGGCTGGTTGCATTGACTCCATCCACTGATCAAAGTAGGGCCCTCAAATTTCCTAAATGGAACCTCGGCGTGGATATATGACATTTGTCAGCATTTTTGGATTCCCTCGGGATTGAAGACAAACCAACATTAGATGGTTTTTTCTTAGGGGATGCTAGATACATAATACTAACCCCGGCTTCGTTTTCCATCATGAATTGTAAATGTGACTCAAGAAGTTATTGGTTCCAGAACTCCTAGTGCAAGTCGCCTTAAGTGCATAGTACTTGGCTACTTGTAGATATCCTTCGTGACATCACCCACCAATTACCATCACAAGATCTTGCTCAAAGTGTTCCCATACTTTTGATGCCATGCATCAAGAGAATCACCAATGCTAGAGCTCTGGGACACATTTCCAGAACGGAGACGCTACCAAAATCTCTATCTTATTTCGGTTTGCTTACTACTTCTCTGTTAGGAAAGAGAGCGAGTAAATATCTAGGTTGCCTCTCTTACTCTTGCATTTCAGTTAAAACTTTACTAATGAGAACAAAATCTACTAGTAGCCTATTCAGGGCTCCTACCCCTTGTTGACCTCTCGCTCCTTCTTTCTTTCCATTGAAGAATTTCCGCACGAAATCTAGAGATTAGACTTCTAGGGATCTTTATGATGAAAGACTCATCAAAGGAATAAGATACCGATTTTCCATGGATTGTTTTCCTACGCTGAAATTTCATATGGCTCCACACGCAACGGTTAGACACCATAAAGTTATTTTGCGTGTCTTGCATGCGACCTTCTCTCTTAATACTCTCGCAACGGTTAAGACAGTTGCTTGCATGGAAGGCACCGGATTAATATGCCGGCGATAGGTGGATCAAACTGTTTCGCGGGTCCTTTAAAAAAAACGGTTTCACGGGACTGAAAAAAGTGGAGAACAATCCTGGTTGGGACATCTGTTCCATGGAAATGTTAGCCGAACCTAAAGACTTGATCCTGAAATTTGGGTGACAGATAAACGAGAGTGTACTGAGGTAGCTTATGAACTACTCCCTTATGAACTACTCCCTCCGTTTTAAAATATAAGATGTTTTAGTTTTGTGAAAGAAATGTATCTAGACCTCTTTCAGTTTGTAGCTTCACTCCAAATCTAGATAAACCTATACACTAAAAAGGGTTTAGATACACTCTTTTCACAAAACTAAAACATCTTATATTTTGAAACAGAGAGAGTACCTCAGTTAGCTTGGAGAGAACACACATTCATCTCTTCGGTGTTATGCTTATGCAGTGCATCGATGAGCTCCTTGAGATGGAGCTCTTTCTTACCCTAAACCAAACTGAGAAACTTTGTAGAAATACTGACAACACAAGCAAGATTAATTTTTCCATAAGGCAGGAGCCCCATGCTCGGTCCAGACAGTCGTATGCAAAGGGAGAAGAGAGTGAGAAAACCCAGAAAGAAGAGAGAAAATTTGTTTTCTGTTACTTGCCGGCAGACACCCGTCATCGTGCAGATGCTGCGCCGCAGGCGACCACACCCTTTCCCGTCTTCGTCTCCGTCATCGCCTCATCCACTGATCTCCCTAGCTTATCCCTTTGGTCGCAGCGTCGCCTGACCAGGACCACGACCACGACGGGTTCAGGCCTGCTCCCCAGCCTGGACACTACTCCATAAGTCGACGGAGTAGTTTTTATCTCTCTCACTTTTCTCCGCCGGAGAAGGTGATTGATGGCGACTATCATATGTAGGGTGCCATGACTTGGCCGTGTGCTAGTAGTTAGTTTAGCGTATCCCACTGGTCACGGCAGCTGTGGTTCTGATCCCCTCTCTCTCTCTCTCTCTCGTTGGTGTCCTGGCAGGCGGTAGCACAAAAAACGTGCACTCGGTTCGTCGCATCAACAGACACGCACGCTTTTCGTGCAGCCATGAACCTTGTTTCTGGAGGTGTCTGGGCGCGCAGCATCAGTAAGACTATCATCCTTCCTACCTCCCCTCAAGGAGGAGAGAACATTGCAGGAGGCACCGTCACATAGATCAAAAGCATATGCTGCCATTTTTCGCTCGCCAAGGCAACATGTGCCGCCAACCTGCCCTAGTCTCCAGACTACCATTCAGATCCCTGCACCTGAGATGGGATGAGAGGATAAACTGTGCCGTTTAAGATCAATGAATTGCAAATTTACAAGGCAGACCATGTGGGAACAGCGTGGTACCTCTCCTGGCATGCATGTGCTCGATCTACACATATCAATCAGTGCTTTACTCTGCTGATCAAACAGCGTAATACATCCAAGTCAAGGTAGACACCTGGAGAAAGTGACCCGTGCAAATCCACCACGCTTTGATTTGTGAACAGCAAGCTCGTAAGTTTCAGTACATCATCCTACAGCTTGCAAAACAGCACGTACAGAGAGATTGACATAACCTCCAAGTCTGAACAATGCTCTATCTCTAACCAGCAACTCACTAGAAAGAAGCAAGGCTTGTTCTAACTGACAGTAAAAGGAATGACCCGAGAAATTAAGATGATGCTTCCTTGAACTGTGCAAGGAGATCGCTGACATACATGCCGATGATTTCGGTGTCCTGTACAAATGTATCTTGTTGTATAAACTCTGAGGGCGCAGATACACAAAAAAACAAAGCCCTCCCTAATTTTCAACATGACATTCTGGCTGATTTGGTATCCTAAGCCTAATGGGAAAGAACCAAAGGGGGGCCATGGCCTCCACAGGAAATGTTACCAAAAAACTTGTGCTACAGAGGTGAGAGCATGTACACAAAATGGCCGGACCAGACCCAAGCACGTTAGTCGTCAGGGCGGTGGATCTCACCCATCAAGATGCGGTTGCTGTGGACCTTGAACCCGAGAAGCGAAGGGTCAATCTGCTTTCCTTTCTTTGCTTTCTTCTTCGTGCCCTTGCCACCAGGGCCGCCGTCCGCCGATTCAGAGACATCATACTGCAGCGGAGGCTTCTTTGTGCTCTTGAGCATTTCACTGAACGAAGGACCAGAAGCATCCTGATTGCCAAACGTCCCTCCTGTCTCTTTGTTGGCTGAAGCAGGGGCTTCCACAGCATGGGCTGCTGAAGCCACTCCTGATTCCATCTTAAGATCTGCATAGCACAAATACTACATCAGAGGTCTAAAACCAAGATACCCTGAAATGGTACAAAACATAAGCTCTACTACGTAGAATCCTCAAGTTGGAGCTTCAAGCAAAACACCTTGCTATGAACAAACTGTTATGAGGTGCTAATGACAAGGCTCAAACAAGCCATCATATAGACAGAAATTTTCAGCTGCTACAGTACTAACGAGTAACACTTGCCATTGGTACAAGGGGGTGGGCCATATGGTACTAGCTATGTCTAGATCTTCTCAGACTTAATATTATTGATATGAATGCAGATATAGGAGTTCCACTGAAGGAAACATAGGCAGGTTCCACGCAAGAAAAGAAGAAAACGATAGGGATAGCTTGCACACGGCGTACCATCAGAAGATGTAGAAGAAGCATGGCCTGCCTTCTTCGACCTCATGGCTGAAGGCAGATCCGTTGAAGCTGCCTGAGATGTAGCACTGTGCAGGTTTGCTGTCCGCTTTAGCAATGAATGGGAGTTTCCTTTCGACATGCCAGCATCAGCCCTGCGTATAGAAAAAAACTTGTGCCATTGAGCCTTGTACTAGAAAACGAACTTTGTGTACATGTCACATGCACAACTACATGTACAGTACCAATGACAATTGGCCAAATAAATACAGAATTGATCTCGAAAGTGAAGATAAACAAAGAACATTGCATGTATATATAGGTAAATTAACATAGGACATATTCATACTACACCCGGGTGTAGTTACACCCACACGTGTTTCACACTATATAGGCAGTATCTACCATACCGGAAGGTATGTACGGTGTAGTATGAAGTATATAAGAATATTTGGGCAGTATATATACTATTTTTTTGGTAGTATGTAATTTTTATTCACATACTCCTTTTGTACGTACAAATATGACGGTATTTTACATATATAGTGCAAACTATAGGTGTATTTGCAATTTTTTCACCTAACTTGCTTGGAAGTATCTTAGATATAGTATATGAACATACTCAAACAGATAAAGTATTACAAATACTTCCGTAAGACAGTATATGAAACATGGGTGTAGTTACACCCGGGAGTAAGAAGTATTTTTCCAATTAACATATATATATATATATATATATTGCAAGAGTGCCGAAGAATTGAACAATGTATCTACAGGCAATGGAGAACCTTAGATATCAATACTTGGAAGATTACAAAAAAAAATATTACAGCAAATATTTGTGAAGAACAAATATATATCAGTAAAAAAAGTTTGTTATGAGATTCCAAAATGATAAATGAAAATACGTGTGCAGCTACAAAGTTAAGAAAAGTACCAGTTGCTGACCGCTTCAGAAAAATCAGTGTCCTCCACTGCCAAGTTCGCACTAGAACCCTGCCTTTTCCTCCTGGCTACATCATTGACATTCCCAACCAATTGATTAGTGGATGCACTGCCACCCATCACATCTGGGTATTCTCCCCTTTGAATATCAAGCATTGTTGCAGAGCTTGATCTGAGGCCCAGTTTTCGGTTCATCTCAATATTGTTTGGCAAACTGTCTAGAGTGGTTGGTCCGTCCTGTCCCAAGTGCCCCATTTTTGCAAAATGTGACCTTTCTGCAAGTGGATCATCAAAAGATAACCTATCAGCGGGTGATCTTAAAGGGTTATCTGCAGCAGGTTGTGCAAAGAGTAAAGAAGGGTCTTTACGTCCAAATGATGCCGCCACTGGAACATCAGGGAAACCACGAGATTGCTGTGCTTGAAGAACCAGTTTTTGATGAAACATATCACTCAAATCGGGTTCTGCGTTCCTCTCGTTCATAAGTGATGCCCATGCATGTGGGTTGTCAATGGGAAGGTTCAATTCCACATTCCTCCTCTGCTTCTCTGCTTCAATTTGCAACTGGCTGATGCGCGAAGCTTCCATCAGGCTATTTTGCATTTGCCCATTGGCATCTGACCAGTTCCTTTCCAGCCTTCCCATATGAGAACCCGACAGCTGTTCCTGAAACCTGTGCTGCTGGGGATGAACCCCTGAGGCATGCATAGGCATTTGTCCTGCAGAATATAAATCACCATGTGTTTCTAACTGACCAAGGCCATGATGACGTGCTAGCGCAACAATATCTGGAGTTGGTGAAGGAGCACCACCAGGCAAAGAGCCAGACCGCTCTAGGGAATGAATACCTTGAGCTCCCCTGTGCAATCTTTCATGCATAGATAGGGTTCTGTCAAGATGGTCATGATGCTCCACAGATGAAGACCTCTGAAGGGACTGCAGAAGATCGAATTGACCAAGTCTGGAGGCATGGCTTTGATTTGGACTAGTTCCTGGACGGATAAATTGGCTAGGGTCATCCATTGGCCAGACCCCACTTAAATGCCTTTCTTCCTCCCTGCCAACATGTTGCCGTATAGCATTCGCCAATTGTTGTGTTTGAAGCTGATCGTGGTGCAGCCCTAAAAGTATTTGCTGCTCCATAGGAAGCACTTGCCTCTGATTTGAGCGTGAGAGAACATCTAACATATCATTGTGTTGCTCCCTGTGATGGCCATGCCCAAATTTTGCTTGAATGAGTTGTTCAATAGCTGCATCATGCTGCCTTTGAAAATGATGTGGTTGGTGATGCAAGTCATTCAATAACTGTTCCCGAAGTAACACTTGATCAACCATGTTAGCTTGCCCAAAGTTTGAACTCTGCAACTGCTGCTGCAGCATTTGTTCAAGAATCAGTTGCTGCTGTTGCTGCTGTTGCTGTTGCAGCAGCTGAGCTTGGCGCTGCTGCATCTGCCTCTGATGCTGCTCTTGCTGAAGCTGCTGGCGGTGCTGCTCTTGCTGAAGCTGCTGGCGGTGCTGCTCCTGCTGAAGCTGTTGCTGTTGGCGACGCTGCTGCTGGTGTTCAAGTTCAAACTGGACTCTCAAAAGATGCTCCACCTCAGGAGCCGGTGGATTCATCGACTGTCTGTGATGGTGCAACGAATCAAACCCATGCCCTGCAAATTGTCCAGGAAACTCCAGATTGTTACGTGCCATCATTTGTTCCTGCTGCAGTTGCTCCCTTCGAATCTGTGTAAGTAGCATTTGCTCCTCAAAATTCAGATGACCTAGCTCAGGTTCAACCTGGGGAATTAGACCTGAAATGTTTGCATCATTCATGCTATCCAGCCGGCCAAGGTTAGCAGACCACTCGTCACGCACAACAGGGGCTTCATTCATCCTGCTAAGCGGCCCATGCCTCATATTTGCAGGTGGAATGTCCTTGGGGGCTGTAGTTTTGGGGTTTCTCCGCTCATTTACACCAAGCACATTTGATGAGAGAGGCTGCTTCGGATGCATTCCTTCCAGCTCAGACCAAAATAAGCCAAGAGGGCTGAGTTCATTCTCTCTAGGAGCATCATGCTTGGGCAAATTAGCTTCGCCCACCCCAGAGCGAGAATCAAGTGATGTCAACTGGAAATCTGCACGGTCATTATCAAAATCCTGTCGTGATTGACCCATGCTGCTGTTAGGCTTCCCAGTGTACAACACCTCTGTAGCAAGTAAAAAAAGAAATGTGAGCATTTAACTGAGCACAAACGCACACTGAGCAAGGGATTATGAAACACTGAAAGGAAAGGAGACTAACCTTCAGCATCCTGACTAACAGTTTCAGGAATACGCTGCTGACGGATATCTAGGTTTGTCTCAGCTTTTTCTGCCTCAGCTGAAGGGAACCAACTAGTACGTGACTGTACTGATGCTTCCTGGTCACCTCTTTTAGGATTGACTCCGTAATTTTCAGAGTCCCCTTTAGATATCTGATCACCCTTCCCAAAAGAACCAGAAGTAGGAAGTGCATCTTCAAAATTGTTATGTACAGAATCCTTAGATTCAGCACTTCCAACACTGGTTACAGGTGGGAGCGATTGGGGCTTATGTCCAAGGTATGGCATGAGTTCAGAAAGTGGGCGAAAAGGAGCTTCATCTGGAGCCTGAGATAGGCGAACAGGTAGCTCCAAACCAAAATATCCATCTTCATACCAGGACACTATATCAGTACCCATAAATGGACCCTGCACGCCACCTTGGGGATCCAGATAGTATAGTGTCAGCTCCTCTGGATAACTATCCTGGCCACTAGATTTTGTGTCTGTGTAACTAGCCTGGCCAGTAGGATAGTCAACATTAACATTGAACTGGGAATTTGAATTGTCAGATAGCTTAGTGCTATGATCGATATCAGCTCTTGAGTGGGCCTCATCAGACTTTGTGTCTTCTCTGATGCCTGGATTACTGGGAGCATTTTCCTCGGTGAGCTTCTTTGATGGTCCTGTAATACCACCTGCAAACATCCCTTCATTGTAAAACGCATCCTTCTCCGATATTAAAGCAGCAGATCCTTCATGGCTTAACCCACTAAATATTTGAGCGCCTTTATCCTTGTTGTCATCAATACCACAAGCTGGATTGAAATAATTGTGATATCAGATGACACCCAAACCAAAAGGAACAGAAGAATCATGTGACAGGCGGACGAAGTGCATACCTTCAAGCTCTTTTTTCCTTTCTTTTTGGAGTGCAGTTGTATTCGTCGCTTCACTGCTGATGACCCTTCCCTTTCTTATATCTTCCAAAACAGCCTATTTAGCACACAAACAGATCAGTAAATATACAAACGGTGACAAAGTTTACTAGTGAATGCTGCTATAGAAGAAAATAGGGAGATAGCTAAGGTGTTACCTCTTCACTGTTATCAGGGGTGACAAAGGCGAGTGGCTTAACCGCCGTAGAGAGTGTTACGGAAGGAACATCCTCCAGAATTTGCCGGCCATCGTCAAATGACTGCACAATCTTTTGTTGCCTATATATGTCAAGAAGTTTACCCCTTGGGTAGCGAAAAGCACCAGCAGTTGCCGCACGCCTCCCATACACAGGTGGAGCACCAATTGGTCCAGCAGATGATGGACGGCTGAAAGATGTAACTGAGTTGGGGTTTGCCCTGCCTCTTCCAGGGGCAAAACCAGCATTGGATTCCTTCACACGTCCTTTCTCCAATCCAAATCCTGGAGCAGCACGGTACGTTGCTGTACCACCAGTCTGAGTCTCCTGCCGGTGACGAGGTCTCCACTTATCACGGGAGTCTGACTCAGGCAGCAGTCTTGCGGGTAAGGTCTGTTTCTCACCATGAGTTTCATCCTTTTCTGCATCGATCTTCTTCTCTGGTCTTGAGTCCTTCTCCTTGTCATCAGGTCCCCATCTTAATGACCATTTTCCATCACGCCTAGCTTCATTCCCTGAATTCCGGGTGGAGCCATCAGTCCACCTTTCGGATGTAGGAGGCGCGCGTGAATCGTTGTTGTCCCTTGCAGAAACATTGTCAGGTCGGCGGTCACTTTTACGGTTCTCCACATCACGGTCCACTTCCTTCTTGCGATCCCTCCTGCCAAGTAAGCTCGTCTCCCTCTCCTCCTCAAGCCAACGAAGACTGCTGTCAGCATCAAATGCATTCCGCCGGCGTTCTTTCTTATCCCCATTCCCTTCCAGCATTCTCACATCTTTCTCAGCAGGATCAAGCAAGGACCCATGAGGCACTGAAATCTGCAAACAGGTGGTCTGCATAGTTAGTACACAACTGTACCATGAACCAGTAAACTCCCAAAGTAAATAGCACTGAATAAATACTCCTTACAACAGCCACACGTCTGAATGGATACACAAAGAGGAGACAGGTGACAAACCTTTGCATCGCTGGGTTTGGCATAAAGCCACTGAGGGGACAGAGGTATGCTGTTCTCCAGGTGCTGCTGATCTGCAGAGCAGAACACTTTCAAGGTCAACGACTCAGTAAGCCATGCTATCTATCACACATGCAAGCACGCACTCACTCACAAACAGGCTCTCAGACTGCCACCCAAAGGCAAGCGTGGAGTCACACGTGCACAAACGAGCGAACACACAATAGCCAACTATTCCATTTCTCATAGCCAAATCCTACCTACTACAGCGAAAACAGCCTGCGTGACGTAACGATCCCTCAACAGCTGAGCCAGCAGAAATCCGAGCGGAAGCTACAATGATGTATGCGGTTCCGGGGATAAACGGTACGGACCTTTGGATTCGTCGACGAAACCCATGGCGGCGGCGGTTGTCCTGTCCTCCTCGATCCCGAGCGACAGCCCATCTGCGCACGCAACAACCACACATCAAATCAGGGGACGCCAATCACACAGATCTATCCACGCTGGGCTGGGGCCAACCCACGGGCGCGGCAGATCGGATCTCCCGCGGCCGGCCTGATGGAGGAGCGCAGATCAGGCGGGCTCACCTTTCCCGAGCGCTGCGAATCGATCCAGCTTCCTCTCGGCCATCGTGGATCCAAGCGAAGGGTGGGGAAGGAGATAGGGAGTGAGCTAGGGTTTCGGGAGTGGCGGCGGCGGGGCACCGCGCGATCCGAGCGGGGGGGAGCCGGCGGCACCGGCGGAGGGGGAGGGTCACCGGCTGAGGGGAGGCTAGGGTTTTGAGGGAGAGGGAGGCGCGTGGTCGCCGGAGGCCAGGGGAGCGGGTTGGGTTGGGACTTGGGAACGGGGATGGGAACTGTGTGTTTGTGGGAGGAGACGGGCAGGCGAGCGAAGGGGCGGAGGGAGGGCAGAGGGGGATGATGAGGGCGGAGGGAGATGGGGTGAAATCATAAAATTGTACTTTAGTGAACCTTTTTATCTTCTTTTTTGCTTTCTTATTAAATACAGTGTGTTCTTAAATTGGGAAGCTTGTTAGGATAACTTTATTTTACACGTCGATCTCTAACAAAAACGTGCT
Organism: Avena eriantha; assembly: GCA_910589775.1. NCBI lineage: Eukaryota > Viridiplantae > Streptophyta > Magnoliopsida > Poales > Poaceae > Avena > Avena eriantha. The sequence continues at coordinate 322,743,793 of OU342746.1, forward strand.
ATTGTAGCCTTAGTCCATAAACTCCAACTTAACACTAGGTTCGACTTTCAACTGCTCCCTCGGGGCCAAACTAACGAACGAGATGTCCATTTTGCAAAAAACCCACGTACTAAAATTCGACCAACCCGATCACATCTCTGTTTACCCATTTGGACAAGCTCTCGTCGCTTTCTCCCTCGATTCCCTCTCCCTCGCCGCCTACTCTGTCAGCCACCACGCCCTCACCCGCACCGCCTGCTCCCCGCTCCTGCACCAAACAACCTCATTCCTCCTTTCCGACCAACCAGAACGCAACAAGGAGGGGAATCAAGAGGAAAAGGATCCCCTTTTTCTACAAAGCACGCGACTTGACGCTCCAGCGGCGGTGGCCCTTATGTCCCGGTGGCTCCTCCAACAGGTACTTCTACCTCGACCTGTCTTTGTGTTGATGGTGTGCCATGCATGTTCTAGGAAGCCGCCGCTTGATTCCGTAGATGGAGAGTACCTCCTAATCTACTTGATTTCATAGATGGAGTGGACCTCGTAAACTAATTGATTATGTAGATGATGGAGATGTTGATGTTGATGATGGAGATACGCGTGCCGTCGTGATCTACACTGATGGCTCTGCTATCTCTGCCACGCCAAAAATTGCCGTTAGGTAGCAACACAGACTCGCTCGTAGGCGGAAGCGGGCAAAGCAGTCCATGTCCATGTAGCACGGGAACCAGAAGTTGGGGCCCATTAGAACATCGATCATTGCCCATTGAAGCATCGTTGGCAAGACTGTGTCAAAGATGAGGACGACGACCATGTAGCTTGATAGCTTATCTCAAGGTGTGCCTCTTCTTTGCGGCATCTGTTCTACTCATCCGGGTTACTTTGTACCTTCCATTGTGACAGGATGCGAGCAATATTCCTATGACTAGTACTCGTGTTGTAGTCTTCACTATATTGCAAGTTAGCCATCGCATGATCCTAAACAAGCGTGAGTACAAGGAAAGAAGTGGCAATGAATAAATAAAAAATGAGTATGGTACTAAAGATACAAGGAAAGTGACCATGAAGTGTAGTTAGAGGATTCGGTAATCCTTTGTTGAAGTGTAGTTGGAGTATGTTCTATGGTTCCTCTGTTTAGCACTACTTCTAGTACCTTAGCATTGCTAATATTTTTACCATTTACCAGCTGGGATACTACATACTGCATTACAGTTGACATTAACCCCCTACTACCTACATGTTTAGTCCACTTACTAGATTTCCAACCTAAAGTTAAAACAATTGCTTCGATACAGCTGTGGTGACCTGATACTTGCACTTTGTATCATCGTAATAGTCATATATAGGACTAATTTGTTCTGTTATTTGCATTGATATATCACTATTTACGGCTTTTTAGATGATTTGTGTGACTTTTCTACAAAGTTTCTTGTTTTGTTATTTAATTTCTGAGAGGCGGGAAACCTCCTTTTCGTAATTTGATGTTTAAGGGAATTTTTGGACACCAATTAATTTAGAAAAAATATCACGAAAGTTTTTCATCGGAAGAATGACAATGGGCATTGGAAACACTTGAGGGGGGCACGAGGGCCGAATGAGACCTAGAGCAGCGGCCCACTAATGGTTGTGAAAATAGCTATCTTTATTTGTGTTTAAATCTTGTTTTATATCAAGCAATTGAGTAAATAACTCTCTAGTTCTGCCATTAATGATTAATTATTGTAGAGATATGCAAACCTTGGTTTTTTTGTATGATACATGAAATGACACTTTAGGGAGAGATAGGAGCAATTATGAAAGATTAAGACGTTCTCAATACAACCAAGTCAACTGGGGTTGATTTGCAGGCTCTAGGAGTGTTACGACCGTTGGTACAAGCAAGCCTCGCATGTACCGTGTGACTGTACCACTTGGCACCGCCTTCGCTAGGTCAAACGCAGCAACTTCTGTGAATGCCTACATACATTTTGAGACTTCAGCCACCACATAGAGAGTAGCTAGTCATTCTCAGATTGTATCAGAAAACAATCAAGGAAGATCCACCATTTCACCACCATCATAGTTCATTATCTCCATCTCCAATCCCCTTAGCCATAGTCATAAACTTTTATTTGAGATATCCTCGTGATTAACGACTATTATAAGAATATTTGTTTTTAATTTAAATATTTCTACAATGTTTTTTATCCTTGATCTTATTACTATGAGTAAGTAGTCCTCGCGAGATTCGGGTTGAGGAATAGCCTTGCAGCGATTATGTGCATCTAATTAATTATATGAGAATATTTTATGGGGATTTCATAGGAGATATGTATATTTTATCTTTGTCCCATATTTCGATCCGAGAACTTGTTAGGTACCCAAGACTCCACAAATTAATCAAGGTTTAAGGTAAGATGAGTGGTGAATGGCGTCTACACGCGAAACCTACTGACAGGAAGGGGAGTACAATATTCGTTTAGTGATCCACCTGGGAACAACGGCAATATCATAGATCTTAATATGTTGGTCTGTATTCACTAAATAATCGTTCATAACCCGATGCTTCGTGGTATTAACGGTTGTACCAAAAGACTTTAGCTATGCATGTGGATCCTCTGGACTCTAGTAATTATGGATGTGTTGCTCACAAATCCTATCTATATTAGATTACTTACACATAAATGTGTTCAACACTATCTTCATCCCATATGTATGCATAGTTGCAGGTAAACCACCATTTCACCACCATCATAGTTCATTATCTCCATCTCCAATCCCCTTCATAGCCATAGTCATAAACTTTTATTTGAGATATCCTCGTGATTAACGACTATTATAAGAATATTTGTTTTTAATTTAAATATTTCTATAATGTTTTTTATCCTTGATCTTATTACTATGAGTAAGTAGTCCTCGCGAGATTCGGGTTGAGGAATAGCCTTGCAGCGATTATGTGCATCTAATTAATTATATGAGAATATTTTATGGAGAGTTCATAGGAGATATGTATATTTTATCTTTGTCCCATATTTCGATCCGAGGACTTGTTAGGTACCCAAGACTCCACAAATTAATCAAGGTTTAAGGTAAGATGAGTGGTGAATGGCGTCTACACGCGAAACCTACTGACAGGAAGGGGAGTACAATATTCGTTTAGTGATCCACCTGGGAACAACAGCAATATCATAGATCTTAATATGTTGGTTTGTATTCACTAAATAATCGTTCATAACCCGATGCTTCGTGGTATTAACGGTTGTACCAAAAGACTTTAGCTATGCATGTGGCTCCTCTGGGCTCTAGTAATTATGGATGTGTTGCTCACAAATCCTATCTATATTAGATTACTTACACATAAATGTGTTCAACACTATCTTCATCCCATATGTATGCATAGTTGCAGGTAAATCTTCAACTCAGGTCTATGTCCATCCATCAACACAAACCTAGATACAAATTAAGTTGGAAAGGTGTGGTAAATGTAAGATTAAACAAACTAGCAAGTCATGTAGATATTCATTAACCATCAGGAAGTGTTTAGCAAAGTTCGATAAACCTAGGTTTTTTAGGAAAAAAACTACTATATTACATCTGTAATCCAGATCAAAGGCATTAACCTTTTTTCTAGCACACTTGCCGATAAAGCAATTTCGCTATCCTGATAAGATTACTAGAGACCTTGTTAGTTAGTTCAATTTTTGTTTTAGTTTTATTATTGTTATTAGTTTACTTTTTATTTTCTATTGACCCTCTAATATTTATTTCTTTTATTGTTTATCATAATCTAAAGGGATTTATATTTTTCATGCCCCTGATTCGTTAGTTGTACTCAGTTTTCCCCAGTCGCTTAGTTTTTTCTCACTTTTGCCCTCCCTCTATTCTAAAACCCTCACATGCGCTCAGAAGGGGGTGTCGTCAGGTCAAAGGCTTGACCGTTGCATGCTAAGCGGGGGGAACCGCGTTGGGACAGGTCGTGCGTTGAGCGTTACGTTACGTCGTCTCAACCGTTACATGCTGATAGGTGGGGCCAGGATACATAACGGACTAGCCATCCATCTCTCGCTGATTATGGGGAATGTGGTGTGGGACCATGTGGGGCACGTTTGGTGGTTACGTGTGCCCTATCGCCTAAAATGGAAGTTTTATTTTTTGTTATTTTTATGATTAGCCTTTTTAAGGATGCATTTTTTCTTCTCTCTTGCTAACAGTTGTATTTTTTTGTCTAAAAAGGTAGCGAATCTAGAGTAGCTTCTCTCTTTATTTATTGTTCCTTTTGCCCTTGTTTTTCCCCAATATAGTAGCAAATCTAGAGCAGCAAAACTAACCAGCACCATAAATAAATTCAGTAAACAAAGCAGATATAGATAAAGCAACTAATATAGGTTATATAGTACGGTACTTAACGAGGTTCGATAATTAGGCTGCTCAGCAGCAGCAGTGGACAAGTTCAACATAGACAAGACAAAAGAAGCTGTTTTACAAAAGCAGCAGTAGCAGATCAGTGGCCCCTCATGGCCTCTGCCAGGAGGGCCTCCTCCACTTCTTGTTGCCCAGTCCCTTGACCTTGGGCTCCTTGGGCTTGATCGGGGGCATGCGACCCTCCTTGATAGTCACCTTCTCGAGGTTGCGGAGGTGAAGACCGAGCGCCTGGTGCTTGGATATGAAGTCGTAGATGTTCATAGACTCGCCGCAGGTCCTCATGTCCTTAGTATGCTTCACGAGGGAGTTGAAGTCTATGGCGCGGAGCCTCCTGATGGGGCAGAAGGGGCACCTGTACATGTCGTCGGCGAAGAAGTTGTTGCACTGGCCGGACTTCAGCCTCCTCAGCACATGATGAGTCTTGGTGTCATTGGACTCGTCGTCGCTGCGGATGTCGCTGTTATCCTCCTATTGGAAAAAAACAATAGAGTGCAATAAGGACATAATTGAGATACTTTGATTATCTGGATTGATTATTTTCATAAATTAACCGATTGAGGTCTCCTGATTATTCCCCAAATCTCAAACCAAATCGAATATTGATCCCAACTACGAACAAGGGAGTTTAAATACGAACAGGGGGATTCATCGAAATATGAGATCTAACACAAGAGGATTAGCTACTGTAAAAATACGAACAGTCGAGCCCTAATTGAAGGGAATATGCCCGAGAGGCAATAATAAAGTGGTTATTATCTTATTCCATGTTTATGATAAATGTTTATTTTGTATGCTATAATTGTATTAATTGGAAACGTTAATACATGTGTGTTTAATAAACAAAATACAAAGTTCCTAGTAATGCCTCTCATCTAAACTAGCTCGTTGATTAACAAGATGATCAAGGTTTCCTGATCATGGACATTGGATGTTGTTGATAACGAGATCACAGCATTGGTGGAATGATGTGATGAACATTCATCTGAAGTATAGCATTACGATCAGAGTCATTATGTTTATATTGCTGTAACATCATACGAAGTAATCTTAGTCCTTACACCATGAGATCATGTTAATTGCTAACACCGGAAGAGTATCTTGATAACATCAAACGTCACACCGTAATAAGGTGACTATAAAGGTGGGTTCACTGCTACGAAGGTGTTATGTTGAGGCTCATGGATCAAGAGTGGGATTTGTCCATCCCGATGATGGATAGATATACTCTGGGCCCTCTCGGTGATATCACATTAAGATAGCTTGCAAGCAAGTGATGTGATCACTAGAATGTTTTATCACGGGAACGAGAAAAGGGTGCATGTTGGCAATGAGATCAAATTAGGTATGGAGATACCAATGATCGAATCTCGGACATGTAATATATCGCGAGACAAAGGGATTTAGTTACTAGCATTAAAGGTTATCACGATCATAGAAGTCATCGTTGAATGTGTAGGAGTCAGTATGGATCTCCAGGTCCCGCTTCTGATTATTGATCTGAGAGGGGTCTCGATCATGTCTGCATTATTCGCGAACCGTAGGGTGAGACACTTAAGGGATACCGACACCATTTGGAGCAAATATGTTTCAGATAAAGATTTAAGAAAGCGCTGGAATTATTTCAATAGACACCGAAACTGTTTCGGGTGAAATTGCTGAAATTGGTTCTGCATGTAATATTAAAATGTTGCAGGGGGTTTTATGTGAATATTTGTTAATTAAATTAATTAACAAAATTCCGAATAAAATTAATAAAAGAGTTTTATTAAATGAGAGAGCATTAAATTTGGAGAAATTTAATGCATTTAAAGTGGAGACTTTAAAAAAGAACGTGAAGAGGCATTTTAATGTGGAGGGGTTACCACCACATGAATGGAGGAGGTGAGGAGTCCCTCCCATGGGGCGCCGGCCATGGGGGAGGGGTACCCCCCTCCTCCTATAAAAGGCCCCCTCACACCCCTTCTTCCTCACACCTCCTCATGAAGTTTAATAAGTAGTATTAAATCAAGAGTAAGAATTCTAATGTTAGTATCTAAAGTATCATGTTTGCCTCCATGATTTTTGATATTCAAAAGTTGTTTTAATATCAAGATTATCTAGGAGCTGAAAAATTGTTTCAGAAACCATCATGTGTGGAAGATATTGTGATATCTGAAACAATGTTTTTGGTTGCATTATGATAGATTATAATTTAGCAAATTACATGTTCTCATATTGTATGAGAATTTGTGAAGGATGGAGATGCCAGGCATCCGAATCTCCCAAAAGGTTTCGGGAACTAAAATTATACTCGTCATTCTTCCTTATAGGCTATAGTAGCTTGATCATGAAGGTTGTCATGATAAGGATGAATAGAAGATGTAAGTAAAATGTTAGTACACTAAAAGATTACTAAAGAATGGATTTTTGAAAGAATTCCAAACATTTGATGATGGTGATCCACTTCAAAGTGCAAGTCCAAAGGTATTAGTGTTTGACTATATACGCTTTGTACTATGTGTCATATGAATGACACCACTATTGATGTTGATAGATTCTTTTAAAAGGAAAAGGAATTGCTGAAAGAGAATCTATAAAATATTTGGCAGAAAAGAAAAAGTTGGAAATGTCCAGCTTAGGTATATAGAAGATACACATGTTATGGCTGTATTCCTTGCTTGTTAAACAATGTGGTTCTGAGGTATTGGATACCGAATTGGTTGGTATGAAGTGTCATACATGACAATGCAATTCATGAACTGCAATGGCCTAAGTAACTAGCAAGAGAATAAGTGATGATGTTCGTCGAAAACAAATAAAGTGTTATTGTTTTTTTCGTTATCGTCAAACCTAGCCTTCTAGATTTGTTTCAATAATTGTTATTTTGTTCCGGTATTAGGAGAACAATGGTTGTTCAAATAATTACCGTATTCCATAAAGGATGGATGAACTTTTACAAGTCTAGTGGGAGAAATCACATCCATAAACACTATTGCTAAAATGTCGCAAGACAAATGATTGAAAGATCACTTATAAAGTGACATCGCTGTTTAAATTATATTGGAAAGAAAATATGAAGAAACTCCATGTTGATGGATTTTTTTGGAATATTTGATTTTGATCAACTGACGCTTGTGAGAGTTTCCTCGAGATAATTGAAACTCCGTCCATAGGCCAAAGAGGAACGGATGACTAACTTATTGGATATTATGCATGTTGATGTATATAGTCCATTATGTGTAGCCATATGCGATGGATCTTTTTTCTTCATATGCTTCCTCCAGAAATTTGAGTGAATATATCTATATATTTACTTAATAAGGAAGAAGTATGAAACATTTGAAAATTGTTCAAAGACTTTCAAGATGAAGTGAAAAATCATTGTAACAAGAAAATAAAAGAATTTATGATTTGATCATAAAGGAAGATATTTGTTACATGTTTAGCTGAACACCTAAGATTTGAGGAATTGTTCCATGATTTGTGTTTCCCGATAAACCATAGGAGTATGGCATATTCGAGAGATGAAATCAAACCATGTTTGACATGGTAAGATCAAAGGTGTCATTTATAAAACTGCCATTATGTTTTAAGGATTGAAGCTTTAGAGACTACCGTGTTTACACTGAAAAGAGCACCATCGTGATCCCTTGAAATGACACCATATAAGTTATGTTTTGGGATAAAACCCAAATTGTCTTTTCTTAAATTTTGGTGTGCTATGCATAAGTAAAATGTTTACAACCAAAGTCGGATAAGCACGTCTTTTTAGGTTATCCCAAACAACTTGTTGGGAATTTCTCCATAACACCGAGGACAAAAGAGTTTGTTACTTGGAACGTCAAGTTTCTTGAGAAGGAATTTTTCGTGAAAAATTAAGTGGGAGGACAATAGAACTTTGATAAGGTTGTTGAACCTTAGCTATATGTGCTAAGTAGCGCAGCGCCGGAAAGTGTCCCGGTGGCGGCCACAATGCTCATGGCTCCCGTGATTACAAAGGGTGTGATCTCGGAGATTAGAGTTCCTATTGAACCGTGTGGGTCGGTAAGAATCAAATAGTGTGATTTGATAAGCAAGTCATTATTGTTTTGACAATGATAAACCGACTACATTCGAAGAAGCGATGATGGGCCCTAACTCCATAAAATGACTAGAAGTCATAGAATCCATGATAGTATCCATACACGAGAAATCAAGTTTCTGAACTTGGAAAACCCTCCGGAAAGGTGTGAAGCCTATCGGTCATGTTTGGATCTATAAAGAAATGGACATGGATGTTTAACATCTATGAAATAGTTGACATGTCGGAAAGAAGTTTACGACAATGTTCAAGGAGTTGACTATGACAAGATTTGATCTTTCATAGCGGATTAATGTAGCAACCACTACATATAATTTGGTATATGGTAGTTGAATAAACAAAACAAGGTTCTTCTAATAGAATGGTTACCTAGGACGTGTACCTGACATGGTCCGAAGGTTTTTGTTAATTCAAAGGATGCTAAAAGGGCATGCAAACTTCAATAGTTGAAGTGAGCATAGCGGAGTTGGAATCTTCACCATGATGAAACTGTTAAAAGAGTTTAAATTCATCGGAGATGATGAAGATGCTTGCATTTGCAAGAAATTAAGTGGGAGCGCTAAGACATATTTCTAATACATTATGTAGAGGACATATTGTTGATTGGAAATGATGTATCTTGTATTGACACAAGTTAAGAATTTTTTTAAAATAAGATTTCGATGAAAGACTTGGGCAAAACCAGAATATTTGGCATCAATGTCTATATGGATAGATTGAGGCGCTAATATGGTTGTGCCAGACATACATATATGAGATATTGAAAGGGTTCAATATGGAAACAACAAGAAAGGTTCTTGTTGCATGGAAAGGATTGTATCAAGATTCAAGTGTTTCAACACTTGTTGAGTAAAATCACATGAAGATTTTGATCGATTATACCATGATATGTATATATCCAGAATATCCTATGCTCTAAATGTTATGAGCAGATACCAGAATGATTCATAAGATGATCATTGGACAATATTAAAGATATTCTTATGAGCTTTGGAAGAACTAAGAATATATCATGTATAAGTGACAAATAGTTAAAGGTAGTTCATTATAAAGTGTTACATTGATACTAGTTTTGTCACAAGATAAAAATTAAATTTATCTCAATTTAGACTATGGATGGCACAATGTAATGGAAATGATGTTCCATGATGGATTTGGACGAGTTCCAAAGTTGAGACATTGTGACAGATACTACAACAAAAGGCTAAGTATATGACTGCTATAGTAGCAGCAAAGGAGGGCATTTGTGTTATGTAGTTTGTTATCAAACTAGGTGTGGTTCAAAGTGGGCTAATACTATGAAGATATATTGTATGACAATAATATCAACATATTTTAACCCGAACGAACTAAAGGTCTCATAACATAGTTTAACCCGAACGAACTAAAGTGGGTTGGTGGCTGGCTCGCGCGCGCGGTGGGAACCAGGAGGGTGGGGACGCGGGCCAGGGGTGAGGTAGGTGTGGGACAGGTGGGAGGCGGGAAACGGTAGGGAGGGGAGGAAGCGTGCGTGTGTGAGGGTGTGTGTGCCTGTGGGGGTTGGTGTGGGGATGTGGGCAGGAGTGTGTGGTGTGGGTGGGGCCAGCGGGGTGAGGTGGTGGCCTAGGATTGGCTCGGGTGAGGTCCCACTTTAGTTCGTTCGGGTTAAAATGTGTTATGAGACCTTTAGTTCGTTCGGGTTAAAATGTGTTGATATTATTGTCATACAATATATCTTCATAGTATTAACCCACTTTGAACCACACCTAGTTTGATAACAAACTACTTAACACAAATGCCCTGCTTTGCTACTACTATAGAAGTCATATACTTATCCTTGTATATCGAGGTCAAAATATATCGAGCTCGTTGGGAACCCCAAGAGGAAGGTATGATGAGCACAACATCAAGTTTTCCCCCAATTATGAAAACAAGGTTATCGAACCAGTAGGAGCAACGAAACAACTCCAAGGTGTTGCTAGCAACTTGGAATCCTGCATAACACAACCACAGAACTTTGCCCCAACTTACAGTGAGGTAGTCAATCTCTTCGGTTTTGTTGAAAACAAAGGATTAAACGTATAGTGTGGAAGATAGTAATTGCTTGCAGAAAGTAAACAGTAAACGGTAAACATTAGATGGTATATCAATGGTAAAAGCATGGACCGGGTCCATAGTTCACTAGATGTGTTTCTCCTTAAGATAGATAACATGTTGGGTGAACAAATTACAGCGAGGCAATTGACACATTTGAGAAAGCATAACAATGCATATACTAGACATCTTGACTCCTATGAGATTTGATTGGGCATTACAACATTATACATAAACCGTAATCCAACTGCATCTATGACTAATAATCTACCTTTAGGTTATCATCCGAACCCCTTCCAGTATTAAGTTGCAAGGAACATATAATTGCATTAAGCAAAGTGTGTAAAGTAAACAATACGATTGCCCCATGGACAAAGGATTGTTGTTTTCTCCCTAGTAGCAATAGCACATCTACAACCTTAGAGATTTATGTCACTTCCCTAGATTACTAGAGGCATGAGCCCACTATCGAGCATAAATACTCCCTCTCGGAGTTGCTAGCATCTACTTGGCCAAGATAGCTACTAACGACGGAGAGCATGCAAGATCACAAATAACATAGACCTGATAGAATCAATAATCAATCTGAAATAACATCTCTATATCCATCGGATCCTCGCAAACACAACATGTAAGATTACAAATAGATGATCTTGATCATGAAAGGAGCTCACAAGATCTAAACATGATAGCACAAAGGAGGAGAACCAATCATCTAGATACTACATGGACCCATAATCCAAGGGTGAACTACTCACACATCACTCCGGAGGCTTGCATGGTGATGAAGAAGGCCTCCAGGGTGATCTCTCCCCTCTCGTAGGGTACCGAGAAGAGCTTCGGATCCCCTCGATCTATGGAAGGAGATGACGGCGTCTATAGACTCTTTCGTGGATTTTTGATCGGGTACTTAGGGTTTTCGTCCGGGGAGGCTTTTATAGGCGAAGGGGCAAGGTCGGTGGAGCACCAGGGGACCCATACCCCCTGGTGGCGCGCCCCCAGGCCGCGCCGCCACCAGGTGTGGCCGCCCTGGTGCGCCACTTCGTCTCCCCTTCGGACTCCGTGTTTCTTCGGGTAAAATATTGACTTTGGCTTTTGTCTCGTCCAATTCCGAGAATATTTCCTTACTAGCTTTTCTGAAACCAAAAACAACAGAAAACATGCAACTAGCACGGTGGCATCTTGTTAATTGGTTAGTTCCAGAAAATGTATAAAAATACCTGAAAGTGTGAACAAAAACATAAGAAAGTAGATATAAAACAAGCATGGAACATCAAAAATCATAGATACGTTTATGACGTATCAACCTTTCTTGTCGTGTCCATATCAAACTCATTCAATATCTCATATATGTTTGGCATAACCATATTAGTGCCTCAATATATCCATATAGTCATTGATGCCTAATATTCCGGTTTTGCTCAAGTCTTTCATCAAAAAACTAATTTTAATGAAATTCGTAACTTGTGTGAAAAAAAGATACATCATTTCCAATCAACGATATGTACTCTACATAATGTATTGTAAATTTGTCTCGGTGCTCCTACTTAATTTATTGCAAATACAAGCATCTTCATCGTTGCCGATGAATATAAACTCTTTTAACAGTTTCATCATGGTGAAGATTCCAAGTCCGCTATGCTTACTTCAACTATTGAAGTTTGCATGCCCTTTTAGCACCCTTTGAATTAACAAAACCCTTCGGATCGTGTCTTGTGCACGTCCTAGGTAACCATTCTATTAGAAGAACATTGTTTTGTTTGTTCAGCTACCATACACCCAAATTATATGTAGTGGTTGCTACATTAATCTGTCAAGACTAAATATCACTATGAAGGATCAAATCTTGTCATAGTTGTAACACCCTCAAATCGGCCCTATGCAAGTTTTAGCGCTTTCGGCCAAACCCGCATAGAAACGATTCAAGGACGCCCAACAGTCCTCAATGGGACCCACAGAACATATATATATACAACAGCGACTCCCTGAGTCAAGAATACAGATATACCATACAAAGATCCAAATCACCTTGAAAACGATAGAGCGTCCGACTATGGACAAGATGCAAATGGGGCTAAGAGCCCTGAAGAATAACCAATGGCGTCCATAACCCTGCCCAGGCCAAGCCGGAAGGGTAACCCTGTTAACGACGACGATCTCAAACCTGCTACACAAAAGGGGTGCCGACAAAGGGCAAAGGAAAAAGAGGAGCGTCAGTACTGAGGCCAGTACACGGCGAGGCTAGAATTCGGCGGCTCTCGTCTACATAGATATGGTGCGCTGAAGCGGCGGCGCAGCGGCACTAAACAACCTATAGAGACTCGGTATCACTGGCGGCTATTAGAGAGGGGTAACGAAGACCTATTCGGATCCAACCTAAAGCTAACACCAAACAAACCCATCCTGGTATTTCCCCCTCGAGACCAAACGAGGAAGTCGGACCAAGGAACTCACACAGTTGGCAATTTTACTCATTCCATTATAGTTGCAGCAATTACTAATCAGATAGAGATATCATGAGTCATCCTGATAGCATAAGTAGTGGGCAGTTTTAGTTAACATCCTGTTGTAGTTGGAACATTTACTAGTCAGATATAATTGTCCTGAGGAATCCCAAACCCAACAGTTGTTGACACTTTTATCCCATTCCATTGGAGTTGCAATACTTACTAAACAGGTATAGTAGGACACAGATCACCACATATATACCAGTTGTTGGCATTTTTATTATCCATTCCATTGTAGTTGAATCTGATTACTAGTCTCATATTAAGTCAAATTTATAACACTACTTTAGTTATGCTTGTCTATGATCGAGATACTGTGCTCCAAGTCGTCCATAACCGCGGACACGGCTTTCAGAAAGTTTTACCCTGCAGGGGTGCACAAGTAGCAACACACACTCGATCAACCTCGGAAAAACCAACTCAAAACCCAACGAGGCATTCACGACAAAGCGATCACAGGATTCAGAAATATTTCAGGGGGGCACCCCATTAAGCTACCCGCAACGAAGATGGCCGGCTCCGAGACGGACCCAAGGTTTGCGCCAATGGCTGTAAACGACTGGGAACCCGAAAGTGTGACTGGCCTGTCGATACCGCGAAAACACTCCGCAATCCTAAACAGTACAGGTGCTCCACACACAATCTTAAATAAAGCAGTAAAGCATGGCATAGGTACAGGATAGTAATAAAGCCCCAAACTACTTTGTGGCCCCAAGAAATAGAAATGAATCAAGCTCTGGCTCAGGGGGGTCCATAAGGCCTCCCGGATGTGGATAGTGCGAAAAATCAAGGAACAAGTATCAAGTACTCGGGGTCCTACGGGACACAAGTGAGCGTGGAAGAACCAAATAACATTTATTTCCCACCGATGCCTCTGCATTAGTTTTATCTAGCATTTTAATAGTTGTGTTTAAAGTCATGATCATCTCCACCGATAAGCATCTCCCCAAATAAACATCTGCCATCATTCCAACAACCGTGGTGCATTCATGACCGCACACACGTCCGGTACCCCGACAACCTCCATCCCTCGCTCCAGCAAAGCAGCGGAAGCAACAACTCCTTTCCATATAAAGCCACCGGGAACATGTATCTCGCTAATCCGAGACCATGGGGGGAAAATACTAGAGGGGGAGAGATCCTTCACGAGGAGGTGTAAGTGATAAGTGAGGAGAGGGGGGCCTTTTATAGGAGGGGGCAGCCCCTCCCCATGGCCGGTGCCCATGGAGGGTGCCCCTTCACCTCCCTCATTCATGTGGTGGTAACCCCCTCCACATAAATATGCCCTTCACATTCTCTATTAAAGTCTCCACTTTAAATGCATTAAATTTCTCCAAATTTAATGCTTCTATCATTTAATAAAAATCTTTTATTAATTTTATTCAGAACTTTGTTAATTACTTTAATTAACAAACATTCACAAAAAATCTTGCATTTCAACATCACATGCAGAACTAGTTTCTGCAATTTCACCCGAAACAATTTCGGTGTCTATTGAAATAATTCCAGCACTTTCTTAAATGTTTATCTGAAACATATTTGCTCCAAATGTTGTCGGTATCCCTTAAGTGTGTCACCCTACGGTTCGTAAATAATGCAAACATGATCGAGACCCCTATCCGATCAATAATCAGCAGCGGGACCTGGAGATCCGTACCGACTCTCACATATTCAACGATGACTCTTGTGATCATGTGAACCTTTAATGTTGTAACTAAATTCCTTTGTCTCGCAATATATTACATGTCTGAGATTCGATCATCGGGATCCAAATACCTAGTTTGATCTCGTTATCGACATGCACTCTTTTCTCGTTCCCGTGATATAACATTCTAGTGATCACATCACTTGCTTGTAAGCTATTCTCAATGTGATATCACCAAGAGGGCCCAGAGTATATCTATCCGTCATCAGGATGGACAAATCCCACTCTTGATCCATGATCCTCTACATAACACTTTTGTAGCACTGAACCCACCTTTATAATCACGCTTTCACGGTGTGACGTTTGATGTTATCAAGATACTATTCTAGTGTTAGTGATTGACATGATATCATGGTCTAAGGACTAGGATTACTTCGTATGATGTTATAGCAATATAAACACAATGACTTTTATCGTAATGCTATACTTCGGATGCATGTTCATCACATCATTCCACTAATGTCGTGACCTCGTTATAACAACATCCAATGTCCATGATCAGGAAACCTTGATCATCTTGTTAAGCAACGAGCTAGTTTATAAAAGAGGTATAACTAGGAAATTTCCTTTTGTTTATTAAACACACATGTATTAACGTTTCCAAATTAATACAGTTATAGCATGCAAAATAAACATTTATCATAAACAAGGAATAAGATAATAACCACTTTATTATTGCCTCTCGGGCATATTCCCTTCATATAAGTCCTAAAAATGATGATGCAAAATGCACGTATCAACTCCCCCAAGTTTAAACCTTTGCTCATCCTCGAGCAAATAAGCGAATAGATCATGATCATGCATCAATGAGCTTATGGTTGATAAGAAAATACGAGCATGGCATCATCAACTTATGCATATTCACTTGTCTAGAAGAAATATGAACTAACAACCATGCAAATGTGGACTACATAGATAGAAATTATCATATACCCCTTACTTTTGAACAAAAACTAACCATTGCATGTTGGACAATTGAACAAGTGTCAAATTTATCATACACTTCGCTATTTATAAATAGATTTGCATGGATTTTTACCAGCTTTTAATTACCCTTTGGATATGCCTTTGCAATAAAGATAACTTTCCCATAAAACAAACAGTGGAAAAGAGAATTGTTTAAACAACCAGATAGATATGACTATTTTGACTTTGGTCAAGAACTTTCACCACTTTTTTCATGGCATTAGTTAACGGTATTTCTCTCTTAGTAACTAGTATAAACCTTATTCATGGGTCTTCAATCATGTCATCTACTCTAAAAAACTTTGCCTTTAACTTTCCATGTGACGAGGGTTTAACTCATCAATGCCCATTGTTATGGACTTGGGTTTTGGAGAAGGAGGGAGCGCTGGAGACATCTATCGGCTAGCAAACAAGCACACAGGAGACAAAGATTTACCCAGGTTCAGGCCTCGTAGAGGTCCCTACTCCTGCTTGTCTGCTCGTGGAATTATCGAAGGAATGGAAAGTTACAATGGTGCCCAGATGCAATCTGGCGAGGGTTGTGGAAACTAGGGTTGCGTGTTTCCTCCTCGCCGCCCCTCCTAGCCTTTATATAGGTAGGCTAGGCCTCGGGTAGCAGGTCGAGTCGGTTACAAGTTAGGGTTTTCCCCTTCAAACTTTCTATCTTTAGCTTCTTCTTGTTCTTCAAGCCATCGAGAGTCCTTAGGTTACTCGAGTCCTTCATTTGGGCCTTGGCGACACCGTGGGCCTTTACATATTTAGACCGTATATACTAAGCTCGAGTACCTATAGGGTATACCCATGTCACCATGGCTAGCCGAATCCTCAGGTGCCTACCTTTCAAGAAATTTTCCATAGAGCATATGTATTAAAATACCCATGACAACCATTCAGTTTACTCATTGATTACTAAGTAGAACAAGAGTATCTCATGTCCCCTTGTCATCCTCCAATTTCCAACTATTTATTTTATAAGACTTCCTATCTCACCACAAATTCATATTGTTCCTTTTTAATAAGTGTTTCTTCCTTTGCATGGATCTTTCCTTATTTGCAAGTTCAACTTATTGAGTAATTCTATGCTTGTCCAACATGCTTAAGTTAATTTAGTTCAAGGCAAGATATAAGTGAAACTTCTACATATGGTGCGCACATCTGCATGAGTGTTACCCATAAGTCCCAAATGAGAGAATCATGGATGACACCGTACTTTATATTTCATTCAAAACCACTCAACCAAGGATACATGATAATGCTTAAGAGCTTTTCAAGCGCTGGGAAAATCGATACCTAATGGATGCAAGCAAAAACTCCCTAATGATCATGAACTAGATGCAAACATGATAACTAAAAAGCATAAAGTATGGTGGAACTCCCCAAGCTTAGAGGTTTGTCGTCGGGTCTTCTTCCTTGGCATTGTTCTCATCATAATAGGTGTCCCACTCCTTGAGCTTCCAAGGATAGGGCCTCCCATTATAGAAGGACAACGGTGGATCATTGAACTTGGTGGAGGCAACATCAGCGATCTTCTTGAAGCGATATTCATACTCATAGTTCTGGTTTTCCACATCCCACACGAGGGCTTGGAACCTATCCAGTTGTGTGAGGGTGTGCACATACTTCCGGAAGACTCCGTCTGTGAATTCCAAATGGACGACATGCCTGGAGTTAGACAGCGCGGACGGTGTTTCGGTCTCATGCAACCATGTTTTTTTGCTGGCCATTTGGTTTCATAGGTGGCATTGTGAAGCTTTGCGGTCTATTGTCATTATGGGACATGCCTTGGTTCCATGGTGAAGTCACACGCAGAGAATGGTATGGAAGCCGGGAAGTGAAGTATGGCAATGGAAGTTTGAGTCCTGAGGATGTAGGGATTCTGGCTTGGTGTTTTGTGACTTACAGAAGCTCAATTGGCAAGTGAGCGATAATATAGGAGGAATTCAGTGTCTAAACCTGTAGGGTGGAAATCCAAGGTCTGGCCTTAACTGGTTGTGCCTGACAATGAACTTGTTGAAGGCATTATTTTGTGTGTGCGGACTTTCTCCAGGGTGAAACCTATGGTCTTTGATTAGGGCGATGATGGCGCTTGAGCACTGTTCCCTTCTTGGAGGCATCGCTTTTAGAGTTGTTGGGTTTCTGGTGCTATTTTGGTGGTGTTTTGTCCGCTGTTTTAAGGAATTGATCGCTGTAGCGGGACTTTTTTCATGTAATTCTTACTTATTTTTTTGACTATATGCATCCATAATGCCAATAGGGTATTGCGTTGTTGCAGAGGTCGGCTGTAATTGGTATCTCCTTATATTAATATATGTTCCTTTCCAAAAAAAAGTGTGGGTGAGGGAAGACCAATGCCCAACGCATCATTAGAAGTTGCCAGGCATCCACAGTGCCCCAACTCCAGTTTGAATTCAAAATTTGAAGACCTGCCTTGCTCGTTTTGCAGGGAAACCAAGCTCCATTTCTTTATAAAATGGTGCCTGGTGGTCATGGGCTAGTCATCACCATGCACCTAAGCTTAACCGCACAATATGCTATCTTGCATTTATTTGTATTTCTCATTGCATGCACACTTCCATAGGCCACCAGCACATTGTCCGTAATTAAACATCCAGAAACAAAGGCACTTTGCTCCGCTCCAATAACTTCATTCAACAAACCTCTCATTCCGTTTGCAATTGATTTCACTACAATTTTATATAACACTTAACATAGAGAGATTGGTCTATATTGAGAAATATACTAGGGAGATCTCACCTTGGGTATTAAAGTAATCGATGTATCATTAATTCCTGCAGATAATTCTCCCCCGTTCAAAAATTCCAGAACTGCATGTACCACATCATCTTGCAATATGTGCCAATGCCTCTAGAAAAAACCAGTTGTAAAACCATCCACACCTGGCGCCTTTGATGGACCCATCTAGAATAAAGCAATCTTCACCTCCTCTGCCACAAATTCTCTAGCTAGAAACTCATTCATTTGTTCTGTGACTTTCAGCTGAACTGTATCTAGTAAGACATTCATATCTATTTACCCTTGTGATTGATATAGAGCCGAATAAAACTCCTGGATCTCCTCATTCACCTGCAAACATGATCATCATCAACACTCTTTGTGGAAGTAATGCGATTAATCCTCTTTCTCTGGGATGCTTGGGCATAAAAATAGGTAGTATTGCGATCGCTAGTTTTCAGCCACTAGACCCTACTTCTCTATTTCATCCAGATTTCTTCCTACCACAAGGCTTCTTTTAATTGCTTTGCTACTGCCATCTCCTCATCAGAAGTACCACTTCCTACTGATGTGCACTGAAGACGCTCCAGGTTATTCTACATTTACGTACTTTTTTCCTTACAAAACCAAACTCCCGGCCTCCCCATTTACTCAATGTGTTTTATACATCTTTAGCGCTGAAACAATTCTAGTAAGTCCTTGTTGGCCAGCTCCATGCTGCCAGTTTTACTAACCAGATTGTCATGTTCTAAATTTTTTTGCCACACATTCTCATATTGAAAGTTGCGCTTGCCGCTCTAGACCGTCAAATCTAACTTCCACAACTCCATAAGCACATAACAATGATCAGACTCCATTGGACTAATATGTTGCACTATAGAGAAAGCAAACAATCGCAAGAACTCAGCATTCACAAATGAGCGATCTGAGTCTAGCTTTAACATTTGCTACTCCTTGTTGCTTGTTATCCCATGTAAAAGGCACACCAGTATACCCTAAAACTTGCAACAATAAATCATTGACAACCTGGCGAAACGTTTGCATCTGCCACTTTAGCCTAGCATGAGTACTAAAATGTTCATCGCCAAACAAAGTCTCGTTGAAGTCCCCCCTAGTACACAGCCATAGTCTCTGCTGAGCAGCATGCAAAGTTCCCAAGAACCTCCAGCTATGATAACGATTTTCCGCTATTGGTTCTCCATAAAAACCTATAAAATAGCAAGAAGGCATTCCACTATCAACCATAGACACATCCACATCTATATGTCCATCACTTTTACTCTTTTACTCAACATCAATAGCACTAGACCAAAACAGGCCAATACCACCACTCAAACCATTTCTACCAATAGCAATACAACACTTGACACCGAGAGTGTATTTAAAATCTTCTACTCTCCCTCCCTGATCTTTATCTCCATAATGAAAATGAGGATGGACGCTTCCTGCTTCACAATGTTGCGAAGCTCTCGAACTATCCCAGGTTTGCAAGCCCTCGGTAGTTCAACCCTAGGCAACTCATTGTACCTGGCGGGGCTGCATCGCAACCTCCACCTTTCTATTCCTTCAGATGCACAAGGCTGATCATTCATATCCTATGAATCTATGTTGACCATATCTCCTCCCACTACTTTTTTTCTTCAAGTCTATGGCTTCACTATCTATCTTGATAGGTGGATTAAGAAAAGCATTGCGCTTTGTACCATGCCCATCAGATTTAGGATTAGCCATAGCTGTTTTTTTGGTGCATACATCGTCTGCCCTAAGGCCAGTTGTCTCTACACCGGTGGTTTTGCTCCTCCACGCCCCCTACCACGAGTAGAAAATTGCATCACCATATGATTGTCAGAGATAGAAGTAGATTCCTTGGTAACCCCAGCAAATGGATTAACCGGTTGCGTTTGGGCTTTGAACTGAGACTTCTTGAGGTTAGCTCCATCATTAATACATTTTCCTCCAGTTGGCATACTTCGCAACTTTTTGACATTCCCACAAATCAGATGCACGCACCGATGAGTCATAGGGCCAATTACCATCTTCATCCCTCTCTATCGGCGTAGGGTAGAACGAGGCTGAGTACCCTAATATACCATAAGAGAAGCAAAAATAAGGCAATTTCTCATACAAAATAGGGTAATGGATCAACTCCTTCTTCTTGTTTGAATTGATAAGGATACACCGCTGGATAGGTTCTTCAACGTTCATCCAGATTCTCGCTCATAGGCTTTGACCCCATCCTATGTTGTTCCCTGTTGTGTCCGACCTAATGAATTGTTGAGGGCTAACCTCGAGGGTGCCCGATCTTTCACGAATTCCCGTGGAAATCGAGGGAAAAGTGCGAGGGAAATAGGGAGGGGATGAACACCACGAACTCACGCACAAAGAACTCGATGAACACACTCATGCAAAGACACGATACAAGCCAATAGCTCACGCTGGCGGCGACCGGTCCGGTGCAATCCCTAGGATCGGCATGGGGTAAAGATCTCTCTCTCTCGAACCGGCACGGCGAGTGGGAGTCTCGGTGAGATCTTGACATCTTGGCAAAGGGCTGTGATGCCAAGGCCTTGTACAATAAGGGAGGCACGATGCAAACTCCAATGAGGCGGGGGATATTTGGTGCTCCTTTAGAAAAGGAGCATGAGACAAGAACTAGAGAGATCCACAAGGGTGTCTTCTAATTCCAATATCCAGTCTAGGGTTTACAATAGAAGTGGGGGATATTTACAGGCCAGCCACTAGTTCAGGGGTACTTTAGGCATAAAAGGGTAAAGTCTAGATGAATTTGGGGTTACATGGGCCAAAGGCCCAAAGGCCTTCACATGCCTGGTGTCATGGACACCGGAGACTCCAGTGTCATGGGTCGAAGACTCTGGTTGGACCGGAGACTCCGGTCTATCTCCGATGTCGTCTCCGGAGTGAGGTTCAGACTGTCCCAGGCCTCGGTCCGGAGGCTTGTCCGGAGTCTAGCTGGAGATTCCGGGGTGACGGTCAGGAGACTCCGGGCTTCAGGGTCGGAGACTCTGGTGTGTTCAACCACAACAACGTCTTCTTCTCGTATTGCTCCTTGTCCTTCATCCATGAGGCCTTGGTGATGCATTGGGGCTTCATAGCTGATAATGCATAGAGTATTTGTATGAAGTAGGAAGCCATCCAAGGATGTATCAAAGTCACACGAGGAGAGGAGCGAGTTAACCTTAGCTTGTAGGAGTTTATCTCGAGCACGATTCATTGGTCCACTTGGGGACTTATTGGTGTAGATGTAGGGACATTCGTAGGATGGGCTACATCAGCTCCCCCCCTTGGGAAAGAGTCGTCCTTGACTCTTCATGGTTGTCATCTTGTACATCTCCATGGTAGGGTGAAAGGTCATTGACATTGAATGTTGAGCTCACGAGATACTTCGAGGTTGGTATGTCGATGATGTAAGCGTTGTTGTTGATTTTCTTGAGGACCTTATCCTCTTGGTTTGAGCTTGGAGTCGTGCTCCATGGGGAAGCAGTCCTTGCTCAAGTGTATCCATACAAGGTCGCCTTGTTCGAATACTATCTCTTTCTGGTCCTTGTTCAACTTTGATGCTTGGCAAAGGACTTGTTGCTCGATGGTAGCTCTTGTTTCTTCGTGAAGCTTCTTCATAGCTTGTGCGCGCTTGTCTATGTCCATGTTGGTGTGCTAATGGAGAGGAAGTGGTAGGATGTCGAGCGTGGTGAGGGGCTCGAAGCCATAGATGATCATGAATGGACTCATCTTGGTTGTTGAGTGCTTGGCTCAATTGTAGGCGAACTCGGTGTGGGGAATGCATTTCTCCCAATCCTTGAGGTTTTTCTTGATCAACACACGAAGGAGAGTTCCGAGGCTTTGGTAGACGACCTCGGTTTAGCCATCGGTTTGTGGATGTGACGTGGATGAGAAGAGGAGTTTGACGCCGAGCTTGGCCATGAGGGTCTTCCATAAGTAGCTCATGAATTTGACATCGCGATCGGAGACGATTATTTTTAGAACACCATGAAGACGGACGATTTTCCTGAAAAACAAACCGACAACATGTGAAGCATCATCGGTCTTATGGCACGATATGAAGTGTGCCAGGAAAAGCGATCCATGGCAACAAATATAGAATCATGACCATGCTTAGACCTAGGCAATCCTAAAACAAAGTCCATGCTAATGTCGGACCAAGGTGCATAAGGAATAGGCAATGGCATATAAAGACCAAAGGGATTAGACTTGGACTTAGCTTGAACGCATGTCGTGCATCGTTGAACGTAGCGCTCCACGTCACGCTTCATCCTGGGCCAATAGTAATGAGTGGAAATCATGTCCATTGTCTTGTCACAGCCAAAGTGACCCATGAGGCCTCCACCATGTGATTCTTGGAGAAGCAAAAGTTGAAGAGACGACTTCGAAATGTAAAGGTTGTTTTGCTTAAAGAGAAAACCCTTATGCAAATAGAAATCATCAACTCCTTTGGTAATGGAGCACTTTGCGAAAATTGGTCCAAAGAACGGGTCGAAAGCATACAAAGTTTTGATTTCATCAAGACCCAACACGTTTACTTCTAGTTGAGTAAGAAGGCTTGTGTTCTTGCGAGATAAAGCGTCCACAACTACATTATCTTTGCCCTTCTTATACTTGAAAATGTAAGGAAAAGACTCCATGAACTCAACCCACTTAGCATGTCTTTTACTCGAGTTAGCTTGGCCTTTGAGATATTTCAACGACTCATGGTCAGAATGTATGATAAATTGCTTTGGCCAAAGATAGTGTTGACACACTTGAAGGACATGTACTAAGGCAAATAGCTCTTTGTCATAAATCGAATAATGGAGGCGTGCGCCATCAAGTTTCTCGCTATGGTAAGCTATAGGACGCCCATTTTGCATAAGGACTCCTCCAATGCCAATACCACTAGAGTCACACTCTATCTCGAAAGTTTTTGTGAAATCCGGTAACGGGAGAAGAGGTTCTTCGGTTAGTCTCCTTTTAAGGTCATCAAACACTTTTTGTTGTGCTTTGACCCAAGCGAAGGTGACATTATTTTTGGTCAACTCGTTGAGAGGGCAAGCAATGGTAGAGAAGCCCTTCACAAAGCGACGATAGAAACCGGTCAACCCATGAAAACTTTGAACTTCACTCACATTTGTGGGGATGGGCCAATCTCGAATGTCTTTGACTTTAGAAACATCAACTTTAATGCCATTAGAAGAAACAACAAAACCAAGGAAAATCAACTTGTATCTAGCAAAAGTGCACTTGGGAAGATTAGCATATATCTTTTCATGTCGAAGGATTTGCAAGACCTCCTTGACATATGTAACATGTTCCTCAAGTGACTTGTTATAAACAAGTATATCATCAAAATAGACAACACCACTTTTTCCAATGAGAGAACACAAGATATGATTCATAAGGCGCATGAAGGTGGATGGGGCATTAGATAAGCCATGACCAACCATTCATAGACCAAGTTTGGTCTTGAAGGCAGTTTTCCACTCATCACCTTCCGCCATATGTATTTGATGGTAACCACTACAAAGATCAATTTTCTAGAAAATAGTGGCTCCACACAACTCATCAAGCATGTAAACGAGACGTGGTATGGGCTATTGATAACGCATGGTGATATTATTGATTGGACGACAGTCCATCCATAATCAGAACGTATCATCTGTTTTTGGAACAAGAATCACATATACCTGATGAGTGTATATTTGCATCATGTTTTATATTATTATTTTGCACTGTAGTTGTAGGATCTTGGTAATTTACGGCGTTCGCGTGCATGTTTTATGTCTATTTTCACCAGGATCAGGACAAATGGTGGATACAATAGACACAATTCTTGGAGCAATTGTATTGGTGACAAAAGGAGTCAAAAACAATGTAAAACACTTATTTGGGAAATATCAATAACACCAAAAGAAAACCTGAAGCAATCAAGGCATACAGACGGTTCAATGACCAACTATACGACGGGAATAAAATTTCTGGCCATATAGTTCCAGTCGTATAGTTGGCGCCGCCGCCGCCGCCGCCACCGCCTCCTCAAATATTTTCACCCTGTGCAACTGGATTAGAGAGACGACATACAGAACACCTAGAAATCACCGAAACCTCACCTCCGGAAGGCATCTGGAGGGGGAACTTTCCCAAGGGATCCATCTTCCCCCTACACAGATCTTGGGAGGCCAAGGCATCGATCATCTTCATCAATCGCTGCACCACCATCATCTCTATATATCTCATCTTTATCCTATCTAGATCTTGTTGTAATTTCCGTACTTGTTGTGGATTTATACAAGAACTATTCATTTACAATTGCTTCCATTACCATTGCCATGATGTTGATTGCCTCCATGTTTGAGTAGATCTTTAGTTCTTGGGGAGATGGAGAAACCCTAGCATATGATTGATATAAGATAGAGATTATTATGTTATACATCATTATGTGTATGTGTTAATTGTTTTCATCTTGATGTTGGGAATTGTGCACCTCCTTAATATTTGCCTCTTATGGGGACGCGATGAAGGGGATTACTTGTTGGTAGATAGAGGGATGATAACACTTACTGTGACTATAAATATCATGACCCGAACCTGTTAAGGTACAGATCCCTGTGTTTATAGTGCTAGTCCCTGGATCGAATAGCTAGCACCCATAGTTTAAGATGTAATATCAAGAAACAAAGGTCATATTACATCGCATATCCAGGAATAAAATAGTTCATTACAACTTACATAGCTCATATGGCTATCTCACTACAAAGCAGCATATATAACTATAAAGCATGGAGTCCTTCATCTTCATGTGCCACAAGCAAACATGTTGGGTGCAGACTCATAATCCCTACTCATCAAACTTCACTATCATCAGGTAATCCTGCAACATGACAAGTTACAGCCACAAAGGGTCAATACATTTTGAATTGTATTGGCAAGTGTCACTAGTATGTGGATATAAAGAGGAACCTATTACTACATGCATATCTGGCCAGGTAGAGCTTTGGCTAGTTTGCAGTAAGAAAGTTTTTTCCCTATCTTTTTTATAAATAGTTTGCAACACTTATTCTCAACTAAGTTACACTAGATACCCTCCAGGTAATATTTCCAATCACAACATAGTGGTACCACTGATAGAAATCAGTGAACCTAGGTTCCATTGATAGAAATCAATGAACCAACAACCCTTGTTCACCCATCAAGTTTTAACTTAGGAAATTAGAATGATGAGATTCTTGATTCTGCTTCATTATCTTGATGCTCAGAAATTGTCCATAACCGGCGACACGGCTAAGTACTTAGTTTTACCCTCTCGAGAGGTGGTGCACTTTCCCCACAAGATTCGACATGCATCGAGACAAGACTTTTCAGAAGCAATATCTCAGACCACCACAATCGCGTTCCATCCTATCATCACTACCACCCTCTGTCCTTCTGGCTGAGTTCTCGCAACTTAGTCGGTCAAGGCAGAGCCCATATGCCATGTGGCTGCACTGGAAGCTTCGTGACAAGAACGTCTCCAATCTCTTTGTTCCTGGGTGGCCGTCCACAAGTGCGATACACCAGCCGACCATAAATATGGCCTCTGAGTAACCACACAACATAATCCAAGCAAGTCCCATTTCCACCCAGGTGTTTCATTAAGTACTTGTTTTGTTATAGAAAACATATATTTTCCAATACTCCATATAATCATAATATGATATTCCACCCCGAAAAACTATAGCAGGGCTAAACATTTCTAATCTTACGATGTTTCACCTACCAAGTAGAAACTACCATTCCCTATTCTACATAGGAGATATAGCATGGCATAACAATAGTCTATCATGCATATACTATAAAAATCCACTAAGTATAATGAAAACAGTAGGACTTGGTGATAGTGCCACTTGCCTTTTTGGATAGAAGAAACCCTATAAAAATTCCTCAACAATTTATCCTTGATAACTTATATCCTTGATTATTTATCCTCGTCACTCTTTGTAAAATCTATTGCAAATAATATCGTACTATAAATATACACACACAAGCATAACAAAAAATGGAAAGATCCAAATGTAGGCGAAAGTATGTCAAGTATGCATAAAATCCAAATAGATTCAAATGAAACCAAATTATTGTATTTAGTATTCCTTAGTAGTTCTGTACATATTTAGCAAATAACACTAGTTAAGTATGGGTATTTCTATCACGTTAAAATTTAGCCTAAGCCTTAGGATATTCCTTCCTATGGTCATGGAAAGTGTTGAGAAAAATTGCTACTCCCTCCGATCCATATTACTTGTCGCAGAAATGGATGTATCTAGACATGTTTTAGTGCTAGATACATCCAATCCAATGACAAGTAATATGGATCGGAAGGAGTACTAAATTCTGTTGGTCACGTATAATCATGAGGTACAACTTTGCAGAAGAAATCATATTGACAAGAACCGTGGAATTTGAGTTATGATAAAATACTTGATGTCTCCCATTTAAAATTCGAATATTTTCTAATTGTCAAAAGTTGTATCTAATGGATCCATTGGATCTTATATTTCCTAAGGATTCGAGGGATATAAAGTTTGAAAATTTTGGCCAAACAGATCAAGAGATATTAATTTCCAAAGATTTTGCATACATCATGTCCAATATGACGAAAATAGAAAAATGATTTGACAAGTGGCAGAAATATATTGGCTGACCCCTTTCATCTAAGTGAGGCATTGTAGGCTGCTGGATGAACATCTAGTGGTCTAGAGAAAAGAGAGATAGAGGGAGAAAACATAGAGATGCTCACCACGCACGGGGAGAGAGTTTGCTTCCCAGAAAAATTCAAGGACGGCTCCGTCCATGTCGGGAGTTTGTTTCTGGTGGTCTCCTTCAATTCCTGGAAAAAACACGGATGTCCTAAACCTTGACTTGCTGCAGAGGAAGATCGCCTTGGTTCGTTACAACGAGGCTCCAGGTGACAGACTGAGGACATACTGACTACATACTAACTGCATCGAACGGACGACAGTGGGGTCACGTCAGGTCCTCCGATGCGGTGGTCTTTGGCTGCAAATTTGGTAGATTAAAATTGGCAGTGAGAAGCTCATATACAGGAGAAAATGAATAGGGCATGATATGACCTAGTTCCACATGTATACTTTTCCATGGTCGTCGGAAACTGCAGCTGCCGGCGAACATCAGCGACATATGCCGGAGGGGCAGCGCCAGGGCGAATGAGGTGCAGCTAGAGTGGTGCGAGGAGGGGAGGGTCATGGACGTGGGGTCCTTTTACAGGCAGCGTGCAGGTCGGTTGCCAGGCATGCGAGGTGTATCGACGATCAGTCGGTTTGTGTCCGTGTTTGCCACTATTGGCGATTTATGGGCACTGAAGTGAGGTTCTTAATAATCTGAATGGAAACATACTTGAGTGGAGAATAATTTCGTGTTTATGTCGAATTGTTCAAGGTACAGAATGTGCTAGAGGAAGAGGAGAAGAGTTAACGCCATGGTTGCTGATCTTCTACAAGTGTAGGTGATGTTCATGCTACAGGAGGAAGATGATCGATCGGGTGGATAAGATGTACACGGAAGTGATGATTAAATCCCCGGAGTGGAACCGTGGGTCAGTGGGGAGTAAGTTTCATGTTTAAATAGAAGGGAGAGAGACACTAGAACGAGTGGAATCAGAAGGGGAAAGGTGCAGCCATGGATTTTGTACGTTGCTAAAATCGTGAACATATACTGAACATATACCTACTGAAGGAGGAAGAGGACCAGGCTCGTGTGGGCTCTAGTGTTGGTCAGGCTCCTAAGATGGGCTGTAATTCCATTGATGGTGTGGACTGATGACACTTTGGGCTGGGCCAAAATGTTCCAGTTCTATTTTATTTTATTTTACTTCTTTATTTGCTATTTATATTTCTCTCTTTAGGTCTTGTCTCAACAAAGAATATTCTAGAAAATTAGAATACTTAATTAGTACTTTGGTAAATATATTCTATGTCCAAAATATATTAAATTATATTTTATTTTTGATAAATTCTTTATAGGCCTTATAAATTTCCTAAATAGAGTTTAGGGTTTTATAAATTCACATAACATTTATGCAGGTAAAAAATGCATATGAAATATATCTAAATCATTTCCAAACATTATATTGAGGAAGTCATTTTATCCTCTTCTCTTTTATTTTATTTCATATATGGAAATATACTTAAATATATTAAAAATCAAAATGCAACAAGACTCGATAAATCCCAAAATGGAATATTTCTCCAACTTATTGATATTATTCAGAAAGTCATGTTATTCCCTCTCTTAAATAATTATGCATGGTTTGGTCAAATATTCAAATGCATTGAGATTAAACACCAAAGTTAGATTGGTTTAAAATCTTTCAAACCAATAGTCATATTTATCCGCTCTTAAATTTTTGAATCAAGGTTTGAGAAAAGTTTAAACTAGTCCACACAAGGTTTGAAATTCTTCAGAAATTCATCCAAGTCAAAGTGAAACACACGCCATTTATTCCATAATTTAATTTATTTAACATTCCAAAATTTGGAAAAATTTGGGATGTTACAATAAAGTTGTTGTCATTCTTTACGTACTAATTTGGGGAAACAAGGAGAACTCGTAAAGCCATATTCATGCCACGAGAGAAATCCCTTAATAGCGGGATAATACGACTGTTGTCATTTATCCGTCAGCTATGGTTATGAAGGATGATGTGAGCAGCGGTTGCTGCCTATTTGTCTACATATGGAGCTCCTCCCACATACATAGATATCATGATAATATTTGTTATAATAATATTGATTGCTTAGACTAAATTGCTAGCGGTGTATCCACCACTCCCTGAAAACGCTTGTTTCTCTATTGTAGTTCCAAGCTCCTTTACACACGCAATTCTTACTTTTCGCATTAAGTTTTACTTTACTTTAAATTGCTTCATTCAATCGAGAACACAAAAACAACTTTACTTTTCTTGCATCTTAAAGTTATTTCTTAAGTACTTTGTTTAGTTTTAGTTAAAAGCATTTTAGTGTTTCGCCTAGTGCTCCCTGTGGGATTGATACGTCCATAACGTATCTATAATTTTTGATGGTTATGCTAATAATATGATTTTAATACTCCTTTTTATATAAAGTTTATGATTTATTTGGACTAACCTACTAATACTTTCAAAAGTGCACAATGTTCTTGTTTTACACTTTGATGTGTAGGAATTACGAAGAATACAAGTAGAAACCTTGTTGGAGTCAAATTGGGATTTTCCAGAAATCTGTCTCAGAACTATTTTTGAAGATAGTCACGTTTCGGGTCGAAGACGGCGTCAAACAGAAAAATCTTCAACTACAAAGTTGTTCGACATTTCGCGACAAACGTTCTGGACATAAAATTTAGCTGATTCTAAGTTCGGAAGGTCCCGATAGTCCCAATTTACTGCAGCCCAAGATGGGGGTGACGGTAATCCGAGAAGCTATATAAAGGGAGGAAACCTAATTCGTGGGAGACACCTCCCTCCACGAATTTGCAGCCACCAAAGCCATGTTTTTGCCTCCCCTATGGATCCCATCTCCATGGAGAAGGTCTCCCAAGAATCCATGAAGGAAAGGTGCTAAGGGGCGGTGCTCCCCAGTGATACCGGCGGCGGGGAAGGAGTCCTCCGCACCGCCGCTGCTGCCACCGCTGCCGCCTCTTCACCGCTATCTCCATCGATCTCCACCACCATCTCCATCGCGGTTGCTGACTCCCATGATGAGGAGGGAGTAGTTCTCTCTCGAGGCTAAGGGTTCTACCGGTAGCTATGTGTTCATCTATCTCTCTATGCATGATCATATTGTGATCATGAGCTTTGTAATCAAGTAGATCTATCTTGCTACTCAAGTACTTTAATAGATCTCTGTTCTCCCCATGTGTGTGAAAGTGACAGCGTGCACACCATGGTGGCACTTAGGATAGAGATTACAATTACTTGTTATGCGTTATATTTGGAGTTGGATGTCTTTATGAAATTGTGGTGTTTGTTAGAACCATCTAGTACTCAAGGTGACAGTGCGGGGTTATCTAGATGGGAAAGATGAACTTTGAGGTGTGCTGTTATAGCCCTACCATGGATTGGAGTGTTCAATCGGAGAGTAGTTAAGAGTAGTATTGTAAAGATAAGATATTTATATGAGAGTGTTCACTAGTGAAAGTATGATCCCTAGGCCTTGTTTCTAAGCATTGAAACACCGTTTGCAACTAGATCTATTATATGTTTGCTTGCTGCCATCTTTATTTCAGTTTGCCTTTAGTCTCTTCCACACCATCAAAGTATTTTCTAGCACCATTACCACTTATAATTATCCATACCACTTGTATTTCACTATCTCTTCGCCAAACTAGTGCACCTATACACCTGACAAGTGTATTGGGTGTGTTGGGGACACAAGAGACTTCTTATATTTTGATTGCAGGGTTGCTTGAGAGGGGATACCTTTGACCACTTTCTCCCTGAGTTCGATAAACCTTGGGTGATCCACTTAAGGGAAACTTGCTGCTGTTCTACAAACCTCTGCACTTGGAGGCCCAACAAGTATCTACAAGAATAGAAGTGCATATACATCAGGGATCGATATCTTTATTTCGAAACTATCTACAAACGATCTGTGCACTTGCAGTCATCAAGCTATTTTCTGGCGTTGTTGCCCGGGAGATTAGCGGTATAAGTCAGTTTACTTTTAGTTATTTACTTTCGTTGTACTAATTTTTAATTTAAGTTGTAGGACCGCAACAATGGACAACACTCAACATTTAATCCAACTTGAGGTAGTAATGAAAATGGGTTCGCCCATGGACGCTTTTATAACTGTCAATAAAAGCATAAATCCAGATGGAATTGAGATCCACCCTTTATTATTTGAACTACTACATTCTAAGAAATTTGCAGGAACTGATGAAGAGAGTCCATATGGACACCTACAATTTTTTGATGATGTTCTTAGCTCCTTTATATTCGACGACTGTAATCTTGATATGCTTAAAACCCAATTTTTTAGACAAACTCTCTCTAATAATGTTTACGACTGGTATAGATCTTTTTGTGCAGAAGCACCAAGGTCTTGGACATCATTGACAACCAAATTCCTATTGAAATATTATTCAGAAGGCAAAGCTCATAGGATGAGAAGTATTATTATTAGTTTCAAAAATAGTCCCGATGAGAGTTGATGACCCACAAGTATAGGGGATCACAACAGTCTTCAAGGGAAGTAAACCCAATTTATTTATTCAACACAAGGGGAGCCAAAGAATATTTATAAGTCTTAACAACTGAGTTGTCAATTCAGCTGCACCTAGAAACAATCTTGCTTGTAGTAGTTTATCAGTAGCAATAGTTTTTTAGTAGCAATAGCAAAGTAATAGCAGTAGTAAAAGTAAAGACAATAGTAACAATTGGAGTAAACAGTAGGATTAAAGTGCGGTAGGCATAGGGATGGATGGAAGGGCGTTGCATGGACAAGACAATTCATATAATAATCAAGACATAGGGCATTTGTAGATAAATAAGATAAAGCATCCAAGTACTAAATAATCATAGGCATGTGTTCCATATATAGTCATACGTGTTCACTATGAGAACTTGCACAACATATTTTGTCCTGCCAGCCCGTTGCAACGGGGCCTCAAGGGAATCTACTAGCAATTAAGGTGATCCTTTTAATAGAGCACCGAAGCAAAGTATTAATGCTCCATGAACACACGTGATACTCACGTCACAGCCATCCCCTCCAGTTATCCTGATTTCTGTCACTTCGGGGCCTTGGGTTCCGAAAAATAATATGTGAATACAACTTGTAGGTCAGATCATAAACAATACTATCATCATGAATCAATAACATGTTTAGATCTGAAATCATGGCACTGGGCCCTAGTGACAAGCATTAAGCATAACAAGTTGCAACAATGTCAAAAAGCACTAACAATAGATACTAGGCACCATGCCCTAACAATCTGATGCAATTACATGAACGATCTCATCCAATCCCTACCATCCCCATAGCCTACTGCGGGGATTACTCACTCATGGATGGGGATTCATGGATGGTTGATGAAGAAGCATTGGTGATGATGATGGCGATGATCTCCTCCAATTCCCCGTCCCGGCAGGGTGCTAGAACGGAGTTTCTGGTTCCGAATCGCGGTTTCTGGTGGTGGCGGCGCAACGGAACTCTATCTAGAAAAACGTCGAACCCCCTCTGTTTTTAGGTCAGAGGGCTTATATAGGCGAAATGAGAGGTTGAGGCGGAGACCGAGGCGGCCACACCACCCCCTGGCGTGGCCTAGCCTGACACGCGCCACCAGGTGGTGTGGACCCCTCATGGCCCCCTCCATCTCATCTTCTGGTTCCATGAGTCTTCTGGTAAAATAGGAGTTTTGCGATATTTTTCAGGATTTGTCCTGAAAGTTGATTTCCTGCACAAAAAAGAGACACAAAAGCAATTCTGTTGAAAATAGTGTTAGTACGCATTAGTTGTATCCAAATCACACAAATTAGAGAAGAAACAATAGCAAAAGTGTTCGGGGAAGTAGATACGTTTTGGACGTATCAACTCCCCCCAAGCTTATCCTATTGCTTGTCCTCAAGCAATTCAGTTGAAAACTGAGTGCGATAAAAGAAACTTTCACGAACACATTTGCTTCATAAGATGTATATATTCTCAGCATATGATCAAATACTTAGGCAATTCATAATAAAGAGTATGCAGATAAGTTTACCTAGTAGTCATGCAAGCTATGAAGAGATTCCAAACCAATAATAATAAGCAACATGACACATAAGCATATGCAGGATTGTAATGCTCATAAGAAGATATGATAAAGTGGTATCTCACTTGCCTTTCTTTTTGGGGCAAAACATAAATGCCAAGGCACCTCTGAAGTTTAAGCAAAGACTAGAAGTAAAGATATCAAAGATACAAGCATCAAAGTTATGTCACAACTAACTGTGTTTCGGGACAAGCACATTATACTAGGAATGATAGCTATGCTCTCGGGAAGGTGCTCAAAGAATAAATGGTGACTCAACATAAAAGTGAAAGAAAAAGATTTGAAAAGTTTGAAAGGCTTCCAAATGTTGAAAGATTTGAAAAATATTTGAGCTCTCATTGCCCCTATCATAAGCATCTTGAGGTGATTAAGGTTAAAGTGACTCAAATATGAGGATATGCTTGACAAGTTATAAGTTGAAAATCTCATGCCCCTTGCTTACGAGTACCGAACCTCATGCTACTCAACTTTAGTCACAAGTAAGTTGTTGTCATTGTAAGTACATATGTATCATAGAGAACTGCCAATGGGTACCCTTGCCCCATGAAACAAGAGCTATCCCATATCAAAATGACAAGGCAACAGACAGTGAACATCTGAGCGATCTTTTTATTTGCTATTTGCATAGGTTTTTATTGAGGATGCTTCACAGAATTCTCACTATGGTTATGCTACAAGTTTCCACCATGAGTAGGCATGGCTTAGGGTAGCCGCCCAGGCGTTTCTCTAACACACGTACACAATCCATGAGCTTACAAGCTCCCCTTTTATTTCACACCCTCGGGATCCATAAACAAAAGAACATGATATCAACTGAATAATAAGTGCAATGTTGAAAGCGTTCCCCATGACATCATGGTTCTACTAACTCACAACTTATAAAGTGAAAGCATATAAGCAACATAGATGGGAACAATGGTTCAGGTTTATTAAGTGCAATAAAATAAAGTGTGCCATCAAGTTTGTGAGAGCAATGATGCTAATAGGTTGACATAGTGGACTCTTTTTGACAATTTTGGCTTTAGGGAGTTGGATGCACGAGTAAAGCTTATACTCAGCACAAGTGAAGGCTAGGAATAAAAAGGGAGCGACAATCGAGAGAGCAGTAACTTTCATAATCATGCTTGCAACAAAACAAAATTAATAGTGGCATAAAAGTGACACCAGAACTCTAAGGCAAAATAAATCATTGAGGCTTAACTGACCTTTTGTTTAGTCATATGCATGCATGAGCATGTGCCAAGTCGACTCAAATAAAACATTCAGAAGAGGATACCACAATGTCATACCAAGTTATGAATAGAACAATGCAAGCAAACATTTATATGACATGTTACAAACTATTAGTGGATTGGAGCTGATCATAAGAGAGCAAGAACTACTAAGCATTCATTAAATAACATACACCTTACACAAACAGACTAAGCATGCCCACAATGATGAGTATACGTACAAAAATGAAAACAAATAGAGTTCATACCAGCCTCTTACCACACCTCGAGTTGTCATAAATCATCATTGCCTTTCACTTGTGCGACTTGAATAATAAGATAAAACCAAACTACAAGGAGTCACTGAGGACCACTGAACCCTGCAATGAACTTTACAAAACTAGAGAAGAACAACAAATATTTGTGGGTTTTCGATTTTTAAAGACATGACCCGAAGGAAAGAGCAAACAAAGCAAAATCTTTTTGGGTTTTTCGAATAATCAAATCAAAGCTAAAAAGGATCAAGCAAACCAAGGCTAAAAGATAAAGAAGCAACAAAGATAAATAATGAAAATAATTTGGTCTTTTTGTGTTTTGGAAAGTAGAAATAAAGCAAGAACAAAAACTAAAAAGAAAGCGAAACATGGATATGCAAAGTACCGACAAAACATGATATGTAGATGAGTGTGATGTAGGTATACCTCCCCCAAGCTTAGGCTTTTGGCCTAAATGGGGGTTAACCCCAACGCGGGTAGGAACTCCAAGCTGGCGGGTCATCATAAGAATGATCATAGTTAGGCCCTTGTGAATAAGAAGAAACTCCCCAATCATAGGCAGGCTGCTGGTATGAAGACTCCCCCTTGTTGGAGGGCTGGACTGAATCGTCCTCATCTTCCCTTCCAGCATTCTGCTCTTGTTGGGAGAGCTCCTCCAAATATGTGTCGAGCTCTTCCTCCGTGAGTGGCCATCCTACCCTGGTATCAAGGTTAAACAAAGCAAGCACAGGCAAAAGAACCACTCGCTCGGACTTACCTCCTCTCCATCCACTCTTGACAAAGGTTATTTCATAAGATAAATCACTCAAATTAGCCCAAGAAAAACAAATTTATGTTGTATCATGGAATTAATATCAAGCCTCTCTATGGGAAACCATAAGTCTAAATGATGAGCCGCTACACCATGCAAAGCTAATAAACGAGAGGCAATGAGGCCTCCGCAAATTCCACCTTTCTCGTGGTTAGCAGCAAGACGGAAAGCTATCAAAGAAGCCAAGTTATAAGTCCTATCTTGTTTCAAAGCAGCTGAGATAAAGGCTAGATCATATGAAGATAATTTACTAGCAGTTTTCCTAGCAAGAACGCACTTGGCAATAAAGTAGGCAAAATAACGAATGGATGGGAGATGAATATTACGAATTTTACCACTCTCCTTTGAGAAGCTGCTCCCTTGCAAATCTCTGCATACAAGTCCACGAGTGGTATAGGCCGCTCTCTAATCCTTTCACGTGAACCCCACTATGGTACTTTAATAGCTACACAAAAATCATCAAAGGGAGGTCGACAGCTACATTGTAAATTTTTTAATGAACCATGGGGTTAGGCAAGGACCAACTAAATCGAAAATCCTGCACCACAGACATAGTTAGTTTCACATATTGGTAGGGTTCGTCTCCCACAAAATGCTCCATTCCTGCATTAGAAATTAGAATATGGAAATCTTGAGAAATCCCTACAGCCTTCATGAATTCGGGGCATGGATAAATAGAAGGGAACTTCTTCCTCACGGTGGACTTTCATAACCTCGGGCACCCCTAATTCATGTTGGTTGAGTTGGTGTTCATTCATCTCCTTTTCTGAAATTTTTAGACAATTATCATGAAAATGATTGGAAAGTGATTACATAATGAAAGGAACTACTTATAGGGACTTGCAAGAGGGCTAACCATGCATCAAAACAATTTATCTAAGCATAGAACAAGCATGCAAGCTCACATAACCTGTCACCTACAGTAGCAAAATACTCAAGATATAAGCCATTAATCATAAATCTACTTGGACAAGTGGAGGAGTCACATACCGGAGAACAAATTCTCCAAATCTCAGTAGCAAAGGTGGGCTGAGCAAGGAGATCGAAAATCGCGAGCAAGAACAGCAAGAACACGGGTTTGAGCAATGAATTAGTATTTTCTCGGGAGAGAGAAGGGAGTGGTAGGTGGGAGGATAAGTGGAGGGCCAGGGTTGGCCCACACCATGCCCAGGCGCGCCCCTGGTGTGGCCCCGCCACCAGTTGGTGTGCCTGACTGGTGGCCCCCCCTAGGTCACTCCAGGTACCTCTTTGCCTCTCTTTCGGCATAAAAATTTAATATGAATTTTCTGGAATTTTTCGAGAAACTTTATTTTTGAGCAATTTTCAGGTATTGATGAATGATTTTCTGAGAGAAAGATGATTTTGGAATGATGCAATAACAAAACAAAACTAAAACTTTAGAAGTTCTAAGACACTCTAATATGCAAACAACTAACAATAGAAAAGTAAACTAAGTGAAAGCAAACATTAAAATGGATAAAATAAAAGTGAGCAAGGATAATCATGGTGAAAACATTGTTTTGTTCATTAAAATCCCTTTGTTAACAAGGTTTATCAGGTCTTGTTACCAAAACAATTTTATATGAAACAAAAGTTTGTATTCAACTAAATGATTATGTTACCTCAGCCCTAATAGAAATAGTCCCAATCATAATAGTTTCATAGTTTTATCGTGGTATGGGACAATATATTTCTCCAACTTGGATGCCCTCAATATTTTCAGTTGAATTTAGGCCATAAGTCTTATCAATCTTCTTGGGGAAATGGAAAGTATGCTCCTTGTCATTAACATTAAAAGTTACCTTTCCTTGATTACAATTAATGACAGCACCTGCAGTATTAAGAAAAGGTCTCCCAAGAATAATAGACATATTATCATCTTCAGGCATTTCAAGCACAACAAAGTCAGTTAATATCAAGCAATTATGAGCCACTTGAACAGGAACATCCTCACATATACCAACAGGAATAGTAGTAGATTTATCAGCCATTTGCAAAGATATATCAGTTGGTATCAATTTTTCCAATTGAAGTCTCTTGTAGAGAGAAAAAGGCATAACACTAACTCCTGCTCCCAAATCACATAAAGCAGTTCTTACATAATTACTTTTAATAGAACATGGAATAGTTGGAATCCCTGGGTCTCCAAGTTTCTTTGGAACATTACCATTAAAGGAATAATTAGCAAGTAAAGTAGAAATTTCCTCATTAGGAATCTTCCTTTTATTAGAGACAATATCCTTCATATACTTTGAATAAGGAGGCAATTTAATAGCATCAGTTAAAGGAATTTGCAAAAATAAAGGTTTCATCCACTCACAAAACTTGTTATAGTGTTCTTCTTCCTTTGACTTGTGTTTCTTATCAGGAAAAGGCATTGGTTTTTGGACCCAAGGCTCTCTTTCACTACCATGTTTGTTAGCAAAAAAATCTTCCTTAGTGTACTTAGTATTCTTAGTGTGCCTTTCAAGTTCTTCTTCAATTTCTTCTTTATCAGAAGCATCATTTTTATCATTACCACTTTCAGTTTTAGCATCAGAGACAGATA
This sequence comes from Avena eriantha, assembly GCA_910589775.1. Taxonomy (NCBI): domain Eukaryota; kingdom Viridiplantae; phylum Streptophyta; class Magnoliopsida; order Poales; family Poaceae; genus Avena; species Avena eriantha. Next base: position 322,781,852 of record OU342746.1, read on the forward strand.
TACTATTAGGATCTTTAGCAGGTTCAGAAGATTCTACAACTGTTTTATGTTTATTTTTCTTTCTCTTAGAAGAAGTACCTCTATTTTCAATTTGTTGAGAATCCTGCTCAATTCTTTTAGGATGTCCCTCAGGATATAAAGGATCCTGAGTGAAAGCACCACTCCTAGTTCTAATTTCATATGCATGTTTTTCTTTAGGAGCATTAACTAACAAATCTTTTTGTACTTTAGTAAGCTGATCAATTTGCGTTTGAACCATTTGGAAATGTTTAACAAGCATTTTAACATCATTGGAGATTCTTTCCACAATATCTTTCAACTCATTAATAGCTCTAGATTTTTCCATTAAATGATTATGCACTCTCTTATTAAAATTATCTTGCTTAACAACATAGATATCAAATTCTTCTAAGAATTGATCAGGAGGTTTAGAATAAGGAATATCACCTTCATCAAAATGTTGGAGAGAGTGTACCTCAATAGTGGATGAGTGGCAGATTGGCTTACATAATTCTTCTATAGGAGGTAAATTCCTCACATCTTCAGATTTAATACCCTTGTCCTTAAGACATTTCTTAGCTTCCTTCATCACTTCATCATTTAGTTCAATCACTCCCCTCTTCTTTGGTGTTGGTGTCGGCTTAGGAAAAGTTGGCTCAGGTGTAGTTGAGTCATCATAATTGTTGCTTATTTTAGCCATTAATTCCTCAGCTTCTTTGGGAGTTCTCTTCCTGAAAACAAAATCAACAAAACTATCTAGGTATGTCCTAGATTCATCAGTTAGTCCATTATAATATATATCAAGAAGCTTATTTTTAGGTATTGGACATCCAGGCTGTGTGTGAATTAACGCACAAAACCTTGCCCATGATTCATGCCATTTCTCCTCTTCTCCCTATTTAAAATCAAAAAGTTCCTACAAAATGGCATGTCGAGCACTAGGAGGGGAATATTTCTGAAAGAAAATATCAATCAAGCAATCAAGGCTATCAATAGATCCAGGAGGTAAATTATTAAACCAAGATTTATCTTCTTCTTTCAAAGAAAAAGGGAAAAATTTAGCAACAAAGTAGGTGCGCATCTTAATATCGTCAAAAAATAGGCCACTCATGGTGGAAATCTCGGTCATATGTGCTACAATACTTTCATTTCCAGCTCCACAAAAAGGTTCTTTCTCAACAATGGTTATGTAGGATAAATCAATAGAGAAATCATAGTCCTTATCTTTAATGTTTATGGGAGATGTAGCAAACTTAGCATTAGGAGATAATTTAGGTCAAACAGTACGTCTCTCAAGAAGACCCTTAATAGCACTTGTACCATGAGTGTTTTGACATTCTTCAATAAATTCATCAGTCATTTCAATAAAACTGTGATCAAGATCATAACTCTCTCTAGATTCAGGTGAACTAACAGGTGTAGCAGTATCTTCATTAGGAGTTTCAGTGTTTCCAACTATAGTTCTAGCAATCGTAGCATCTAGGAAAGGACCTAATGAACCACTCCCATCAAGCATAGTAGAAATAGCATCATAAGTATCACAAGCAATTTCAGATTCAGCAGAGGTAGCAGTATGTGTAGCATGTGTATGTGGTGGTGGTTTAAGGAGCTTACTCATCACAGATGGTGAATCAAGAGCAACAGAGGTGTTCAGAACTGTACCTCTCCTTATAGTGGATGGTAATATAAAAACTTTTCCATCACGAGTTTTACCCATGATGAATGGATAGCAGCAAACTATAATGATTCCAAGTGAACTTTATAAATAGAGCTATGCTCCTTGGCAACGGCGCCAAAAAATAGTCTTGAGGACCTACAAGTATAGGGGATCGCAACAATCTTCGAGGGAAGTAAAACCCAATTTATTGATTCGACACAAGGGGAGCCAAAGAATATTTATAAGCCTTAACAACTAAGTTGTCAATTCAGCTACACCTAGAAACAATCTTGCTTGTACTAGTTTATCAGTAGCAATAGTTTTGTACTAGCAATAGCAAAGTAATATCAGTAGTAAAAGGAAAGACAGTAGTAACAATTGCAGTAAACAGTAGGATTAAAGTGCGGGAGGCAGAGAGATGGATGGAAGGGCGTTGCATGGACAAGACAATTCATATAATAATCAAGACATAGGGCATTTGTAGATAAATAAGATAAAGCATCCACGTACTAAATAATCATAGGCATGTGTTCCATATATAGTCATACGTGCTCACTATGAGAACTTGCACAACATATTTTGTCCTGCTAACCCGTTGCAGCGGGGCCTCAAGGGAATCTACTGGCAATTAAGGTGCTTATTTTAATAGAGCACCGGAACAAAGCATTAACACTCCGTGAACACACGTGATCCTCACATCATAGCCATCCCCTCTAGTTATCCCGATTTATGTCACTTCGGGGCATCAGGTTCCGGACAATAATATGTGAATACAACTTGCAGGTAAGATCATAAACAATACTATCATCATGAATCAATAACATGTTTAGATCTGAAATCATGGCACTCGGGCCCTAGTGACAACCATTAAGCATAACAAGCTGCAACAATGTCAAAAGCACTAACAATAGATACTAGGCACCATGCCCTAACAATCTGATGCAATTACATGAATGATCTCATCCAATCCCTACCATCCCCATAGCCTACTGCGGGGGATTACTCACTCATGGATGGGGGATTCATGGATGGTTGATGGAGAAGCGTTGGTGATGATGATGGTGATGATCTCCTCCAATTCCCCGTCCCGGAAGGGTGCCAGAACGGAGTTTCTGGTTCCGAATCACGGTTTCTGGTGGTGGCGGTGCAACGGAACTCTATCTAGAAAAACGTCGAACCCCCCTCTGTTTTTAGGCCAGAGGGCTTATATAGGCGAAAGGGGACGTCGAGGCGGAGACCAAGGCAGCCACACCACCCCCTGGCGCAGCCTGGCCTGGCCCGCGCCACCAGGTGGTGTGGGCCCCTCGTGGCCCCCCTCTGTCTCATCTTCTAGCTCCATGAGTCTTCTGGTAAAATAGGAGTTTTGCGATATTTTGCAGGATTTCTCCTGAAAGTTGATTTCCTGCATAGAAACGAGACACCAAAGCAATTCTGCTGAAAACAGCATTAGTCCACATTAGTTGTATCCAAATCACACAAATTAGAGAAGAAACAATAGCAAAAGTGTTCAGGAAAGTAGATATGTTTTGGACGTATCAAGAGTTTGTATGAAGGGTATCTAAGGTACAAAAGCTATCCAGATAATTTCCCCAATCATTGCTTGACTGATTGGTTAATCGCTCACACTTTTTATTGAGGGCTTAATAATAAAAATAGAGCGAACCTAGACACTTCTTCTAATGGTAGTTTTCTTTCTTATACTTATGATGAAGCCTAGAAATTAATAATGAAAATGAAAAAGACAATGGAAATTTTTAATAAGGAGAACATTGCGAATAGTTCTTCTGAATATGCTTGTGTTAATGATTTCCTTGCAGATGAAAGGACTTGTGCAATGATTAAAACCCTTGGTATTGATTCTTACTCAGTGAAGAAAATTATTGAGAATTATGTAGAGCATTTATAGGTACCCACAGAATGGGAACCCCATAAACCCCTTGAATAAAAGAAGCATGCAAGAGAAAGTGCACTAATGCAAGAGTTCTCCTTTGCATTTATTCAAGAAAAAGCAAAAATATAAAGAACAAATCAGAAGAGATTAAAGAAATTAGAAAAGAACCCCGAAGCTACAAATATAAATAATGTTATATTAAAGGATCTGATGGAAGCACGAATAGTGGACAATGAAGTGGTTATGCTAGACCTTGAAACTTCAGAGTTCATCGAAGGTAAGGTACAAGGTAACGAAACTTCTAAACCTATGACTACTATATATTGTGGAGAAACTTTCTTATACGGAATTTGTGAGCCGATTTCCACTATGAACATTATGCCTTCATCACTTTATGAGGAACTTTGTTACAAATTAAATAATCCAGATGTGGAACCGGTAGACACTACTATTAAATTGTCTAATAGAACTAATATAAAACTGGAGGTGTAATCACAAATATCTATGTCTTTATTGGATCACTCATGTACCCCCTTGATTTTCATATTATTGATATGCCTCGAGATTCTTTTTGTCCTATTCTTTTAGGCAGGCCTTTTGTTTCCATAACCAAAGCTCGAATTGATAATAAGAATCAGACTATTCCATTGATGTTTGGAGAAGAGGAAATGGCATTCCACTTTGCCAAACTAAAGAAGAGGCCATATGAAGTGGAAGATATCAAGGAAGAGAAAACGATTGCCGAGCTGGCAACAATTCATTTCAGTACTCCACAAGATGAATTAGAGAGGAGTCTAATTAATTGGGAGGAAGCACAAGATGATGAGGAGAGATAATACATGGATGATTACCTTGATTCAGTTCTGGAAGCACAAAATCCACATGACTATGAAGAACTAGTAAGAAAAGGAGATGAAGAACCTCCGCCAATTGAATTGAAACAACATCCAGATGATATGGGGTATGAGTTTTTAGATAATGATAATAAATATCCTGTTATTATTAGTAAAAATCTATCAGAAAATGAAAAAATTAAACTCATTTCGGTCTTGATTAAGCATCGTGAAGCCTTTGGATATACTCTAAGTGATATTAAAGGAATAGATCCATCTATTGTAACACATAAGATTACCATGCTTGATGATGCTGAACCAATAGTTGACACACAAAGAAGGCTCAATCCGAAAATGAAAGAAGTAGTAAGAATAGAGGTTATACGCTTACTAGATGCTGGCATAATATAACCTATTTCCGACAATAAGTGGGTTAGCCCAGCTCATTGCATACCAATTCAAGCTAGTCTTGATGCTGCTATGAATGAGTATGGTGAGCTAGTTCCTATAAAAACTATTGTTGGATATCGTATGTGCATTGATTTTAGGAAATTAAACCGCGAGACACTGAAAAATCATAAACCTATACCATTTATGGATAAAATTCTAGAAAGACTTAGTAACAATTCTTATTTTTGTTTTCTTGATGGTTATTCTAGATATTCTCAAATTGCTATACAACTAGAAGATCAAGAGAAAACAACTTTCACTTACCCTTATGGCACATATGCTTATAGATTAATTCCGTTTGACTTATGTAACACAACTGTGACTTTTCAAGAATGTGTTTTAAAAATCTTTGATGATCTTGTAAAGAAAACCATGGAAGTTCTAACAAATGATATAGGTAGGAGACAAGAGATGGCAATGAATTATAGTCTTATAATCGAACCCTTTGATGTATGGGGAATGGATTACATGGGACATTTTATAGAATCAAATGGTTACACTCATATTCTTGTTGTTGTCGATTATGTTACTAAATGGGTTGAAGCTATTCCAACAAGCCATGCAGATGCAGCCGCCTTAGTGAAGATGATTAAGGATATTATATTCCCCAGGTTTGGAGTTCCTAGATTTTTAATCACTCACGGTGGTTCTCATTTTATGAAAGGAACTTTCGGAAAAATCCTCAGCAAATATGGAGTAACTCACCGCATTGCTTCACCATATCATCCTCAAACGAGTGGTCAAGTGGAACTCTTCAATAGAGAATTAAAGATCATAGTTGAGAAGACGATGGACAAATCAAGAAAAGATTGGTCATACAAGTTAAATGACACTCTATGGGCATATCGTACTACGTTTAAAAATCCAATGGATATGACACCTTATAAGATGGTATACGGTAAGGCATGCCATTTACCTTTAGAATTGGAACACAAAGCTTTTTGGGCAATCAAGAACCTAAACTATGATCTTAAAGCAGTGGGAGAAAAAAAATTCTTAGATATTCATGCTTTAGATAAGTTTATAAGTGAGGCTTATGAGAATGTGATGGCTCAATGCACAGCGCCCAAAAAAGTGCTTGATGGCGGTGTTGATGTAGAGCTCGTTGGGAACCCCAAGAGGAAGGTATGATGAGCACAGCATCAAGTTTCCCTCATTATGAAACCAAGGTTTAATCGAACCAGTAGGAGCAAGGAAACACCCCAAAGGTGTTACTAGCTGAGATTTGGCAAGGCGCACTACCGGTGCTAGTAGCAACGTGGAGACCTGCACAACACAACCACAGAACTTTGTCCCCAACTTGCGATGAGGTTATCAATCTCACCGTGTTTTGCGGAAAACAAAGGATTAAACATATCGAATGGAAAGAAGTAAAAGTTTGCAGAAAGTAAATACAAAGCAGTAAACAGTTGTAGATTGTATGTAAAGAAAAAGGACCAGGATCCATAGTTCACTAGAGGTGGCTCTCCTTAAGATAGATAACATGCTGGGTGAACAAATTACAGCGGGGCAATTGACAAACACCGAGAAAGCAATACATGCATATACTAATCATCTTGACTCCTTTGAGACTTGATTGGGCATTACAACATTATACATAGACCGCCATCCAACTACATCTATGACTAATAATCCACCTTCAGGTTATCATCCGAACGCCCTCCAGTATTAAGTTGCAAGCAACAGATTATTGCTTTACGAACTGCGTGTAAAGTAAACAATACGATTGTTCTATGAACAAAGGATTGTTGTTTTCTCCCTAGTAGCAACAGCACATCTAGTACCTTAGAGATTTCTGTCACTTCCCCAGATTACCAGAGGCATGAACCCACTATCGAGCATAAATACTAACTCTTGGAGTTGCTAGCATGTACTTGGCCAAGATAGCTACTAACAACGGAAAGCATGCAAGATCACAAATAACAAAGACATGATAGAATCAATAATAAATCTGAAATAGCATCTCAATATCCATCGGATCCCCGCAAACACAACATGCAGAATTACAAATAGATGATCTTGATCATGAACGGTGCTCACAAGATCTAGACATGAAAGCACAAAGGAGGAGAACCAGCCATCTAGCTACTACATGGATCCGTAGTCCAAGGATGAACTACTCACGCATCACACCGGAGGCTTGCATGGTGATGAAGAAGGCCTCCAGGGTGAATTCCCCTCTCCGGTAGGGTGCCGGGAAGAGCTTCAGATCCCTCCCGATCTTGGGATGGAGATGACGGCGGCTACAGACCCTTTCATGGATTTTTGATCGGGTACTTAGGGTTTACGTCCCGAGGGCATCTTATAGTCGGAAGGGGAGGCCGAGGGGGTGCCAGGGGCCACCACACCACTGAAAAATCATAAACCTATACCATTTCTGGATAAAATTCTAGAAAGACTTAGTAACAATTCTTATTTTGTTTTCTTGATGGTTATTCTAGATATTCTCAAATTCCTATACAACTAGAAGATCAAGAGAAAACAACTTTCACTTACCCTTATGGCACACATGCTTATAGATTAATTCCGTTTGACTTATGTAACACAACTGTGACTTTTCAAGAATGTGTTTTAAAAATCTTTGATGATCTTGTAGAGAAAACCATGGAAGTTCTAACAAATGATTTCGTTGTTTGTGGAACAACATTTGATAATTGCCTCTACAATTTAACCAAAGTTTTACAGAGATGTAGGCAATCAAATTTAGTTTTGCATTGGGAACGATGCCGTTTTCATGGAAAGAGAAGGTAAAGTTTTCGGGCATAAGGTTACGGAGAAAGGTATAGAAATAGACAAAACTAATATAGATGCTATAGATAATCTTCCAATACCTCAGGACATAAAAAAACTTAAAAATGTTTCTGGGACATGCAGGTTTTTATAAGCGTTTTATAAAAGATTTTGCTAAAATAGATATGCCTCTCACCAACCTTCTTGAGGAAGAAACTCCATTATACTTAGATCATGACTGCATTGCAGCTTTTGAGAACCTTAAAAACAAATTAGTTTCAGCACCCATCATGCAATCTCCAAAATGGGATGAACCTTTAGAAATCATGTGTGATGCTAGGACTATGCTTTAGGGGCACTATTAAGTCAACTAGACGAAAAGAATTTAAATGTTATTTATTACGCTAGTAGGACTCTTAATAAGATTTAGAAAAATTATGCTACTACAGAAAAAGAGTTCCTAGCTATCATTTTGCTTGTGAAAAAGAGTTTTTGGATCACCAAGCTTTGCGTCACCTCCTTGTGAAAAAGTATGCGAAGACTAGGTTGATTAGGTGGGTCTTATTACTACATGAATATGATTTACAAATCATAGATAGGAGGGGTAAGGATAATTCGGTAGCAGATCATCTCTCTAGGATGGAGGGAATAATTACTCACCTCGTACCTATAAATGAGTCATTTCCAGGAGAACATTGAGCAAACATTGAAATCATTGATCCTTGGTTTGCGGATTATGCTAACTATCTCACAGTAAAATTTATACCTCCTGGTATGACAAGAAATCAAAGGATGAAATTATTTAATCATCTTAAATATTACTTTTGGGATGATCCGTATCTATATCGTCATGGACCTGATGGAATGATTCGGAAGTGTGTTCCTAACCATGAAATGAATGCAATTTTGCGAGCTTGTCATGACAACCCGTATGGAGGACATGATGCAAGTAAGTGAACTGCAGCAAAGATACTTCAATCCGGATTCTATCGGCCCATCTTGCTTAAGGACGCACACAGGTATGTAGAACACTATGATGCTTGCCAAAGAAGAGGTAATATAGGTAGGAGACAAGAGATGGTAATGAATTACAGTCTTATAATCGAACCCTTTGATGTATGGGGAATGGATTACATGGGACCTTTTATAGAATCAAATGGTTACACTCATATTCTTGGTGCTGTCGATTATGTTACTAAATGGGTTGAAGCTATTCCAACAAGCCATGCAGATGCAGCCACCTCAGTGAAGATGATCAAGGATATTATATTCCCTAGGTTTGGAGTTCCTAGATTTCTAATCATCGATAGTGGTTCTCATTTTATGAAGGGAACTTTCAGGAAAATCCTTAGCAAATATGGAGTAACTCACCGCGTTGCTTCACCATATCATCCTGAAATGAGTGGTCAAGTGGAACTTTCCGATAGAGAATTAAAGACCATACTCGAGAAGACGGTGGACAAATCAAGAAAAGATTGGTCATACAAGTTAAATGAAACTCTATGGGCATACCGTACTCATTTCCAGGAGAATATTTATCAAACGTTGAAATCACTGATCCTTGGTTTGCGGATTATGCTAACTATCTCGCTGTGAAATTTATACCTCATGGTATGACAAGAAATCAAAGGATGAAATTCTTTAATGATCTTAAATATTACTTTTGGGATGATCCATATCTATATCGTCATGGACCTAACGGAATGATTCGAAAGTGTGTTCCTAACCATGAAATGAATGCAATTTTGTGAGCTTGTCATGACAACCCGTATGGAGGACATCATGCAGGTAAACGAACTCCAGCGAAGGTACTTTAGTCTAGATTCTATTGGCCCACCTTGCACAAGGACGCACACAGGTAGGTACAACACTGTGATGGTTGCCAAAGAAGACGTAATATAGGTAGGAGACAAGAGATGGCAATGAATTATAGTCTTATAATCGAACCCTTTGATGTATGGGGAATGGATTACATGGGACATTTTATAGAATCAAATGGTTACACTCATATTCTTGTTGTTGTCGATTATGTTACTAAATGGGTTGAAGCTATTCCAACAAGCCATGCAGATGCAGCCGCCTTAGTGAAGATGATCAAGGATATTATATTCCCTAGGTTTGGAGTTCCTAGATTTTTAATCACTCACGGTGGTTCTCATTTTATGAAAGGAACTTTCGGAAAAATCCTTAGCAAATATGGAGTAACACACCGCATTGCTTCACCATATCATTGTGGCGCCCCGCCAAAACCACTACTAGAAAATCGCGTTGTTTTTGTGCATTGCATCATCATGACCGCATGCTCATGTCATCATGCCACCTTGCATTTGGGCATCGTCATGTCATCTTGCATTTGTTTGCGTAAAACTATTTTCGAAATGTCTGTTTTTGTTTTCGAAACGCCCCGTCTTTAGTTTTAAATCAAAACCCGGGTCTCCGGATTATTTTTTGTTTCGTCTTCCAACGTTTGCAAAAGGCTCGTTTTTAATAAATAAAATATTTAATTATTTTTAGGAGGCAGCCGCCAGGCCCGAAAGCCTAGCCGGCCACCTCCAGATAAAATCCTATCTACCCAGAAAAACACCCAACACTTTTCCCACCAAAAACCCTACCCTATTTTTCCCTACCCAGCCCCTCCACATCACCCCAGCCAATCACCACCTGCCACCCCACCCCACTCACCACTCAGCCGCCGCCACCTGCCACACACTCAACCACCTACCCCCGTGCGGGCCCCACCTCCTGGGGTGGACAGGCGCACCCCGCACCTGCGCCCCACCTGCCAGGCCCACTCCCCATTTTTTCCCCTGCTCAACCACCCACCGACGCAGCCCCACCGCTGGCCCACCTGTCCCCGCCGCCTCCCTCTCTCTCTCCCGCAGACGCGCCTCGCGCCTCGCCTCCTCTCCTCGATCCGCGCCGCCCTCCTCGCCCCACAGCCCAGCCGCGCCGACCCCGAGCCCGCATCGCCGTGCCGCCACGTCTCCCTCCGGAACCGCCTCATCCCGTCTCTCCTCCTCCACGTGCCGAACCCCGCCAGCCGCCGTCCTCTGCGCTCGCAGGCGCCGCCGTCTCCGGCCACTACATGCCCTGTCTCCCCGTCGGCCTCGCCTCCGCCGGGCGCCTGCCCCGCGCCGGCAAGCCGCCGCCACCGCTCGGGCTCCCTCATCGTCGACCCCGTCGTCCTCTGTCCTCGTCTACCGCGCACCCCGCCGACCGCCTCGGGCCGAGCTCCGCCGCCGCCCGAGCTCCTCCCGTCCTCCACTGCTTGGCCTCGCCGAACATGCCTCCACCTCGACCGAGTCCCCGCCGCCAGCGACCCTGCGGCCCCCATCGCTGTCCAAGAACTCCGACGCCGCCACGGCCCCGCGTCCTTCGCCTGTGCCAAGCAGCGCCGTCCTCTGCGCCCCGTTGTCCGCACCGCCGGCGGTGCCCTCGTCCTCCCGCGTCGCGCTTCCCCAACGCCACGACAGCGCCGTTCACCCGTGCAGCCTCTGCGTTTTTTTTTTCCGTTTGTGTTCAATTCCAGCGTTTCCAGTGTCTGAGAGAGGATGTGTGGCCGTGTCCTTAGTAAACAATCTCTGGTTATTCTTCATGTCGTCGTGTCCACGAATACCTTCCCAGGTCCAAGATCGACCTTGAAACCGGAGCCAAAAGTGATGGTATCGCGCTCCAACTTCTTCATCACGGAACTAGAAGATCTTCATCGCGTTACAACGAGCACAAGACCGTGGAACCTCAATGCCTTTGACACGGAGCACCAAGTTCGCCTCAGGGACAACAAGATCGTCGGCAGGGAACCGAAGGCCGCCGCCCCTCAAGATCTTCTTCCCGAGCCCCGGCACGACAAGTTCTCCTCCACGGGACGCCAAGTGCTTCACCCCAGACGCCAAGTCCGACCCGACCCGACAAGACCTTCGCAACGACAAGATCGACACCGACCAGGGCGAATCCGATGCGCCCCGACGCCAAACCAAGCACTTCGCCGCTGAACACCAAGTCCTTCTTCCCGGATGCGACAAGATCTACTTCCGTTGTCCGAGACAGATCCCGCCGAGCCGTTTCCGCCCCGTCGAACCCTGTCGAACCCCGAACCTCTCGAAGCCAAGTTCGCCGAACCCTAAATGTGATTCCCTATCCGAGACCCCCATTATTTTTATAATATGACATTATCGACTGTCGCATATTAAATTGTTCATCTCCGCATCATATCATAATCATGCCGGATCTTCTGCCGTGGTATTAAATATTGCATCCGGTGTTTCTTCTAGTGTTCGCTTCTTCGCGGATTAGGCCGATGAGTTGATGTGAGTATCGACAAGTTCTTCGGATATGAATCTCCGGCAGTGTTTCCCAGGCGAGCATCTCTCCCCCTTCTACCTATTTTGCATTTATAGTCTTTACTTCCTCCTGTTGATCTATTGCTATCCGTGTCGCGATGCTTTAGTTTCCGTGCACCAGTTATAACCCGGGCAGCCTCTATATTGCCTTGGACACCTCCTATTACCTGTGTTTGGTAGATAACTGGCCTTGCGAGTCGTAGTTGCTTGCTCAGGTGCGAACTTGTGTTGTCGAGTACCACAGTTGTTGTATTGATGGCAGATGTTTATTGGTGGAGATGCGTATTGGTGGAGTTGCTCATGACTTTAAATACAACTATTAAAATGCTAGATATAACTAATGCAGAGGCATCGGTGGGCAATAGATGTTATTTGGTTCTTCCACGCTCACTTGTGTCCCGTAGGACCCCGAGTACTTGATACCTGTTCCTTGATTTTTCGCACTATCCACATCCGGGAGGCCTTATGGACCCCCCTGAGCCAGAGCTTGATTCATTTCTATTTCTTGGGGCCACAAAGTAGTTTGAGGTTTTATTACTATCGTGTACTTATGCCATGTTACTGCTTTATTTATGATTGTGCGTGGAGCACTTGTACTGTTTAGGATTGCGGAGTGTTTTCGCGGTATCGACAAGCCTAGTCACACTTTCGGGTTCCCAGTCGTTTACAGCCATTGGCGCAAACCTTGGGTCCGTCTCGGAGCCGGCCAACTTCGTTGCGGGTAGCTTAATGGGGTGGCCCCCTGAAATATTTCTGAATCCTGTGATCGCTTTGTCGTGAATGCCTCGTTGGGTTTTGAGTTGGTTTTTCCGAGGTTGATCGAGTGTGTGTTGCTATTTGTGCACCCCTGCAGGGTAAAACTTTCTGAAAGCCGTGTCCGCGGTTATGGACGACTTGGAGCACAGTATCTCGATCATAGACAAGCATAACTAAAGTAGTGCTATAAATTTGACTTAATATGTGAATAGTAATCAGCTCAAGTATAACGGAATGGATATTAAAAATGCCAACAGCTGGTGGATCTGGATTGTTTTGTGACATGCTAAATGCCTAGTAAGTATTGCAACTCCAATGGAATGTGCTAAAAGTGCCAACAACTGCTGGGTTTTGGGATTCCTCAGGACAATTATATCTGACTAGTAACGGTTCCAACTACAACGGATTGTTAATTAAAACTGCCACTACTTATGCTTCAGGATGACCCACGCTATCTATATCTGATTAGTAATTTCTGCAACTATAACGGAATGAGTAAAACTGCCAACTGTGTGAGTTCCTTGGTCCGACTTCCTCGTTTGGTCTCGAGGGGGAAATACCAGGATGGGTTTGTTGGGTGTTAGCTTCAGGTTGGATCCGAGTAGGTCTTTCTTATCCCTCTCTGATAAACGCCAGTTGTATCGAGTCTCTATAGGTTGTATAGTGCCGCTGCGCTGCCGCTTCCGCCCACCATACCTATGTAGGCGAGAGTCGCCGAATTCTAGCCTCGCCGTGTACTGGCCTCAGTACTGACGCTCCTCTTTTTCCTTTGCCCTTTGTCGGCACCCCTTTTGTTGTTAGCAGGTTTGAGATAGACGTCGTTAGCAGGGTTACCCTTCCGGCTTGGCCTGGGCAGGGTTATGGACGCCATTGGTTATTCTTCAGGGCTCTTAGTCCCATTTGCATCTTGTCCGTAGTCGGACGCTCTATAGTTTTCAAGGTGATTTGGATCTTTGTATTGTATATCTGTATTCTTGACTCAGGGAGTCGCTGTTGTTTATATATCTGTTCTGTGGGTCCCATCGAGGACTGTTGTGTAATGTTATTACTTCGTTTTCCACCTGCACGAAAGTGCCTGGTGGGCGTCCTTGAATCGTTTCTATGCGGGATTGGCGGAAATCGCTAAAGCTTGCATAGGGCCGATTTGAGGGTGTTACAGAGTGGTATCAGAGCGCAGCAGTTGCGATACCCCACAAGTCCAGCCTGTAGGATAACCTAGCTAATGGCCGAAGTAGAGTGTCAAAACTATTTTGCAAAATCGGTTGGATAGATCTGATTAGGTCTGTTTTTACTCCTTACCCCTCTGCTGTTCTCCTCTTACCTCCGCGTGTTTGATTCTACTCCCTTACCTTCTTCTAGTCCAGGATTTCTCGTGGTTGGGTTTCCGTCGTACCTTCAGGGTTTTGCTTCCTCCTTTGATAACGGTGCTTCTACATCCGGTCTTCGTGCTATTTGAGGAATCCTTCATCTGTTAGACTTCTATGCTCCTTCTTGTGCTTTCCGGTGATTTCCAACGCGACAACGTCTTCTACGCCAGATCCGATGCAGAGTCTGCATCCCTCTTTTGTTTCCGAGCCTCGTTTGTCGAGATCTTCAGTCTGGATTCCGAGAGTTGGTTGCATAATTCTCCTATTCATGTGCAAAGTAATGCTTTGAGTGCGGGATGGAGTAGCTACCATACCACTACTCTTATCATTCGCTTTGTACATTGAATCGGTGGATCCAGCAGTTTTACTCCGTCCACGGAAGCTAGAGGTGGCTTTATTTGTTGACACCTCTACCTTCGCCTTTTGTTCCCGGAGTGTTCTCTCGACGATCACGGACAAGGACCTCTTGTTAGTGGTGTCGCGAGGATCTACACGAAGCGAGAAGATTTAGACCGCCGACCTTCTTCCCGGTACCATGAGGCGGATCTCGAGGGCGAGATCCCTTGTTAGTGGTGTCGAATTGTGGCGCCCGCCAAAACCACTACTAGAAAATCGCGTTGTTTTTGTGCATTGCATCGTCATGACCGCATGCTCATGTCATCATGCCACCTTGCATTTGGGCATCGTCATGTCATCTTGCATTTGTTTGCGTAAAACTATTTTTGAAAAGTCTGTTTTTGTTTTCGAAACGCCCCGTCTTTAGTTTTAAATCAAAACCCGGGTCTCCGGATTATTTTTTGTTTCGTCTTCCAACGGTTTGCAAAAGGCTCGTTTTTAATAAATAAAATATTTAATTATTTTTAGGAGGCAGCCGCCAGGCCCGAAAGCCTAGCCGACCACCTCTAGATAAAATCCTATCTACCCAGAAAAACACCCAACACCTTTCCCACCAAAAACCCTACCTTATTATTCCCTACCCAGCCCCTCCACATCACCCCAGCCAATCACCACCTACCACCCCACCCCACTCACCCCACTCACCACTCAGCCGCCGCCACCTGCCACCCACTCAGCCAATTACTTCGTTTTCAACCCGCACGAAAGTGCCTGGTGGGCGTCCTTGAATCATTTCTATGCGGGATTGGCGGAAATCGCTAAAGCTTGCATAGGGCCGATTTGAGGGTGTTACAATCATCCTCAAACGAGTGGTCAAGTGGAACTCTCCAATAGATAATTAAAGATCATACTTGAGAAGACGATGGACAAATCAAGAAAAGATTGGTCATACAAGTTAAATGACACTCTATGGGCATACCATACTACGTTTAAAAATCCAATGGGTATGACACCTTATAAGATGGTATACGGTAAGGCATGCCATTTACCTTTAGAATTGGAACACAAAGCTTTTTGGGCAATCAAGAACCTAAAATATGATCTTAAAGCAGTGGGAGAAAAACATTTCTTAGATATTCATGCTTTAGATGAGTTTATAAGTGAGGCTTATGAGAATGTGATGGCTCAATGCACGGCGCCCAGAAAAGTGCTTGATGACAGTGTTGATGTAGAGCTCGTTGGGAACCCCAAGAGGAAGGTATGATGAGCACAGCATCAAGTTTCCCTCAGTTATGAAACCAAGGTTTAATCGAACCAGTAGGAGCAAGCAAACACCCCAAAGGTGTTACTAGCTGAGCTTTGGCAGGGCGCACTACCGGTCCTAGTAGCAACATGGAGACCTACACAACACAACCACAGAACTTTGTCCCCAACTTGCGATGAGGTTGTCAATCTCACCGTGTTTTGCGGAAAACAAAGGATTAAACGTATCGAATGGAAATAAGTAAAAGTTTGCAGAAAGTAAATACAAAGCAGTAAACAGTTGTAGATTGTATGTAAAGAAAAAGGACCGGGATCCATAGTTCACTAGAGGTGGCTCTCCTTAAGATAGATAACATGCTGGGTGAACAAATTACAGCGGGGAAATTGACAAACACCGAGAAAGCAATAGATGCATATACTAATCATCTTGACTCCTTTGAGACTTGGTTGGGCATTACAACATTATACATAGACCGCAATCCAACTACATCTATGACTAATAATCCACCTTCAGGTTATCATCCGAACGCCCTCCAGTATTAAGTTGCAAGCAACAGATTATTGCTTTACGAACTGCGTGGAAAGTAAACAATACGATTGTTCTATGAACAAAGGATTGTTGTTTTCTCCCTAGTAGCAACAGCACATCTAGTACCTTAGAGATTTCGATCACTTCCCCAGATTACCAGAGGCATGAACCCACTATCGAGCATAAATACTAACTCTTGGAGTTGCTAGCATGTACTTGGCCAAGATAGCTACTAACAACGGAAAGCATGCAAGATCACAAATAACAAAGACATGATAGAATCAATAATAAATCTGAAATAGCATCTCAATATCCATCGGATCCCCGCAAACACAACATGCAGAATTACAAATAGATGATCTTGATCATGAACGGTGCTCACAAGATCTAGACATGAAAGCACAAAGGAGGAGAACCAGCCATCTAGCTACTACATGGATCCGTAGTCCAAGGATGAACTACTCACGCATCACACCGGAGGCTTGCATGGTGATGAAGAAGGCCTCCGGGGTGAATTCCCCTCTCCGGCAGGGTGCCGGCAAGAGCTTCAGATCCCTCCCGATCTAGGGATGGAGATGACGGTGGCTATAGACTCTTTCGTGGATTTTTGATCGGGTACTTAGTGGTTTACGTACCGAGGGCATCTTATAGTCGGAAGGGGAGGCCGAGGGGGTGCCAGGGGCCACCACACCACTGAAAAATCATAAACCTATACCATTTCTGGATAAAATTCTAGAAAGACTTAGTAACAATTCTTATTTTTGTTTTCTTGATGGTTATTCTAGATATTATCAAATTGCTATACAACTAGAAGATCAAGAGAAAACAACTTTCACTTACCCTTATGGCATATATGCTTATAGATTAATTCCGTTTGACTTATGTAACACAACTGTGACTTTTCAAGAATGTGTTTTAAAAATCTTTGATGATCTTATAGAGAAAACCATGGAAGTTCTAACAAATGATTTCGTTGTTTGTGGAACAACATTTGATAATTGCCTCTACAATTTAACTAAAGTTTTATAGAGATGTAGGCAATCAAATTTAGTTTTGCATTGGGAACGATACCGTTTTCATGGAAAGAGAAGGTAAAGTTTTCGGGCATAAGGTTACGGAGAAAGGTATAGAAATAGACAAAACTAATATAGATGCTATAGATAATCTTCCAATACCTCAGGACATAAAAAAACTTAAAAATGTTTCTGGGACATGCAGGTTTTTATAAGCGTTTTATAAAAGATTTTTCTAAAATAGCTATGCCTCTCACCAACTTTCTTGAGGAAGAAACTCCATTATACTTATATCATGACTGCATTGCAGCTTTTGAGAACCTTAAAAACAAATTAGTTTTAGCACCCATCATGCAATCTCCAAAATGGGATGAACCTTTAGAAATCATGTGTGATGCTAGGACTATGCTTTAGGGGCACTTTTAAGTCAACAAGACGAAAAGAATTTAAATGTTATTTATTACGCTAGTAGGACTCTTAATAAGATTTAGAAAAATTATGCTACTACAAAAAAAGAGTTCCTAGCTATCATTTTGCTTGTGAAAAAGAGTTTTTGGATCACCAAGCTTTGCGTCACGTCCTTGTGAAAAAGTATGCGAAGACTAGGTTGATTAGGTGGGTCTTATTACTACATGAATATGATTTACAAATCGTAGATAGGAGGGGTAAGGATAATTCGGTAGCAGATCATCTCTCTAGGATGGAGGGAATAATTACTCACCTCGTACCTATAAATGAGTCATTTCCAGGAGAATATTTAGCAAACATTGAAATCATTGATCCTTGGTTTGTGGATTATGCTAACTATCTCGCAGTAAAATTTATACCTCCTGGTATGACAAGAAATCAAAGGATGAAATTATTTAATCATCTTAAATATTACTTTTGGGATGATCCGTATCTATATTGTCATGGACCTGACGGAATGATTCAGAAGTGTGTTCCTAACCATGAAATGAATGCAATTTTGCGAGCTTGTCATGACAACCCGTATGGAGGACATCATGCAAGTAAGCGAACTGCAGCAAAGATACTTCAATCCGGATTCTATTGGCCCATCTTGCTTAAGGATGCACACAGGTATGTAGAACACGGTGATGCTTGCCAAAGAAGAGGTAATATAGGTAGGAGACAAGAGATGGTAATGAATTATAGTCTTATAATCGAACCCTTTGATGTATGGGGAATGGATTACATGGGACCTTTTATAGAATCAAATGGTTACACTCATGTTCTTGCTGCTGTCGATTATGTTACTAAATGGGTTGAAGCTATTCCAACAAGCCATGCAGATGCAGCCACCTCAGTGAAGATGATCAAGGATATTATATTCCCCAGGTTTGGAGTTCCTAGATTTCTAATCATCGATAGTGGTTCTCATTTTATGAAGGGAACTTTCAGGAAAATCCTTAGCAAATATGGAGTAACTCACCGCGTTGCTTCACCATATCATCCTGAAGTGAGTGGTCAAGTGGAACTTTCCAATAGAGAATTAAAGACCATACTCGAGAAGACGGTGGACAAATCAAGAAAAGATTGGTCATACAAGTTAAATGAAACTCTATGGGCATACCGTACTCATTTCCAGGAGAATATTTATCAAACGTTGAAATCATTGATCCTTGGTTTGCGGATTATGCTAACTATCTCACAGTAAAATTTATACCTCATGGTATGACAACAAATCAAAGGATGAAATTCTTTAATGATCTTAAATATTACTTTTGGGATGATCCATATCTATATCGTCATGGACCTAACGGAATGATTCGAAAGTGTGTTCCTAACCATGAAATGAATGCAATTTTGTGAGCTTGTCATGACAACCCGTATGGAGGACATCATGCAGGTAAACGAACTGCAGCGAAGGTACTTTAGTCCGGATTCTATTGGCCCACCTTGCACAAGGACGCACACAGGTAGGTGCAACACTGTGATGGTTGCCAAAGAAGATGTAATATAGGTAGGAGACAAGAGATGGCAATGAATTATAGTCTTATAATCCAACCCTTTGATGTATGGGGAATGGATTACATGGGACATTTTATAGGATCAAATGGTTACACTCATATTATTGTTGTTGTTGATTATGTTACTAAATGGGTTGAAGCTGTTCCAATAAGCCATGCAGATGCAGCCGCCTTAGTGAAGATGATCAAGGATATTATATTCCCCAGGTTTGGAGTTCCTAGATTTTTAATCACTCACGGTGGTTCTCATTTTATGAAAGGAACTTTTGGAAAAATACTCAGCAAATATGGAGTAACTCATCGCATTGCTTCACCATATCATCCTCAAACGAGTGGTCAAGTGGAACTCTCCAATAGAGAATTAAAGAACATACTTGAGAAGACGATGGACAAATCAAGAAAAGATTGGTCATACAAGTTAAATGACACTCTATGGGCATACCGTACTATGTTTAAAAATCCAATGGGTATGACACCTTATAAGATGGTATACGGTAAGGCATGCCATTTACCTTTAGAATTGGAACACAAAGCTTTTTGGGCAATCAAGAACCTAAACTATGATCTTAAAGCAGTGGGAGAAAAACATTTCTTAGATATTCATGCTTTAGATGAGTTTATAATTTAGGCTTATGAGAATGTGATGGCTCAATGCACGGCGCCCAGAAAAGTGCTTGATGGCGGTGTTGATGTAGAGCTCGTTGGGAACCCCAAGAGGAAGGTATGATGAGCACAGCATCAAGTTTCCCTCAATTATGAAACCAAGGTTTAATTGAACAAGTAGGAGCAAGGAAACACCCCAAAGGTGTTACTAGCTGAGCTTTGGCAGGGCGCACTACCGGTGCTAGTACCAACGTGGAGACCTGCACAACACAACCACAGAACTTTGTCCCCAACTTGCGATGAGGTTGTCAATCTCACCGTGTTTTGCGAAAAACAAAGGATTAAATGTATCGAATTGAAAGAAGTAAAAGTTTGCAGAAAGTAAATACAAAGCAGTAAACAGTTGTAGATTGTATGTAAAGAAAAAGGACCAGGATCCATAGTTCACTAGAGGTGGCTCTCCTTAAGATAGATAACATGCTGGGTGAACAAATTACAGCGGGGCAATTGGCAAACACCGAGAAAGCAATACATGCATATACTAATCATCCTGACTCCTTTGAGACTTGATTGGGCATTACCACATTATACATAGACCGCCATCCAACTACATCTATGACTAATAATCCACCTTCAGGTTATCATCCGAACCCCCTCCAGTATTAAGTTGCAAGCAACAGATTATTGCTTTACGAACTGCGTGTAAAGTAAACAATACGATTGTTCTATGAACAAAGGATTGTTGTTTTCTCCCTAGTAGCAACAGCACATCTAGTACCTTAGAGATTTCTGTCACTTCCCCAGATTACCAGAGGCATGAACCCACTATCGAGCATAAATACTAACTCTTGGAGTTGCTAGCATCTACTTGGCCAAGATAGCTACTAACAACAGAAAGCATGCAAGATCAGAAATAACAAAGACATGATAGAATCAATAATAAATCTGAAATAGCATCTCAATATCCATCGGATCCCCGCAAACACAACATGCAGAATTACAAATAGATGATCTTGATCATGAACGGTGCTCACAAGATCTAGACATGAAAGCACAAAGGAGGAGAACCAGCCATCTAGCTACTACATGGATCCGTAGTCCAAGGATGAACTACTCACGCATCACACCGGAGGCTTGCATGGTGATGAAGAAGGCCTCCAGGGTGAATTCCCCTCTCCGGCAAGGTGGCGGGAAGAGCTTCAGATCCCTCCCGATCTAGGGATGGAGATGACGGCGGCTACAGACTCTTTCGTGCATTTTTGATCGGGTACTTAGGGTTTACGTCCCGAGGGCATCTTATAGTCGGAAGGGGAGGCCGAGGGGGTGCCAGGGGCCACCACACCACCCCCTGGCGTGGGCCAAGCCTGACCGTGCGGCCAGGTGGTGTGGCCGGCCTCTGGCCCTTCTCCGTCTCGTATTTTTGCACTTGATGACCTCCGGAAAAAGAGGCACTTTGTCTTTTGTCACGTTCCATTCCGAGAATATTCATTTTCTGACTTTCCTGGAACCAAAAACAGCAGAAAACAGGCAAATGGCACTATGGCTCTTGTTAATAGGTTAGTCCAAGAAATCATATGAAAAGTACTCCAAAGTTGGAACAAAACACAAGAAAGTGGATACAACCAAGCATGGAACATCAAAAATTATAGATACATTTGCAATGTATCAACATCCCCAAGCTTAACTCCTGCTCATCCTCGAGTAGGTAAGTGATAAAAAGAAAGAATAATTTTTGAGGTGACATGCACCATCAAAGACTTGATCAAAGTATTTGCAAAACATTCAAAGCTGGGATCATAGTACTTCAATCATAACATGAAAGACAAAGTTCTAGCAATAAGCAAAGAAACTATGATGCAACATGAAAAGGCACAAACAAAAGATTCATGAATAATAATGCTTTGCAAGATGTTTGTTTGTTTCACATAAAGAAAACATAGCATAATAGTATTCAGCTTGTCCCTTAAAGAGTAGCAAAAATAAATGCATAGGACACCTTCAAAGTTCATAAGAGTGACTAGATACAATAGTTTAAAACAAGCAATAACAAGATATGCATCAATCAACTAGTCTTGGGACAATGCACATAGAACTAAGAATGGCCACTATGCTCTCAAAGTAGGTGCATAAAGATAGAAGGTACATACTCAATGTAATGGTGGAAAAAGGCCTTTATAAAAGGAAGTAGGGATTCGAGTCTCATAAAGAGCTTCCAAATATTATGGTACTTATAGCTTTCAGCTCTCATTGCCCCTATCATAAGCATCTTGAAGTGGTTAAGGTTAAAGTGACACAACTAAGAGGATATGCTTGACAAGTTATAAACCGAAATCTCATGCCCTTACTTACGAAGACCGATCCTCATGCTACTCAACTTCAGTCACGAGTAAGCTCTTGTCATTGTAAGTATGTGTGTATCATTAAGAACCACCAACGGGGTACCCCTTGCACATGATACAGGAGCTTTCCCATAATCAAAATGACAAGGCAAGCAGACAATGAGCATCTCAACGATCTTTTTATTTGCTATTTGCATAGGTTTTTATTGAGGATGCTTCATAGAGTGCTCATTATGGTGATGCTGCAAGTTTCCACCATGATTAGGCATGGCTTAGGCTAGCGGCCCAGGCATTTCTCTAACACACATACAAACTCCATGATCTTACTAGTTCCACTTTTATTTCACACCGTCAGGATCCGTAAGCAAAATAACATGATATCAACGTGGTACAAAGTACAAGTGCAATGTTGAAAGCGTTCCGCATGAAACATGGTTCTGCTAATTTCAATTTATAAAGCGCAAGCATATACGCAACAAAGAAGGATCCATTGGTTCAAGTTTATTAGATGCAAAAAGTAAAGTGTGCCATCAAGTTCGTGAGAGCTTTAATCACTAGTTTTCTCATAACAAGTTTAATTTGGAAGGTAAACAAAAGCATGAATATACTTGGAATAGCATAAGCTAGTTGGTAGGTATGGTGGACTCTTTGGAATAACTTGGTTTATGGAGTTGGATGCATGAGTGGAACTCATACTTTGTTGTGGAGGCTAGGAAAAGACTGGGAGCGACAAACTAATAGAGCAATAATGGCCGTAATCATGCAGAGCGACAAAACATCATTGATCAAAGTATAAAGTGATACTACAAGTTGAAAACTAAAGGATCATAAAGGCTATGGTGACTTGAGATAGTCATAACATGGTGTGAGCATGTGCCAAGTCAACCCAAATAAAACATCAACGGAGAATACCACTATACTATGCTTTAATATGCTAAAACAACGCATGATTCATCCAAGGCACATTAAGCAATCTCAATTGTTTATAACAAGTCATGCTACAGCAAAGAATACTAAGCATAAAGCCAAAACAATATCAAGCATGGCATGACAAAGCATAGGCCACGGTCAAAAACAAGCTCTTTTTACCACATAAGTATGAACTTTCCTACTCTTTTCCAAACCAAACCAAACTATTTGCAAACCAATGTATGAAAGAGGGGGTCCAACCAATTTATTCAGAAAACTAAGAAAACCAAGCAAACTAAAACCAAAACAAAAACAAAAAAAGAAGACGCTCCAAGAACGACACAATTGTGCATGAAACAATAAAAATGAAGCGTTTGGAAGAAAGCTGGGATTTTTATTGATGAAGAAGGGGATGCCCAAGCTTTGACGCTTGTACTTCTTAGATATTTCTTGGGGTGACACGCGTGGCATCCCCAAGCTTGAGATTTAGTCCGTCCTTCATCTCATTACTCATTCCTTCCATACACCTTAAATTTTTCCTTCATACAAAACTTCACACAATCTTTATTAGCAACATTAGTGCACTCAAGATAATTAAGTCTTAAGGTTTAGTTATAACACCAAATAAACTTCCATTAGAACACTAGCTACTGTATCACTTTCCTCAAAAAGCTCAATTCCCCAAAAGAACTCAAGAAGGAACCAACAAGAAGCAAATGCAGAAAATGGCAGAAATCTGTCAAAACAGACCAGCAGGTAAAGACGAATTTTTTCGAAGACCCTCTGTTGCTCAAATCAAAAAGTGTTGAACTAACTAAAGTTATATAACAACCTTTGTCAGAAACACAAAAAATTACAGCTCAATCCGACATACAGAGCTCTCTCACGAATATTTACGGTGAAGCACAAAAATCTGTTTCGGGACAACAACTTTCCCAATCATTACTTCTCTCTCATTAGAGGTTACTCTTGGCACAAAAGCAAATAAAAAGGATAAGGAGAGGTTATTACAGAGGTAATAACTTCCAAGACTCATCTAAAACTTTTAGGTATCTCCCAATAAGTAATTTTCTTTAACGCCTTTAAGTTAGACATAAGAAGCAAGAAAAAGAATCAAGTGTTCTCAAATGAAGAAGCATTAAGACCAAATTTTGTTTTCATAGGAGAAGCAAAAGAAATCTTTTCTCTCTTTTTAGGGAAGTGTTCTATACCTTTCTTGAGTGGGAGTTTATATTTAATGGTGCCTTCTTTCATATCAATGATGGCACCAACAGTTCTAAGAAAAGGTCTTCCCAAAGTAATAGGACAAGAAGCATTGTATTCAACATCCAAAACATAGAAATCAATGGGGACATAGGAATTGTTAACCATAATAAGAACATCATTAAGACTCCCCATGAGTTTTTTTTAACATTATCATCAAGTGGTACATTCAAATAGCAATCTTCAAGAGGAGGCAAATCAAGCATATCATAAATCCTTCTAGGCATAATAGAAACACTACTATCAAGATCACACAAAGCTCTAAAATGAAAGTCATTCACTTTCATATTAATGATGGGTTCCCAACCATCCTCTTGTTTTATAGGAATAGAAGCTTTATGTTTCATCTTTTCTTCTTTAATCTTTATGAGAGCATAAGTAATGTGTTTTGTAAAATCCATGTTCATAACACTAGCATTAGGACTTTTAGCTAGCTTTTGTAGGAACTTAATAACTTCAGAGATATTGCAACCATCAAGATCAAAATCAAACTTATCTTCTAAAGTAGTAGAACTATTACTAGCCTCAACACTAGTGGTGGTAATAGTAGAAACACTAATGTTTCTAGCATTTTCATCTTCTTTTTCCCACTTAGCATGTAATTCGGCAAATAGTCTAACATTTTCATCAATTCTTACTTGTATAGCATTAGTAGCTGCAAAGGGATTCTCATTAGTTTCAGGTTTAGCAGCCATTTTATTAATCAATGAAGATTGAGCTTCAGACAAAGATGATATATTTCTTTCAGCATTAGAGAGTTTCAATTGTAAACTAGGAATTTCCCTATTTAGACTCTCAAGTTGATGGCTAATGTTCTTCAAGATGATAGATTGTTCCTCCATAGTTTTAGTGAATAGTTTATTCTACTCATATTGCACTTGCATGAAGTTTTTAGTGGCTCTTTCAACTTCTAAAATTCTTCCTTCACTAGGTAATCCAGGTTTACCATTATAGCCATAAGTATTACTAGGAGGGTAGGCCCTATAATTGTTATTACCATAAGCATTGTTGCCAAAATTGTTATTTCTTATGAAGTTCACATCAACTTGCTCTTCTTGAGCAACCAAAGAGGCTAAAGGAACATTATTTGGATCAATATGGGCTTTCCCATTAACGAGCATAGACATAATAATATCAATTTTATCACTCAAGGAGGAGGTTTCCTCAACAGAATATACCTTCTTACCTTGTGGAGCTCTCTCAGTATGCCATTCAGAATAATTAACCATCATATTGTTCAGAAGTTTTGTTGCAGCACCCAAAGTGATGGTCATAAAGGTACCTCCAGCAGCTGAATCCAATAGGTTCCTTGAAGAATAGTTCAATCTTGCATAAAAAGTTTGGATGATCATCCAAGCAGTCAGTCCATGAGTGGGACAATTCTTTACCAAAGATTTCATTCTTTCCCAAGCTTGAGCAACATGCTCATTATCAAGTTGTTTAAACTTCATTATTTCACTTCTCATGGATATAATCTTAGAAGGAGGATAGTATTTTCCAATAAAAGCATCTTTGCACTTAGTCCAAGAATCAATATTATTCCTAGTTAAGGAATTCAACCATTCTTCAGCTTTTCCTCTCAAAGAGAAAGGAAACAATTTCAGTTTAATAATATCACCATCTATATCCCTATGCTTTTGCATCTCACAAAGTTCAACAAAGTTATTTAGATGGGAAGCAGCATCTTCATTACCAATACCAGAAAATTGTTCTCTCATAACAAGATTGAGCAAAGCAGGTTTTATCTCAAAGAAAGTATTTTCAGCCACAGGTGGAGCAATAGGTGTGCTCATAAAATCATTGTTGTTGGTGCTAGTGAAGTCACCTTGTAAAACTATTTTTTGTGTGTTTTTGAATAACAAAACAAGCAAACAAAGCAGAAAGAAACTAAGCAAAACAAAAACAACAAAGTAAAGAGATTGGTTATGAGGGACTCCCCTTGTGAAGATGTCCATGACTCCTGATGACCCACAAGTATAGGGGGTGTATCGCAGTATTTTCGAGGGAAGTGAAACCCAATTTATTGATTCGACGCAAGGGGAGCCAAAGAATACTTATCAGTCTTAACAACTGATTCGTCAATTGAGCTGCACATGGAAACAATCTTGCTCACAACAGTGTATCAGTAGCAACAGTTTTGTAGTAGTAATAGCAAAGTAACAGTAGTAGCAAAACAAAGACAGTAGTAACAAAAGCAGTAAATAGTGGGATTCGAGTGCGGTAGGCATAGGGATGGACGGACGGGCGTTGCATGGACAAGACAATTCACATAGCAATCAGAACATAGGGCAATTGCGGATAAATAAGATAAAGCACCCAAGTACTAGACAATCCTAGGCATGTGTTCCATATATAGTCATACGTGCTCGCAATGAGAACTTGCACAACATCTTTTGTCCTGCCAGCCCGTTTGCAGCAGGGCCTCTAGGGAACTACTGGCAATTAAGGTGCTCCTTTTAATAGAGCACCGGAGCAAAGCATTAACACTCCGTGAACACATGTGATCCTCACATCAAAGCCTTACCCTTCCGGTTATCCCGATTTCTGTCACTTCGGGGCCATAGGTTCCGGACAACAACGTGTGTATACAACTTGCAGATAAGACCAAGAACAATACTATCATAATGAATCAATAATAAGCTCAGATCTGAAATCATGGCACTCGGGCCCTAGTGACAAGCATTAAGCACAACAAGTCGCAACAAAGTCATAAAGAACTAATAAAAGGTACTAGGCACTAAGCCCTAACAATCTGATGCCATTACATGAGCGATCTCATCCAATCCCTACCATCCCCATAGCCTACAACGGGGGATTACTCACTCATAGATGGGGGAAACATGGATGGTCGATGGAGAAGCGATGGTGATGATGATGGCGATGATCTCCTCTAATTCCCCGTCCCGGCAGGGTGCCAGAATGGAGTTTCTGGTGCTATTTCATGGAATCTGGTGGTGGCGGCGGAGCGGAACTCCTTCTGGAAAAACGTCGAACCCCTCGAAGTTTTTAGGTCAGAAGGCTCCTTATAGGCGAAGAGAGAGGCCGAGGGGGTGCCTGGGGGGCCCACACCACCCCCTGGCGCGGCCTGGCCTGGCCCGCGCCACTAGGTGGTGTGGCCACCCTAGGGCTCCTCTCCGTCTCGTATTCTGGCTCCTGGAGTCTTCGGGTGAAATAGGATTTTTGGCATATTTTCCGGGATTTTTCCTAATAGTTGATTTTCTCCGCGAAAAGTAGACACCAAGGCAATTCTGCTGAAAACAATGTTATTTTGCATTAGTTGCATCCAAATCACACAAGTATAGAGGAGAAACAATAGCACAAGTGTTCGGGAAAGTAGATACGTTTTGGACGTATCAACTCCCCCAAGCTTAGCTTATTGCTTGTCCTCAAGCAATTAAGTTGAAAACTGAGTGCGATAAAAGAACTTTCACGAACACATTTGCTTCATATGATGTAAATATTCTCAGCAATGTGATCAACTACTTAGACAATTCATAGTAAATAGTATGCAAATGAGTCTACTTAATAGTCATTGCAAGCTATGAAGAGATTCCAACTCAAGAATAATAAGTAGCATGAAGCGTGAACATAAGCAACATTACAATGCTCATAGAAAGGTATGATAGAATGGTATCTCGCTTACCTTTGATTATGAATGTCAAGGCACCTCTGAAGTTCAAGTGATGACTAGGAGTAAAGATATCAAGGATACAAGCATCAAAGTCATAACACAAATAATCAAGTAATGAAACAAACACAAAGAATGGCAACTATGCTCTCAAGAAGGTGCTCAAAGAATATGTGGAGACTCAACAAGTAGAAGAAAGAGGTTTTAAATAATTTTGAAAGGCTTCCAAATGCTGAAAGTATGGTACTTGTTAGCTTTGAGCTCTCATTGCCCCTATCATAAGCATCTTTAATGTGGTTAAGGTGAAAGTGAGGTCCAATCTGAGTTATATGCTTGACAGACTAAAAACGGGAAACCCCAAGTCCCTTGAGTACGAGGGCCGCTCCTCATGCTACTCAACTTTAGTTACCGGTAAGTTCTTGTCATCGTAAGTATGTGAGTATCATTGAGAACCGCCAACGGGGTACCCCTTGCCCGATGATATGGAAGAATCCCCATATCAAAATGACAAGGCAAGTAGACAATGAGTATCTCAGCAATCTTCTTAATTACCATGGGAAAATGGGGCTTTTTTTTCTCTTTCCTCTTTTCATAAAACTCTTTTTTTTCTTTTTCTCAATATCTATAACTCTTTTTATAAGAAGAATGCTTCATAGATATCATTATGGTTACGCTGCAGGTTTCTACCATGTCAGCATGGATTAGACCAGCGGCCCAGGCGTTTCTGTAACACACATACATAACTCCATGGACTTACAAGCTCCCCTTTTATTTCACACCGATGACATCCGCAAACAAAAGAGCAAGGTATCAACTGGGTATATATTTACAAGTGTTGAAAGCGTTCCCCGTGACAACACGGTTCTGCTAATCCCCAACATATAATTTGCAAGCATATAACTTTCATGGAGAGTTCACAATGGTTCAGGTTTATTAAGTGCGGAAAATAAAGTGTGCCATCAAGTTCGTGAGAGCTTTACTAACTAACTTTCCCATAACAAGCAAACATTTTATTCGGAAGAAAACAAGGCACATTGAATATGCATGGGAGTAGCAAATGATGCTAATAGGTAGGTATGGTGGACACTTTGGAAATACTTGGTTTAGGGAGTTGGAAACTTGAGTAAAATACTCAGTGGAAGTGAGGGCTAGCAATAGTAAGGGAGCGACAAACGAGAGAGCAATAGCTGTCATTATCATGCTTGCAACAAAACAAGACTATTCATGGCATGAAAATGATTCAAGATCCTCAAGGCAAAATAATTCATCAAGGCTTAACTGATTATTACAGTCATGTGCATGCATGAGCATGTGCCAAGTCGATCAAATGAAGCATTCAGAGGAGGATACCACGGTGGCATACCAATTTATGAATAGAGTAATGCAAGCAAACATTCATGAGACATGCTACAAACTATTAGCGAGCTGGGGCTAATCACAAGAAAGCAAGAACTACTAAGCATCCAAAGAAAACATACACTCTACATGAACGGACTAAGCATGCCCACAGTGATGAGTATATGTACAAAAATGAAAACAAATAGAGTTCATTACCAGCCTCTTACCACGCCTGAAGTTGCCATTGATCCTCATTATTGCTCTTCACTTGTGTGGCTTGAATAATAATATGAAACCAATAATCCACTGAGAATTGACAAACCCTATAGCCAACTCGCAAAAACCAAAGAAGAACGACAAATATTTTTGGTGTTTTCGATTTTTAAACAAGAACCAAAAGAGAAAAAACAAGAAAAGCAAAATCTTTTTGGGTTTTTCAAATAGTTCAAACAAAGCAAAAAGGGAAAAGCAAAACAAGGCAAAAAGAAGAAGCAAACAAAAGAGAAACAACAGAAATATTTTTGGTCTTTTTGTGTTTTTAGAAAGCAAAAGCAAAGAAGAACGAAAACTAAAAAGAGAACGAAAACATGAATATACAAAGAACCGACGCAACATGATATGGAGATGAGTGCGGTGTCGGCGTACCTCCCCCCAAGCTTAGGCTTTTGGCCTAAGTGGGTATCAATCCATGTATGAATAGGGGTTCCAAGCGGGCGGATCTTGGTAAGAATGGTCGTAGCTGGGCCCATGAGAAGAAGAAGAGGCTCCCCAATCATAAGCGGGATGCTGATATGAAGACTCTCCCTCATTCGAGGGCTGGCCTGAATCATCCGTAACCTCCCTTCTAGTGTCCTGCTCCTGTTGGGAGAGCTCTCCCAAGTACGTGTGAAGCTCCTCCTCAATGAGGGACCATCCTTCCTTGTTATCAAGGTTCAACAAAACAGGTGCAGGCAAAAGAACAACACGCTCGGACTTGCTCTTTCTCCAACCAGCTTTGAGAAAGGTTATTTCATAAGATAACTCACTCAAACTAGCCCACGAGGAAATAAATTTATGATGTATCATGGAATTAAAATCAAGCCTCTCTATGGGAAACTGTAGGTCTAGATGATGAGGCACTAAACCATGCAATGCTAGTAAACGAGAAGCGATGAGGCCTCCACAAATTCCACCTTTCTCACAATTAGCAGCAAGACGGAAATCTATCAAAGCTCCCAAGTTGTAAGACCTATCTCGCCTAAGAGCAGCAGAGATAAATGCTAGATCAAATGAAGATAACTTATTGGCAGTTTTCCTAGCAAGAACACACTTGGCAATAAAGTAGGCAAAGTAACGAATGGAGGGAAGATGAATGTTATGGATTTTTCCATTCTCCTTCGAGAAGCTACTCCCTTGACAAATTTCTGCGTATAAATCCATGAGTGGTTCTGGTCTCTCTTTAATCTTCTTACATGATCCCCATTGAGGTACCTTAATAGCTGCACAAAAATCATCAAGAGAAAGGTTGACAGCTATATTGTAAAAAAATTAATGGACCATGGGGTTAGGCAAAGAGTGACTAAATTTGAAATCCTGCACCACGGACATGGTTAGCTTCACAAATTGACAAGGTTCATCTTCCAAAAAGTGCTCTAACCCTGCATTAGAAACCAAAGTGTGGAAATCTTGTTGAATTCCTGCAGCTCGCATGAACTCAGAGCATGGATAAATGGAGGGAAAAACTTCCTCCTCCCGGTGGACCTTCATGACTTCAGGCACCCAAAGCTCATGTTGGTTTAGGTGGTGTTCACTCATCTTTTATTCTAAAATTTAAACACCTATTAAACAAGTGATTGCAAAGTAAATATAATGAAGGATTCTACTCATAGGGACTTGCAAGAGGCCTAAACATGCATCAAAACTATATATCTAAGCATCAAACAAGCTTACAAGCTCTCATAACCAGACACCTACAGCAGCAAAATACTCAACATACAATCTACCAAACACAATTCTACTTGGACAAGGAGAGGAGTCACATACCAAGGAACAAATGCTCCAAATTTCAGCAAGAAAGATGGGCTGAGCAAAGAGATCGAAGAAATCGAGAGCAAGCACAGAGAGAATGCGATTTTGAGCTATGAACTAGAGCTTACTCGGGAGAGAGAAGAAAGTGGCAGGTGAGAGAAGTAGTGGGGGGCCAGGGTGGCCCACACCAGGGCATGGCGCCACCCAGGGCTGGCCGCGCCACCACATGGTTTGCTTGCCTGGTGGGCCCCCCTGGTACCTACCAGGTACTCCTCTGCCCCTTTTTTCACGTAAAAAATTAATATGAATTTTCTGGAATTTTTCGAGACACTTTATTTTTGGGCAATTTTCAGAAATAGAAGAATGATTTTCTGACAGACAGAATTTTTTTCTTTTTGGTAACATGATGCAAGGACAAAACAAGGCTAGAACTACAGAAGTTCTAGCATGCAAGTAACTAACAACTCAAATAAAACTAAACGAAAGCAAAACTAAAATGCAAAGGATAGAAATAAGCGGAGATAATCATAATGAAAACATTGTTTTGTTCAATGGAATCCTTTTGTTAGCAAGGTTGATCAAGTCTTGCTACCAAAACGATTGCATATGAGACAAAACTTTGTACTCCACTAATGATTATGTTACCTTAACCTTGATAGCAATTGTACCAATCATAATAGTTTCAAATTTTTCTCTTGGTATGGGACAATATATTTCTCCAACTTGAATGCCTTCAACATGTTCAATAGAATTTAAACCATAAGTCCTTTCAATCTTCTTGGGGGAATAGACAGTATGTTCCTTGTCATTAACATTGAAGGTCACCTTTCCTTGATTACAATTAATAACAGCTCCTACAGTATTAAGAAAAGGTCTCCCAAGAATAATAGACATATTATCATCTTCAGGCATCTCAAGCACAACAAAATCAGTTAATATCAAGCAATTGTGAGCCACCTGAACAGGTACATCCTCACATATACCCATAGGAATAGTGGTAGACTTATCAGCCATTGGCAAAGATATATCAGTTGGTATCAATTTTTCAAGCTGAAGCCTCTTATAGAGAGAGAAAGGCATAACACTTACTCCAGCTCCCAAATCACACAAAGCAGTTCTAACATAACTGTTCTTAATAGAGCAAGGGATAGTTGGAATCCCTGGGTCTCCAAGTTTCTTAGGAACCTTACCATTGAAGGAATAATTAGCAAGCAAAGTAGAAATTTCTTCATTAGGGATCTTCCTTTTATTCGAGACAATGTCCTTCGTATACTTTGAGTAAGGAGGCAATTTAATAGCATCAGTCAAAGGAATTTGCAAGAATAAAGGCTTCATCCACTCACAAAACTTATTATAGTGTTCATCTTCCTTAGACTTGTGTTTCTTATCAGGGAAAGGCATAGGTTTTTGGACCCAAGGTTCTCTTTCACTACCATGTTTCTTAGCAATAAAATCTTCTTTGGTGTATTTAGTATTCTTAGTGTGGTTTTCAGGTTCTTCTTCAACTTTTTCTTCATTAGAAACAACATTTTCTTCATTACCACTTTCAGTTTCAGCATCAGAGATAGATATACTATTAGGATCTATAGCAGGTTCAGAGGGTTCTACGACAGTTTTATGTTTCTTTTTCCTTTTCTTACGAGTAGAACCACTATTTTCAGCTTGTTGAGAATCCCGCTCAATTCTTTTGGGATGCCCCTCAGGATATAGAGGATCCTGGGTAGCAGCTCCACTTATAGTTCTAATTTCATAAGCATGTTTTTCTTTAGCAGCATTAACTAGCAAGTCGTTTTGCACTTTAACGAGTTGATCTATTTGAGTTTGAACCATTTGAAAGTGTTTAACAATCATTTTAACATCATTAGTGGTTCTTCCTACAATATCTTTCAACTCAACAATAGCTCTAGTGTTTTCCATTAGATGATTTTGCACCCTTTTATTAAAGTTATCTTGCTTGACAATAAAGATATCAAATTCTTCTAAGCATTGATCAGGAGGTTTCAAGTAAGGGATATCACCTTCATCAAAGTGTTGGAGAGAGTGTACCTCAATAGTGGGTGAGTAGGGAATAGGCTTACATAATTCTTCTATAGGAGGTAAATTCTTGACATCTGTAGCTTTAATTCCCTTCTCCTTAAGACATTTCTTAGCTTCCTTCATCACTTCATCATTTAATTCAATAAATCCCCTCTTCTTTGATGTTGGAATAGGCACCGGAATAGATGGTTCAGGTACAATTACTTTAGGTATAGCTTGTTTAGGAGGAGTCCAATCTTCATAATTCTTGCTTATTTTAGCCATTAATTCCTCAGCTTCCTTGGGAGTCCTATTCCTAAAAACACAATCAGCACAACTATCTAGGTATGTCCTAGATTCTTCGGTTAGTCCATTATAAAATATATCAAGTAGTTCATTCTTAGGTAATGGACTTCCAGCCTGTGCATGAATCAAAGCACAAAACCTTGCCCATGATTCGGGCAATACCTCTTTTTCTCCCTGTTTAAAATCAAAAAGTTCCTGCAAAACAACATGTCTAGCACTAGGAGGAAAATATTTCTGCAGGAAAGTATTAATCAAGCACTCAGGGCTATCAATAGATCCAGGAGGTAAATTACCAAGCCAAGTTTTAGCTTCTCCTTTCAGTGAAAAAGGGAAAATCTTAGCAACAAAGTAAGTACGCATTTTAATATCATCAGAAAACAAGCCACTCATGGTAGAAAGTTCATTCATATGTGCTACCGCACTTTCATTCTTAGTCCCATAAAAGGGTTCTTTCTCGACAATAGCTATGTAAGATAGACCGAGAGAGAAATCATAATATTCATCTATAATATTTATGGGTGAAACAGCAAACTTAGCATCAATAGATAATTTGGGTCTAATAGTACGCCTCTCAAGGAGACTCTTAGCAGCGCTCCTATCATGGGTGTTCCTACATTCTTCAATAAACTCATCAGTCATCTCAACATAATCTTCTTCAGCATCATAACTCTTACTAGACTCAGGTGAGCTAACAGGTGTGGCAGTGTCTTCATTAGGATTTTCGGTATTTCCAGCTATAGTTCTATTAATCGTAGCATCTAGGAAAGGACCAAATGAACCACTCTTATCAAGCACAGTAGAAGCAGCATCATAAGCATCACAAGTTTCAGATTCAGCAGTAGTAGCAGTATGTGTAGCATGTGTATGTGGTGGTGTAAGGAACTTACTCAAAACAGACGGTGAATCAAGAGCAGTAGAGGTGTTCAGAACCGTACCTCTTCTTGTAGTGGATGGTAAAATAGGAACCTTGCCATCACGAGACTTACCCATGATGGATGGAAAGCAACGAACAATAGAGAATCCAAGTGAACTTGATAAATAAAGCTATGCTCCCCGGCAACGGCGCCAGAAAATAGTCTTGATGACCCACAAGTATAGGGGGTGTATCGCAGTATTTTCGAGGGAAGTGAAACCCAATTTATTGATTCGACGCAAGGGGAGCCAAAGAATACTTATCATTCTTAACAACTGAGTCGTCAATTGAGCTGCACATGGAAACAATCTTGCTCACAACAGTGTATCAGTAGCAACAGTTTTGTAGTAGTAATAGCAAAGTAACAGTAGTAGCAAAACAAAGACAGTAGCAACAAAAGCAGTAAATAGTGGGATTCGAGTGTGGTAGGCATAGGGATGGACGGACAGGCGTTGCATGGACAAGACAATTCACATAGCAATCAGAACATAGGGCAATTGCAGATAAATAAGATAAAGCACCCAAGTACTAGAAAATCCTAGGCATGTGTTCCATATATAGTCATACGTGCTCGCAATGAGAACTTGCACAACATCTTTTGTCCTGCCAGCCCGTTTGCAGCAGGGTGCTAGAACGGAGTTTCTGGTGCTGTTTCGTGGAATCTGGTGGTGGCAGCGGAGCGGAACTCCTTCTGGAAAAACGTCGAACCCCCCAAAGTTTTTAGGTGAGAAGGCGACTTATAGGCGAAGAGAGAGGCTGAGGGGGTGCTTGGGGGGCCCACACCACCCCCAGGCGTGGCCTGGCCTGGCCCGCGCCACCAGGTGGTGTGGCCACCCCAGGGCTCCTCTCCGTCTCGTATTCTGGCTCCTGGAGTCTTCGGGTGAAATAGGATTTTTGGCATATTTTCCGGGATTTTTCCTGATAGTTGATTTTCTGCACAAAAAGTAGACACCGAGGCAATTCTGCTGAAAACAACGTTAGTTTGCATTAGGTGCATCCAAATCACACAAGTATAGAGGAGAAACAATAGCAAAAGTGTTCGGCAAAGTAGATACGTTTTGGACGTATCAACTCCCCGGCAACACCGCCAGAATATCGCTTGATGGCTCAATGCACGACGCCTAGAAAAGTGCTTGATGGCGGTGTTGATGTAGAGCTCGTTGGGAACCCCAAGAGGAAGGTATGATGAGCACAACAACAAGTTTCCCTCAGTTATGAAACCAAGGTTTAATCGAACCAGTAGGAGCAAGGAAACACCCCAAAGGTGTTACTAGCTAAGCTTTGGTAGGGCGCACTACCGGTGCTAGTAGCAACGTGGAGACCTACACAACACAACCACATAACTTTGTCCCCAACTTGCGATGAGGTTGTCAATCTCACCGTGTTTTGCGGAAAACAAAGGATTAAACGTATCAAATGGAAAGAAGTAAAAGTTTGCAGAAAGTAAACACAAAGCAGTAAACAATTGTAGATTGTATGTAAAGAAAAAGGACTGGGATCCATAGTTCACTAGAGGTGGCTCTCCTTAAGATAGATAACATGCTGGGTGAACAAATTACAGCGGGGCAATTGACAAACACCGAGAAAGCAATACATGCATATACTAATCATCTTGACTCCTTTGAGACTTGATTGGGCATTACAACATTATACATAGACCGCCATCCAACTACATCTATGACTAATAATCCACCTTCAGGTTATCATCCGAACCCCCTCCAGTATTAAGTTGCAAGCAACAGATTATTGCTTTACGAACTGCGTGTAAAGTAAACAATACGATTGTTCTATGAACAAAGGATTGTTGTTTTCTCCCTAGTAGCAACAACACATCTAGTACCTTAGAGATTTCTGTCACTTCCCCAGATTACCAGAGGCATGAACCCACTATCGAGCATAAATACTAACTCTTGGAGTTGCTAGCATCTACTTGGCCAAGATAGCTACTAACAACGGAAAGCATGCAAGATCACAAATAACAAAGACATGATAGAATCAATAATCAATCTGAAATAGCATCTCAATATCTATCGGATCCCCGCAAACACAACATGCAGAATTCCAAATAGATGATCTTGATTATGAACAGAGCTCACAAGATCTAAACATGAAAGCACAAAGGAGGAGAACCAGCCATCTAGCTACTACATGGATCCGTAGTCCAAGGAAGAACTACTCACGCATCACACCGGAGACTTGCATGGTGATGAAGAAGGCCTCTAGGGCGAATTCCCCTCTCTGGCAGGGTGCCAGGAAGAGCTTCAGATCCCTCCCGATCTAGGGATGGAGATGACGGCGGCTACAGACTCTTTTGTGGATTTTTGATCGGGTACTTAGGGTTTACGTCCCGAGGGCATCTTATAGTCGCAAGGGGAGGCCGAGGGGGTGCTAGGGGGCACCACACCACCCCTGGCGTGGGCCAAGCCTGGTCGCGCGGCCAGGTGGTGTGGCCGGCCTCTGTCCCTTCTCTGTCTCGTATTCTGGCACTTGATGACCTCCGAAAAATAGGCACTTTGGCTTTTGTCCCGTTCAATTCCAAGAATATTCATTTTCTGACTTTCCTGGAACCAAAAACAGTAGAAAACAGGCAGCTGACACTGTGGCTCTTGTTAATAGGTTAGTCCAAGAAATCATATGAAAAGTACTCCAAAGTTGGAACAAAACACAAGAAATTGGATAAAACCAAGCATGGAACATCAAAAATTAGCAATGTATCAACATCCCCAAGCTTAACTCCTGCTCATCCTCGAGTAGGTAAGTGATAAAAAGAAAGAATAATTTTTGAGGTGACATGCACCATCAAAGACTTGATCAAAGTATTTGCAAAACATTCAAAGCTGGGATCATAGTACTTCAATCATAACATGAAAGACACAGTTCTAGCAATGAGCAAAGAAACTATGATGCAACATGAAAAGGCACAAACAAAAGATTCATGAATAACAATGGTTTGCAAGACGTTTGTTTGTTTCACATAAAGAAAACATAGCATAATAGTATTCAGCTTGTCCCTCAAAGAGTAGCAAAAATAAATGCATAGGACACCTTCAAAGTTCATAAGAGTGACTAGATACAATAGTTTAAAACAAGCAATAACAAGTTATGCATCAATCAACTAGTCTTGGGACAATGCACATAGAACTAAGAATGGACACTATGCTCTCAAAGTAGGTGCATAAAGATAGAATGTAGAGACTCAATGTAATGGTGGAAGAAAGGCCTTTATAAAAGGAATTAGGGATTCAAGTCTCATAAAGAGCTTCCAAAAATTATGGTACTTATAGCTTTCAGCTCTCATTGCCCCTATCATAAGCATCTTGAAGTGGTTAACGTTAAAGTGACACAACTAAGAGGATATGCTTGACAAGTTATAAACCGAAATCTCATGCCCCTTACTTACGAAGACCGATCCTCATGCTACTCAACTTCAGTCATGAGTAAGCTCTTGTCATTGTAAGTATGTGTGTATCATTAAGAACCGCCAACGGGGTAACCCTTGCACATGATACGGGAACTTTCCCATAATCAAAATGACAAGGCAAGCAGACAATGAGCATCTCAGCTATCTTTTTATTTGCTATTTGCATAGGTTTTTATTGAGGATGCTTCATAGAGTGCTCATTATGGTGATGATGCAAGTTTCCACCATGATTAGGCATGGCTTAGGCTAGCGGCCTAGGTGTTTCTCTAACACACATACAAACTCCATGATCTTACAAGTTCCACTTTTATTTCACACCGCCGAGATCCGTAAGCAAAAGAACATGATATCAACGTGGTACAAAGTACAAGTGCAATGTTGAAAGCGTTCCCCATGAAAAATTATAGATACATTTGCAATGTATCAGAATGCTAGATTGTTTAAAGAAAATGTAAAAAGATGGCATGATAGAAAAATAGAAAATAAGACCTTTAAAAGTGGAGACAAGGTGTTGCTCTATAACTCTCATCTTAAGTTGTTTCCAGGAAAGCTCAGATCAAAGTGGGAAGGTCCCTATATAAAGCTTATTCATCGGGAGCAGTGAAGCTCCAGGGGAAAACACCCTCTCTTTCATGGGTGGTAAACAAACAACGCTTGAAGCATTATCGAGCAAAAGAAGATATAAGTGCAGTCACCATACAAGTGATCACCCCAGCAGAGGTGATTAAGCAAAAATATACAAGGAATGGCAACTGCAAGAAGGATAGAATCGATACAAAATGAGGAAAACTATGGTCAATATATTGACCATAAAAGAGAGCTTCATGGGAGGCAACCCATGCAAAATAAAGGTTTGAGTAAGTTTTTAAATTTTCAATTAAGTTGAGCTTGTGTTGAATAAGGAATATTTAAATCTCTAGCAAAGAAAAAGAAAATTGATAATGCTAGTATTGGTCAAAACTTTAAGATGTTATTTTTTTGTGAAAACTTGATATTTCACTAAGTTTCAGAACAATAAAGAATTCTTGGAGAAGCAGGTAATTTTTGGTGGATCCAGAAGGTTTAACGACCAACTATATGGCAGGAATAAATATTCCGGCCATATAGTTGCGGTCGTATAGATGCTTCGATGTCACCATTTCTGTTTACAAAAGGTACAGAAGGTTTAACGACCAACTATACAGCAGGAATAAAAATTTCGGCCGTATAGTTGTCGGCATATTGATATCAATGCCTTCGTCAAATTATTTTCTAGGATACTGATAGTTTAACGACCAACTATAAAGTGGGAATAAAAATTCTGGCTGTATAGTTGCCATCATATAGTTATCGACCCATCTCCAAAAAAATATTCGAAGAACTGAAGGTTTGACGACCAACTATACGGTGGGAATAAAAATTCCTGCCCGTAAAGTTCCGGTCATATAGTTGGTTCCACCGTAGAAGGAAATCTATAGTCGGTTCATAACTATACGTCGGGATCTATACGGGCAACGCCTGTATATTTGCTTGTTACAAAAGGCGGGTAGGGTTTTTGACCTCCCCTTTTAAAGTTGATCGCATCTAATCTTTTTCATTAAGTTTTCACAGAGCTACAGCCTCCAGCCTCAAAAAATCCTCGCCATCCCTATACAATCCCCTTCTAACAACATCCATGCAGTGAAGCCATGCAACCCTTCCATGTCAACAATATCTAGAGGAAGAAATAAGAGAAGCCCGTGAAGAGGATCGAATAAGTAGAACCTAAAGGATCATTGTCATCATCTAGCCCGGAGATCAAGCCTCTACCAAATTGGGAGGACATGTTCCCGCAAAGGATGGAGATGATGAGGCAAGCGGAGCGGGGGAAGAGCAAGGATGAGTATCTCCCTAAACCCTATCGTCACAACATAGGATCCTATTATAAACCTCCTTTGGGTCCGTCACCTCTTAAGCCTAAGAAGGTGCGGCAAGATGAGATTCATGATAAGATCTATGAGTTGGAAAAAGCTTCGAAAGCATGTGTTGAGAAAATTGGAGAAGGGATTGACTCCTACTGGATGATGAGCAAGGACCTTGAGAAAAAGGTTAATGACATCGATGGTAGAGTTGGTTTCTTGATTAAAACTGTTTTTGAGTTGACAAATGATAAGAAATTCCTCCATAAGAAAATTTTGAAGCTTCAATACGACATGGCCGAGCTCAGCATTCGCCTCGCAGGCATGACTAAAGTTTGCAACACAGAGGAAGAAGGCAATACTCTTCCTACCCAGGAGGAGGAATAGGTACCAACAAGGAGTTATTTGATCCCGTCTGACTTGATTCCAAGATCGGGGAGATCTTTAAGACCTTGTAATCCATCTTATAAGTTTTATATTATATTTTAGTCTTGCATTAGTTCGAGCTTAGAAATAAAGTTTGCATCAATTGAATTCCCTTAAGGAATAGTCGATCCCATTTGTGAAATTCCGAG
Source organism: Avena eriantha (assembly GCA_910589775.1). Lineage (NCBI taxonomy): Eukaryota > Viridiplantae > Streptophyta > Magnoliopsida > Poales > Poaceae > Avena > Avena eriantha. The sequence continues at coordinate 322,822,182 of OU342746.1, forward strand.
TTTATTATCATGTATGGAGCATTAATGAGTTTGTGTTTCTCTTATTGGATATATGAATGGCTTGAGTATAATTTTACTTGCACTTGATGATAGCAATAGGAGTCTTCCACACCATTGGTATTAATGGAACATATAAAGATAATTTAAATCGACATGTTGTAAGTTCATGGTTTGATTTACAAAAGTAAAAATAATTTGATTAGTCGAGTTGAGAAAGAAACCTTGAAAAAAAGGAAATTAAAAGTGCTATCAAAATAGAGGGAGAACAAGTTGAGGTAGAATCTTCAAGTCATAAAGATGCTTCATATACAATTGGAATTTGGTAATTGAGACCGTTAAACTTTGAATTCCTACATAAAGTGGAATGTATGGCTAGCTCCTTTGCACAACACTTAAACAAAAGTGTGAGCATATATATAAAAAAGAGAGAAGAAAAAAAGAAAAGAAAAAGAGCAAATGTGCAAATAGCAAATAGGCATATACCACTATACTATAGTGAGACAAAGAGACATGTTGAGATTATGAATCCCAAGTGAATATGTTAATCTTAAAACACTTGGGACTACCTCGCTAACTCATTCGGTTGAACCAAATACTTTTACATCATGTTGAGATTCATCTTTTGTGAACTATTGATCACTAAGGTATGGAAGCCTGCTAATACTATTCAGATGGTTTGAGTAAGGTAGTATTCACTAACTCATTCCTATGTATCATATAGGATAAACACATGCTGCAATTGCCTCATTTATTTTATCGACTCGGCTTCATGAATATGAGGATCACGTCCATTAAGCTAAACTTGCTCGGGATGAGCAAGAGTCTAAGCTTGGGGAAGTTGATGAGTGCATATTTGCATCATGTTTTATATTATTATTTTGCACTCTAGTTGTAGGATCTTGGTATTTTACGGTGTTCGTGCGCACATTTTATGTCTATTTTCACTAGGATCAGGACAGATGATGGATACAACAGACACAATTCTTGGAGCAGTTGTATTGGGGAGAAAAGGAGTAAAAAACAATGTAAACCGCTTATTTTGGAAATATCAATAACACCAGAAGAAAACCCGAAGAAATCAAGGCATACAAACGGTTTAACGACCAACTATACGGCGGGAATAAATTTTCTGGCCGTATAGTTTTGGTCGCATAGTTGGCGGCGCCGCCGCCACCGCCTCCTCAAATAGTTTCACCCCGTGCAACTGGATCAGAGAGAAGACATATAGAACACCCCAAAATCGCTGAACCTCACCCCAGAAGGTATCTAGAGGGGGAACTTGCCCAAGGGATCCATCTTCACCATACGCAGATCTAGGAGGCCAAGGCATCGATCTTCGTCTTCATCAACCACTACACCACCATCGTCTCCATCCATCCCATCTTCATCCCATCTAGATCTTGTTGTAATTCCCGTACTCGTTGTGGATTTATACAAGAACTATTCATTTACAATTGCTTCCATTACCATTGCCATGTTGTTGATTGCCTCCATGTCTGAGTAGATCTTTAGTTCTTGGGGAGATGGAGAAACCCTAGCATATGATTGAGATAAGATAGAGATTATTATGTTATACATAATTATGAGTATGCGTTAATTGTCTTCATCTTGATGTCGGGAGTTGTGCAGCTCCTTAATATTTGCCTCTTATGGGGACTCGATGAAGGGGATTACTTTTTGGTAGACGGAGGGATGATAGCACTTACTGTGACTATAAATTTGTTGTCATTCTTTACGTACTAACTTGGGGAAACAGGGAGAACTCATAAAGCCATGTCCATGCCACTGGAGAAATCCCTTAATAGCGGGATAATACGATTGATGTTGTTTATCCATCAACTATGGTTATGAAGGATGATGTGAGAAGTGGTTTCTGCCTATTTGTCCACATATGGAGCTCCTCCCACATACGTACATATCATGAGAATATTTGTTATAACAATCTTGATTGCTTAGTCTAAATTGCTAACGGTGTATCCATCACTCCCTGAGAACGTCTTTTTCCCTATTGCAGTTCCAAGATCCTTTACACACGCGATTCTTACTTTCTGCATTAAGTTTTACTTTAATTTAAATTGCTTCATTCAATCAAAAACCCCAAAACAACTCTACTTTTCTTGCATCTTAAAGTTATTCCTTAAGTACTTCGTTTAGTTTTAGTTAAAAGCATTTTAGTCTTTCGCCTACTGCTCCCTGTGGGATTGATATCTTTATTTCGAAACTAGATACAAACGATCTGTGCACTTGCAGTCATCAGTACCTCACTTGGACTAGTGCTTACTTGGATCAAACCTTTGGAGACGAGTTGGTTGATTTGGCGTTCTATCTCATTCGTCTCCTCCGGGTTCGTGCGGTAGGCGGCGTAGTTTGGGAGAGGTGCGTCGGTATGAGGTGAATGCGATGCTCGATTCCGCGAAGAGGAGGAAGTCCATGACGAAGCTCTTCAGGAAACACATCCTTGAATTCCTGGAAAATAGCCATCAAAGAGGGAGGAATATTTGTCAATTCATTTCCTTGCGCTAGTCCCTTGCAAACGAGGACATAGTGTAAGATGGATGGGTTATTCCTCACATCTCTCATCTCACTTTTGGTGGCAAGAAGAACACTCTTAGTTTTACCACTGGAGTTAGGTTTGTGGCTCTCACTCGCTATATGGTGGTTCTCTCGCTCACCACTCTTCTCACAAGATGGTGTTGTGGTTGCACCCTCGCTAAAGCCTTTGCATTGTCCACAATTATTTGACTAGGAGTCATCGGTTGCAACACACATATCTTGTTAAGCCACTTGAAGGTGTATACATTTGTGCGGCCATCATGTAGAGCACCTTTATTGAATTGCCATGGTCGACCAAGCAACATGGGGCAAACCGTCATTGCGACTACATCACACTCCACCGTGTCTTTGTATGGGCCAATAGAGAATGTTACCGAGACGGTGTGCTTGATCTTCATGGACCCTTGGTCATTTAGCCATTGGACATGGTAGGGGTGCTTGTGAGGATGGAGGGTGAGGTTGAGCTTCTCACACAACTCGGTGCTTGCAAGGTTGTGGCAACTCCCTCCATCAATGATCACTTTGGTAGATTTCCCATTTATGCCAACACGGGTTTGGAAGATGTTAGATCTTTGATCTTCATGTTCTTGGGCTTGAGTAGTCAAGATCCTTGTGACGACAAGCGATGGACTTGCATCATGTTCACACATGACGAGCTCTTGGTCATCTTCCACACGTTGCCTTGTCATTGCTTCTTTGACTCTTGCATTGAATTCATCTTCACTCAAGTATTCATCGTCGCCATTGTCATGGATGAACAATACTTTCTTGTTTCCACAAGTGGATGACTTGTGTCCTTTGCCTCCACACTTGTATCATTCACCGTTGAATGGCGTGGCATCCTTTGTATATTTGCCACTTGGGGGCATTTTTTAGGAAGTGTGGGCTTGAAGGAAGGCTTGGAGGTACTTGAGGAGCTTCCATTGAAGGTTGTTGGTGTAGTGGTTGAAGCTTGCTTATAGGTAAATGCGGTGACCCAACATACCACTGCATGATGTAGTACACTATAGTCGTTGACATAACACCAATGAAACACCGTTCACTAGTATTACATCCCTCAGAGTGGTACAACAGAAACACAACAGGTCCAAGACATGACTATAGATTACAACTTGACTCTTTACAAAAGATCCACAGAACACTCTAGGTTAAAGAGAGAGAAAGAACTTCTTACAGAGAAGAACCAGAAATAATAACTCATAACTATCTAGTAACTAATACTAGCATCTAAACTATTTGGCTTGCCATTGCTGCTATTGCAATGCTCTACAGAAATAGGTTTTATGGCTAGAGAATCTACTCCTATCTAAACCGACATTTTATCTTCACTTCAGCTGATGTATATGTTGACTTCATTGACTTTATTGAGGAACTTGAGTTGTTGATGATGGTTTCTTGAACAGAAATTGATGTTGACATCGTCTTCAATGGCTTAAAACCTACCAAGGGTTAAGAGATATGGTTGAGTATGAGCGTACTCAGCAAGCTCACTAAAAAGGAGTGTATGATGCACTATCTCTACAGCCATAGACCATAGGTCGTTGGCAATGCAGGTTTTTGTAAACATTTCTTTAAATATTGATTTTATTCTGAAAACTATGTCCGACAGTCTTCGCAGGTTGACCAGAACCTTCATGGGGTTCCTTTCCTGTTGCGTTCGTAGCTCCTTCCTGGAACAGGGAGTAACATGTCACAATTCTTACACTCTGCAGAGGTGCATCACTTTTCCCATAAGAGACCTTAGCCTTGTTGCACAACCGAGCCGCGAGCTTGTCCACACTTCCTTGGTATGGGGCCCAGTCTAAGATCCAAGCCAGTACTGCCCTTTCCGCGACCCCATATGTCTGCACGATCCTCCGGGGCTGACTACACCTCCGTTAAGCCTCCAACCAGGGCAAGCTGTAACCGTGGGGAGTTCCCGAAGACTCTATGAGCTGGTGCTACCCCTGGAGGTTCGTCTATACCTCTGGTAGCCACTCATAAATAATCTAGACACCAAAATCCTGGGGCCTAAGGGTGCCCACCCATATGTTGGATCCACACCGGGAATCCCAATGTCACGATAAGGTCATCTTGCCTCCATATGAAAGTGAGAAGATACAGCTGACTTTCCCGTCCCATTCCAAGTCTTATGGTTGACGCGTAATATACGGCGCTAGAATCACTGGCGACATTGGTTGTTAAGTCCTAGATATTATGTTCCTTTACCACCGGAACTGTATTAGTAGATTATTACCATTTCGTAAATAATCCATAATCATATTATTATGAAAATATTGTTTTCTGACCTTTTTGAAATGCAGGTGATGACACAGTTGACTTACAAGCATAGAAAATAATCAAAGGACATGAGCAAGTTGTGAACTTGCCTTTTGTGATTGCAAGATTATGCACTCACGGTCTTCAAGACAATAGAAGATCCAAATTCTATAAATGGCACCATTGGCCCGGTAAGGACTAATGTTTAAAGAAGCAAGATGCAACGATGCATAAGTAATGTAATGCAATTTGAGAAATGTGAATCCCCGGAATAGTCGTACTAATCTAGGGTTTGGAAACTGGGAATGAGTTCTTTAGAATGTGTTGCACTTTTATAACAAATTCACACTTGTGCGTCTTATTAAGGCTTGTGAGAGTGTGTGTGAAACAATAAGTAAATACAACAAGTAGTATACAATAGTAAACACTCAAATGATATGGTTTCTGAAATACTTCTTAAACAAGATTAAGATTCCATTAGAGTTTTTAAATAGGTGTTCAAGGATTACGTTCAATGTTTCTTAAAATAATAACCTTTGAGGAAAGATTACTTTTACAAAGTAAAAAGTATTAAACTTAAAGTTAACACTTTAAGGTTTCTTATTAGCTAAGATTATTAAATAGGAAAACATTACTACATTAAACAATCATGGTATTAGTGGATGCATTTACCTTTCTATCTTATAAACCAATGGTTATACTTAATAAGTAAATAATGGGTATTACTTCAATTACTTTGGAATTTGGTTTAAATCTTTAAGTGGTTTTCTCAAACTAGTGTAGGAACTAGTAAATAAAAGTTTGGTGATGTAACAAGTGCATAAGATTCTTGTGATAAATAATATACCATTTTAGTTGATTTTATAATTTATAAAATCTTTTTAGGAAAATTAAAATATCCTTAATTTGAGATGATAGTTTTAGTTGATATATTTTAAAATGGTTTGACCTATTTTAACTTCACTTAAACATTATATGACGTGCTATTACATGTTTAGACTTTAAACAAACAATATTAAAGGTAATTGTAATGGTTTATATATTTTCAAAGAATTAAAAGAAAAGAAAAGGGTTTAAACAAGATTTATTAGACCTTTACCTTTTATTTTACTTCAAAAGTGAGAGTTGACATTTTTGATGGGTAGAATTTATTTTTGTGATTAATTTGGTATATTATAAGTATTTTTGTGATTTTTAAATAATAAGATATGATTTTTATATGTTTTATTCCTTTATAAATACTTAACAAATAATAAATATGAGTTAAGGGATACAAAAATAATTGAAACAAGTTTTTAAATGTAGATTTTGTTTTTATAAGAATTTTGGTATATTATTTATATTTTCCTTATTTACTAATATTAAAATATGAATTTTTAAAGTATTATTATTTATAAAATCTTTATTAAATAATAATTAGTTAAATAGTTAACACAATAATATTTTATAATAAGTTTATAATATAGATTTTATTTTTCTAAGCGTTTTAATATATTATATGCATTTTTCTGAATTATAAAATAAAAGATATAGAATTAATAAGTTTTAATCCTTTTATTAAATTTCTGGAATTATATTTATATTTAAACTTATTTGTTTTATCTAGTTTCTCAAACAGATAATACTTTTTATACAACACCTAAAACTACCCAGGGACACAGACATGTGGGCCTGTGGCCATGTCATCTACCACGCGAAACAAAACCTTTTATACCCAACTTAGTCTATCACCAAGCCACTGACTAGTGGGCCATTCACCACGTCGGTGTCCACTTCAGCAAAAAAGGAATTTTTATTTATTACTGAAATTATTACTGCAGAAGAATAAAGGGAAAATTATATATGACATCATCACGACGTCAGGTTGACATCAGCAATGGGGATTCCCTCCCAGTCGAAGATGTACTCGGCGATGTGTTGCTCGTGAGGCCAAACGAAGGTGTGATCTGGATAGAGGGGATTGAGGGGAACCTAAAGGTGGTGTCACCGCTCGTTTTTGGTCATCGGAGCATCTCTGATGACCATCTTTTGCAGCGACCGACGGTAGTGCGTGTTGCGGACGAAGCACAGCGAGAGAGAGAAAGATTTGAGGGAACTACAAGATACGCTTCTCACCTGGAGCGCGTAGAGGAGGTCGATAACGCCAGGGAAGGTCGGAATCGACAGCACGGTCTTGGTGGCGCTTGGTCGGAGTTCGGGAAGAAGCAGTCGTGGGCATCGATTGGAAGCTCCCCTACACGATTCCTTTGGCTAGGAGATTCAGGAAGACGAGGCGGAGACGCGGGCATACTTCACGGAGCACGGGAAGACCCATAGCGGCGGTGCTACACGGCGGCTCTGAGCTAGGGTTTCCGTCCAGAGGAGAGGAATGGGAAATAGAGAGAGGGAAATGGGGATGAGGACGGAGAGGCGTCAGCACATCCTTCTTATCCGTGCAGATAGCGGCGGCGCGCATCGCAGCGCACTGCTGACGACGGCGAACGACATCGAGCGGCGGCGAGTGGCTCCAGCGAGCAGTCTGTGTGCGTGAGAATGACGACGACATCAATTTTGTAGAAAACCCCCTGGCAATTCTTTTGTCTCAACCCGCGGTCCTCCTCGGGTCCCACGCGACAATGAGAGAGATGGACGAACCGGGCTGGTGTTGGGCTTCTAGTGGGCCACGACTGAGTTTGCGGTTTGTGCTGCCTGCTGCTCGCAGGCGTGGAATAGGAAGTGGGCCATGGTAGGCTGGGCGGGTTACTGACTCCTTCTTCCTTTTCTTTTTATCTGATTCTGTATTCTGCTTTCTTTTTCTATGAAAATTTCTTTTCCAAATTTATTTCTACAAGGTTTAAGCTTTTAAAATTCTGGTAGAATATTCAGAATGGTGTAAACATTCATTAGAATTAATTCCTCTATATAATTTTTGTTGTATGAAAAGGGAATACAACTATATGAGAGGTTCCCTTGTTAAATAGAACAAATAAGGCTTAGACTTTAGGGATTTATCTAAATACATTATAAAGGATTAATCTTTGTGGTTCAGAATAGGGTAATTTAGATTGCATGGTTCTCCATATTTGGTAATTTGCCAAATCCAATTCTACTTGGTTTGTAAATTTTAGAACTACCACATAACACTTTTGGTTAGGTAATAATGAACCAATAATAATCCTTGGTAGAGAAATACTAAGGTTTATTCAAATATAGGAACATGGGTTTTGAGAGGATTTAATAACCCATATTCTATTATAGATAGGGACAAGGATCAAGGTTTAGGGATACTACTTCTAAATCTATGAGTGGGTTTAATATCTCCACATAGAGTAAGATGGTATAATCATTTCACTTAAGTTATCTTGATGGTATAAGAGACTAGGTCCTTATTAGGGTTTAAGACAATCAGGTAGACAAGGCTTCTCAAACACTCACTCGGTTCTCTAATTACGTCTTGGAAACTTTAGTTGTCCAAGAGGTATTGTTCAATAGTTACCTAGGAATAGGAAATGGTTTTACTACCTTCTTCATTCAAAAGTTTAGAACAAATAGGTAGACATGGTTCTATTCATGGCTTGACATGATCTTGGTTAAGGCTTCTAAAGAATCCTTACCTTAATACCTCACCAAGGCTATCTTTAGATAAGGAATTCCTTTCCTAAATATACTCCATATATCTTTCTTATCTTATTCACAAAGATCACATCTTCCTGAATAAGACAATCATCTGACTCCACCATATCCATCATCATATGATGACATGGTCATGCCACTTCAACATTACTCCATTCTTACTCCTAGTATTTAACTCCTCTTAATTAACTACCATTGATGCAACTATCAATGTAGCTACTACTAACTCCATCTATTAACTTCCTTAACTTCATCTTGCAACTTCTTCCAAGGCTTACAAGATTATAGTTCTCACTGTAAATAACAAAGGATATCAATCTTGTAGAATAGGCATGGTACTACACTCCCCAATACAAGTTTGTTCTTGTATTACCTTGGTTCCTAGTATACGTCCAACTACTCCTGCAACTTATGTCATCAACTTCATTATACTCTAGCTTGACTTATCATGATCAAACTAGATGATTCAGCTTACTAGGACTTGCCTAACTTGGTATATTCATAACTCTTCTTCAACACCTAATCATCTATTCTCAAGTGACTGGAGAATAATGACCACCATCATTTGATCAAACTAAGCTGAGGCTTCTAATTGTCTGATCAAGATCTATACTCAACTAAGTAGTAGGCTTGTACTAGTCTCTCTATAGGATTATCTTGTTAAGAAAACTTACTTTAGGTTTATACCTGCTTGGCTTAACAAGATTATTATTTGATACCCAAATACTACTAGATCTCTCATGGCTCCTCAATTGCTAGCTTAACTCTTGAGTTTAGGTACTGCTTCTGGTTAACTCATGAGTGAGTTAACTCCTCCAACATCAAATGGTTTGATCTCCACTAAGGATCACATTCCATTGATGATGGCACACTCTACCATAACTAGTTCCTTCTTCTTATTAATTTACTTAAGGTATTTGGATGGTCACACAATAAGTCAAAGGCTATTAGTCAATGAGTGCTAGGTCAAGAATTGATCACCCAATATTGATGATCAATTGATACAAGGACTTGGTTAAATAGATATGGCATCTCTTAATATCATATTAAGTGTATGTGTTGGATGGTCTTGGCTTGACTTCCTTTCCACTCTATCTATGACAAGAGTTAATGTTTAAGAACTACCATGATACCGATGGTAGGAGTAACTATGGCAAACAAGTGTTTCCATATTTAGTTATAGGTTTTTTTACTTAAGTTATATACTTAACTTGGTATACAAAGTTTATGGTAGGTAATATCTTAATATCATATTTTAGAATATTAAGTATTCATCCTTGAGTTGTGGTATGAAGTACCATGTAATGATCTATAGAAGATCAAGTACTCCTTATTAAATAGTGTGTTGTGACTTAGTTTTATTACATTTGATCTACCCATAGATCGAATTAAATTACCCAAAGATAAGGTTTTTAACAAAGGTCATATTGAAACTTATCGCAGTCAACTTGATAATCTACTTCAGTTCCACCAAGTTAAGAGAAGCTTCAATCACTTTGACAAGTTTTATTTAAAAGCGCGAAAATTATTCGGATTTTCTATGCATGAATGCAATGCACACGCCTGTGTTCAGCTTATTTCTAAGCTCTAATGCTGGGGTGTTACAGACTCTCCCCCTTAAAATAAACTTCGTCCTCGAAGTTTGTACTCTCTTACGTTTCACAATGTGGTGTTGACTTGAATTGATCACGCCATTTCTCAAATTCCATTGTGATCACAATTGGAAATAATTATGGTATCCCATATCCAGATCTTTTTCCTTCATACTTGGTAACTTCCAATTGTCACTTCCAATATATAGCATAACTCCTTCTACTACAATCCCCTAGGTTATGTCTTCAAAGTTCTACTTAGGATTGGTTTGGGACACATTTAGTCCATTCCAATCCGTTTTTTTCCTATTACTTTACACTAGACTTATTTTGGTAGGCTCTTCTTCTTCTTAAGGAAAACTTACCAACTGTTTCACCTTTATAACTAATCCACTAGGGTTAAGCAGTTATATCTACTTTGATCATTCATTTGGATATACTCTCGGAAATACTTCAGAATGATGGCTTCTTATAACCTTATGAGAATAAGGCTTAATCGCATCATAGTTTAGTACTTCTTTTCCAACCTTTAGTCGGAAAATTAGACAGCAACACTTCAGTGTTTATTGTTTTCTCTCCCCCTTGGGGTTTCCTAATGGTGTCTAAACTTCATGTATAATACCCACTAGTTAAGGTATTAGTCTCTGTCTAGATTAAATCTTACCTATATAAGGTCTCTCGAAAGAATCTACGGTATATCCACACAATTGTGGATTTCCGAAATGAATCTTCCAACACTATTTATCTTACTCTTAACCTTCTAGACATTTTTGCTTTGGTACGCCCGATTTCGCGAAGCATCTCGAAAGACGATCTTTAATTTTCATACTTCCTTAGGTCTAACTTAACTTAGGCCAAGTTTTATACTCTTTAAATTACACAAAAATGACCTACTTCACTACACCGCTAGGATACCAGCTACAGATACTAGCTACGGATATCAGCTGCAGATCTTCCTAGGTGTATGGATTACCCTACGAGTTTTTGACTTCTTACAGCATTCTCTCCGAGTTGTCAGAGCTTGAATACCACTTTTGTTTCAAAACTTCTTCTTTGCACCCTTTTATGTTACTTCCATGAACTTGGTACAACTACTTCATTAGCTTCTTAGCAACATCACCCATCTTTAGTGAACTTAAATTCATCCTTCATGTTGCTCTCCCCTTTTTCTGCACTAATAATCCTTCTTATTGCCAGCTCATAGTGAGTTGGGGTTGATCCATCCTTCAAAATAGTGTTGATACTCCTAATATTTGGCTTTACTCTTCATGCAAGTCTTCATCTTGATCTTCGGAACTCGTCACTCCCTTACATGAATTCCCTTTACTATCTAGATCTATAACATCAAGTAATAACTTGGTGATGCAACATGCATTTGCACATCAAGTCAAACCTCATGCACAGATCTAGTCAATCAATAAGATGCAAGAAAAACTAAGAAATCCAAATGTGGTACATATAACACACATTATTCTAAGCCCGGAATATAGTAGTTGAGTATAATACCTCTAGAATTCAGGCTTAGCTGTGTAGTATATGACACATCCTAATATAGGTTTGCTTTGTGTTACTTAGCACTTAGGGTTTAAACTACTCTTTGTCTCTCACTTTGGTTCTGACTAACCACTTACCTTTCTTTCGGGACTACTAAAGTCTACCAAATTTCCATTCTATCGTAAACTATCCTGACATGATCTCTCAAAACTACTAACAAAACTGTAGTTACTACCTTAATCACAAAATTATTGTAATATTATGGAACCTATGACTTCTATCATAGACCTTCATTGTTCTATACTTTCTGTTATTACAAGATTATTTACTAAGTACTTGTCCTAGTTATAGACTTATCATGGTCTCGGAGTTATTCTCACCACGAACTTGTTAAGATTTACCTAGTCATCAGGATTAAAGAGCTAATCTCACCGTGACAACTCTTCTTCATAGCTTACTATTAATGATTCTTAACAAAATTCTACTCCATCACATGGAATTCTCAAGTGAATACCACATGATTACTTCCAATTGCATCTATATATACTCTGATGGTCTAACTTAAGTGGTATAGTGGTATCAGCTAATGGTAAGACTCTGCTACTTCACAGGGTTTCTAAATATAGATTCCATCACGAATACTACTCCACATGATATCCTAATCTTGGTCGTAATCTTCTTTGATATTTCATCTTACTTAAGATATCTTAGTGGTGTTATACCTATTTAGATCTATACTAAAATGGCAATTCTCTAGAGAAGACATATAACTAATCCTTAAGAAAGATGATAAGAACATCCAACTTAAGTGTGACAAGGTTATCCTCAAGTGGATATCCATCACAAGTCTTCGTTTAGATAAGATGGCTTCCTATAGTCACTATCCAACCTACAGATCTTCCTAAAAGGGTTTTAATCCTAAGGTCAAAGCATATGCTCTGATACCAGTTGTGGTGACCCAGCATACCACAACATGATGTAGTACACTATAGTCGTTGACATAACACCAATGAAACACCGTTCACTAGTATTACATCCCTCAGAGTGGTACAACAGAAACATAGCAGGTCCAAGACATGACAATAGATTACAACTCGACTCTTTACAAAAGATCCAGAGAACACTCTAGGTTAAAGAGAGAGAAAGAACTTCTTACAAAGAAGAACCAGAAATAATAACTCAGAAATATCTAGTAACTAAGACTAACATCTAAACTATTTGGCTTGCCATTGCTGCTATTGCAATGCTCTACAGAAATAGGTTTTATGGCTAGATAATCTACTCCTATCTAAACCGACATTTTATCTTCACTTCAGCTGATGTATATGTTGACTTTATTGAAGAACTTGAGTTGTTGATGATGGTTTCTTGAGCAGAAATGATGTTGACGTCGTCTTCAATGGCTTAAAACCTAGCAAGGGTTAAGAAGGTGCGGTTGAGTACGAGCGTACTCATCAAGTTCACAAAAAAGGAGTGTATGATGCACTATCTCTACAACAGACCATAGGTCATTGCCAATGCAGGTTTTTGTAAACATTTCTTTAAAGATTGATTTTATTCTGAAAACTATGTCCGACATCCTTCGCAGGTTGACCAGAACCTTCATGGGGTTCCTTTCCTGCCGCGTTCGTAGCTCCTTCCCAAAACAGGGAGTAACATGTCATAATTCTTACACTCTGTAGAGGTGCGTCACTTTTCCCATAAGAGACCTTAGCCTTGTTGCACAACCGAGCCACGAGCTTGTCCACACTTCCTTGGTATGGGGCCCAGTCTAAGATCCAAGCCAGTACTGCCCTTTCCACGACCCCATATGTCTGCACGATCCTCCGGGGCTGACTACACCTTCGTTAAGCCTCCAACTAGGGCAAGATGTAACCATGGGGAGTTCCCGAAGACTCTATGAGCTGATGTTGCCCCTTGAGGTTCGTCTATACCTCTGACAGCCACTCATAAATAATCTAGACACCAAAATCGTGGGGCCTAAGGGTGCCTACCCATATGTTGGATCCCCAACGGGAATCCCAACGTACGATAAGGTCATCTTGCCTCCATATGAAAGGGAGAAGATACAACTGACTTTCCTGTCCCATTCCAAGTCTTATGGTTGACGCGTAATATACGGCGCTAGAATCACTGGCGACATTGGTTGTTAAGTCCTAGATATTATGTTCCTTTACCACCGGAACTGTATTAGTAGATTATTACCATTTCGTAAATAATCCATAATCATATTATTATGAAAATATTGTTTTCTGACCTTTTTGAAATGCAGGTGATGACACAGTTGACTTACAAGCATAGAAAATAATCAAAGGACATGAGCAAGTTGTGAACTTGCCTTTTGTGATTGCAAGATTATGCACTCATGGTCTTCAAGACAATAGAAGATCCAAATTTTGTAAATAGCATCATTGGTCCAGTAAGGACTAATGTTTAAAGAAGCAAGATGCAACGATGCATAAGTAATGTAATGCAATTTGATAAATGAGAATCCCCGGAATAGTCGTATCTAATCTAAGGTTTGGAAACTGGGAATGAGTTCTTTAGAATGTGTTGCACTTTTATAACAAATTCATACTTGTGCGTCTTATTAAGGCTTGTGAGAGTGTGTGTGAAACAATAAGTAAATACAACAAGTAGTATACAATAGTAAAGCACTCAAATGATATGGTATCTGAAATACTTCTTAAACAAGATTAAGATTCCATTAGAGTTTTTAAATAGGTGTTCAAGGATTACTTTTAATGTTTCTTAAAAGAATAACCGTTGAGGAAAGATTACTTTTACAAAGTAAAAAGTATTCAAACTTAAAGTTAACACTTTAAGGTTTCTTATTAGCTAAGATTATTAAATAGGAAAACATTACTACATTAAACAATCATGGTATTAGTGGATGCATTTACCTTTCTATCTTATAAACCAATGGTTATACTTAATAAGTAAATAATGGGTATTACTTCAATTACTTTGGAATTTGGTTTAAATCTTTAAGTGGTTTTCTCAAAATAGTGTAGGAACAAGTAAATAAAAGTTTGGTGATGTTATAAGTGCATAAGATTCTTGTGATAAATAATATACCATTTTAGTTGATTTTATAACTGATAAAATCTTTTTAGGAAAACTAAAATATCCTTAATTTGAGATGATAGTTTTAGTTGATATATTTTAAAATGGTTTGACCTATTTTAACTTCACTTAAACATTATTTGACTTGCTATTACATGTTTAGACTTTAAACAAACAATACTAAAGGTAATTGTAATGGTTTATATATTTTCAAAGAATTAAAATAAAAGAAAAGGGTTTAAACAAGATTTATTAGACCTTTACCTTTTATTTTACTTCAAAAGTGAGAGTTGACATTTTTAATGTGTAGAATTTATTTTTGTGATTAATTTGGTATATTATAAGTATTTTTGTGATTGTTAAATAATAAGATATGTTTTTTATAAGTTTTATTCCTTTATAAATACTTAACAAATAATAAATATGAGTTAAGGGATACAAAAATAATTGAAACAAGTTTGTAAATGTAGATTTTGTTTTTATAAGAATTTTGGTATATTATTTATATTTTCCTTATTTACTAATATTAAAATATGAATTTTTAAAGTATTATTATTTATAAAATATTTATTAAATAATAATTAGTTAAATAGTTAACACAATAATATTTGATAATAAGTTTATAATATAGATTTTATTTTTCTAATCATTTTAATATATTATATGCATTTTTGTGAATTATAAAATAAAAGATATAGAATTAATAAGTTTTAATCCTTTTATTAAATTTCTGGAATTATATTTATACTTAAACTTATTTGTTTTATCTAATTACTCAAACAAATAATACATTTTATACAACACCTAAACCTACCCAGGGTCATAGACATGTGGGCCTGTGGCCACGTCATCTACCACGCGAAACAAAACCTTTTATACCCAACTTAGTATATCACTGAGCCACTGACTAGTGGGACATTCGCCACGTCGGTGTCCACTTCAGCAAAAAAGGAATTTTTATTTATTACTGAAATTATTACTGCAAAAGAATAAAGGGAAAATTATATATGACGTCATCACGATGTTAGGTTGACGTCAGCAATGGGGATTCCCTCACAGTCGAAGATGTACTCGGTGATGTGTTGCTCGCGAGGCCAAACGAAGGTGTGCTCTCGACAGAGGGGATTAAGGGGAACCTAAAGGTGGTGTCGCCGCTCGTTTTTGGTCATCGGAGCCTCTCTAGTGACCATCTTTTGCGGCGGCCGACGGTGGCGCGTGTTGCGGACGAATTACAGCGAGAGAGAGAAAGATTTGAGGGAACTACAAGATGCGCTTGCTCACCTGGAGCGCGTAGAGGAGGTCGATGAGACCAGGGAAGGTCGGAATCGACGACACGGTCTCAGTGGCGCTTGGTCCGAGTTCGGGAAGAAACAGTCGTGGGCATCAATTGGAAGGTCCCCTACACGATTCTTTTGGCTAGGAGGCTCAGGAAGACGAGGCAGAGACGCGGGCATACTCCACGGAGCACGGGAAGACCCAGAGCGGCGGTGCTACACGGCGGCTCCGAGCTAGTGTTTCCATCCAGGGGAGAGGAATGGGAAATAGAGAGAGGGAAAGGGGACGAGGACGGAGAGGCTTCGGCGTGTCCTTCTTATCCGTGCAGATAGCGGCGGCGCGCATCACAGCGCACTGCTGATGACGGCGAACGACATCGAGCGACGGCGAGTGGCTCCAGCGACCAGTCTGTGTGTGTGAGGATTACGACGACGTCAATTTTGTAGAAAACCCCTTAGCAATTCTTTTGTCTCAACCCGCGGTCCTCCTCGAGGCCCACGCGACAGTGAGAGAGATGGACGAACCGGGCTGGTGTTGGGCTTCTACTGGGCCACGACTGAGTGTGCGGTTTGTGCTGCCTGCTGCTCGCAGGCATGGAATAGGAAGTGGGCCATGGTGGGCTGGGCGATTGACTGACTCCTTCTTCCTTTTCTTTTTATCTGATTCTATATTCTGCTTTCTTTTTCTATGAAAATTTCTTTTCCAAATTTATTTCTACAAGGTTTGAGCTTTTAAAATTCTGGTAGAATATTCAGAATGGTGTAAAGATTCATTATAATTAATTACTCTATATAATTTTTGTTGTATGAAAAGGGAATACAACTATATGAGAGGGCCCCTTATTAAATAGAACAAATAAGGCTTAGACTTTAGGGATTTATCTAAATACGTCAAGGATTAATCTTTGTGGTTCAGAATAGGGTGATTTGAATTTCATGGTTCTCCATATTTGGTAATTTGCTAAATCTAGTTCTACTTAGTTTGTAAATTTTAGAACTATCACAGAACACTTTTGGTTAGGTAATAATGAACCAATAATAATCATTGGTAGAGAAATACTAAGGTTTATTCAAATACAGGTACATGGGTTTTGAGAGGATTTAATAACCCATATTCTATTATAGATAGGGACAAGGATCAAGGTTTATGGATACTACTTCTAAATCTATGAGTGGGTTTAATATCTCCACATAGAGTAAGATGGTAGAATTGTTTCACTTAAGTGATCTTGATGGTATAAGAAACTAGGTCCTTATTAGGGTTTAAGACAATCAGCTAGACAAGGCTTCTCAAACACTCACCTTGTTCTCTAATTACCTCTTGGAAACTTTAGTTGTCCAAGAGGTATTGTTCAATAGTTACCTAGGAATAGGAAATGGTTTTACTACTTCTTCATTCAAAAGTTTAGAACAAAGAGGTAGACATGGTTCTGTTCATGGCTTGACATGATCTTATTTAAGGCTTCTATTAGTCAATGAGTGCTAGGTCAAGAATTGAGCACCCAATATTGATGATCAATTGATACTAGGACTTGGTTAAATAGATATGGCATCTCTTAATATCATATTAAGAGTATGTGTTGGATGGTCTTGGCTTGACTTCCTTTCCACTCTATATATGACAAGAGTTAATGTTTAAGAACTACCATGATACCCATGGTAGGAGTAACTATGGCAAACAAGTGTTTCCAGATTTAGTTATAGGTTTTTTTACTTAAGTTATATACTTCACTTGGTATACAAAGTTTATGGTAGGTAATATCTTAATACCATATTTTAGAATATTAAGTATTCATCCTTGAGTTGTGGTATGAAATACCATGTAATGATCTCTAGAAGATCAAGTACTCCTTATTAAATAGTGTGTTGTGACTTAGTTTTATTACATTTGATCTACCCTTAGATCGAATTAAATTACCCAAAGATAAGTTTTTTAACAAAGGTCATATTGAAACTTATCGGAGTCAACTTGATGATCTACTTCAGTTCCACCAAGTTAAGAGAAGCTTCAATCACTTTGACAAGTTTTATTTAAAAGCGCGAAAATTATTCGGATTTTCTATGCATGAATGCAGTGCACACACCTGTGTTCAACTTATTTCTAAGCTCTAATGCCAGGGTGTTATAGTAAAGTATCTCTTGGGATTGTTGTATTTGATGTCCTCTTGTACTTGACGCTCGGCTTTTGTTGCGATGTGCACAACCTCAACCATGTCGTTGTACTTTTGGAACTCGACGATGCCCCTTGATTGGATGGTTCAAGCCGATGAGGAAATGTGCCATTGTTTTCTCCTCGCGCTCATCAATTTTGGCGCAGATCATGTTGACCTCCATTTGCTTGAACTACTCTTCCACAGCCTTTGTTCCTTGACTAAGCGATTGTAGCTTGTTGAAGAGGTCACACATGTAGTGCGTAGGAACAAAGCAGGATCTCATATGAGCCTTCGTGTCATGCCAGGTTGTGATTGGAGGCCTGATACATTGCAAAT
This sequence comes from Avena eriantha, assembly GCA_910589775.1. NCBI lineage: Eukaryota > Viridiplantae > Streptophyta > Magnoliopsida > Poales > Poaceae > Avena > Avena eriantha. The sequence goes on from OU342746.1 coordinate 322,840,521, forward strand.
GTATCTATAATTTTTGATGTTCCATGCTTGGTTTTATCTACTTTCTTGTGTTTTGTCCACACTTTGGAGTACTTTTCATAGATTTTCTGGAACTAACCTATTAACAAGATGCCACAGTGCTAGTTGCCTGTTTTCTGCTGTTTTTGGTTCCAGGAAAGTCAGAAAATCAATATTCTCGGAATTGGACCGGACAAAAGCCAAAGTCGATATTTTACCGGAAGACTCACGGAGCCAGAAGACGAGACGGAGAGGGGCCACAGGGCAACCACACCATGTGGTGGCGCGGGCTAGCCCTAGCCGCGCCACCAGGTGGTGTGGGCCCCCTGGCCGCCCACCGACCTTGCCTCTTCGCCTATAAGATGCCTCCCGATGCAAAAACCCTAAATAGTCAAGCCTCCAACCACGAAAAGTTCTGTAGCGCCGCCGCCACCGAAGAGGAGATTCGGGGGACAGAAAGTCTCTGTTCCGGCACCCTGCCGGGACGGGGAAGTGCCCCCGGAGCCATCTCCATCGATCTCCACCACCATCTCCATCGCCATTGCTGATTCCCATGACGAGGAGAGAGTAGTTCTCTCTCGAGGCTAAGGGTTCTATCGGTAGCTATGTGTTCATCTCTCTATCTATGCATGATCATATTGTGATCATGAGCTTGTAATCTATAGATCTATTGTGCTACTCAAGTGCTTTAATGAATCTCTGCTCTCCCCATGTGTGTGAAAGTGACAGCGTGCTCACCATGGTGGCACTTAGGCTAGAGATTACAAATACTTGTTATGAGTTATATTTGGAGTTGGATGTCTTTATGAAATTGTTGTGTTTGTTGGAACCATCTAGTGCTCAAGGTGACAGTGTGTGGTTTTCTAGATGGGAAAGGCTTACTTTGAGGTGTGCTTTTATAGCCCTACCGTTGATTAGAGTGTCCAACCGGAGAGTAGTTAAGAGTAGTATCATGAAGATAGTATATTTATGAGAGAGTGTTCACTAGTGAAAGTATGATCCCTAGGCCTTGTTTCTAAGCATTGATACACCGTTTGCAATTAGATCTGTTACATGTTTTCTTGCTTCCATCTTTATTTCAGTTTGCCTTTAGTCTCTTCCACGCCATCAAGTTATTTTCTCGCACCGTTACCACTTATAATTATCTATACCACTTGTATTTCACTATCTCTTTGCCGAACTAGTGCACCTATACACCTGACAAGTGTACTAGGTGTGTTGGGGACACAAGAGACTTCTTGTATCTTGATTGCAGGGTTGCTTGAGAGGGAATGCCTTTGACCACTTCCTCCGTGAGTTCGATAAACCTTGGGTGATCCACTTAAGGGAAAACTTGCTGCTGTTCTACAAACCTCTGCACTTGGAGGCCCAACAACTGTCTACAAGAATAGAAGTGCGTAGACATCAAGCTATTTTCTGGCGCCGTTGCCGGGGAGGTAAGGTAAAAGGTATTCATACTGGAGGATTAAAGAAGAAGAACCTCCCACGGCAAACGCCTATTTTCTAGCGCCGTTGCCGGGGAGGTAAGGTAAAAGGTACTCACATCCTCCGGTGTGAGTGCTCGAAGTTATTTCCTTTAGATTCTGCAATTTTGTATTTTTGTTTCTTGTTTTCACTAGTTAGGCTTAATGGAAAACAACAACAAAAATTGGAGAGCTTTATAGTATTTATCTTGAGTTAGGACATGAAGTGTTTGAAGATAAAATTAAAAAACCTATGGAACTTTATTTGCGTGCTAATAGCAATATTATTAGTATGAATTCTTTGGACATCATTATTGCTAATGCCATGGAAAATTCTAAGCTTGGAGAAGCTGGTTTTGATGAAAATGATCTTTTTAGTCCACCAAGCACGGAGGAGAAAATTTACTTTGATGATACTATGCCTCCAATATATGATAATTACAATGATGAGTATGATATTTTCAGTCCACCTACTATTGAGGAAAAAATTAATTATGATTACAATATGCCTCCTATATTTGATGATTATGGTGATGAGAATAATAATGATAGCTATTTTGTTGAATTTTCTCCCACTACAATTAATAAGAATGACTATGTTTATGTGGAGAGTATTAATTCTTTTATGCATGTGGCTCATGATAAGAATGTTTTATGTGATAGTTATATTGTTAATTTTATTCATGATGCTACTGAAAGTTATTATGAGAGAGGGAAACATGGTTTTATGTGTCTCAATAATATTAAGTTTCCCCTCTTTATGTTGAAAATTTTGAAGTTGCACTTGTTTTGCTTTCCTATGCTTTTTGCTTTGTGCTTTCATGACTTGTTTTTTACAAGATTCCTATGCATAGGAAGTGGGATAGACTTAAATGTGTTTTCAATTTGCTTCTTGATGCTCTCTTTTACTCCAATTCATATTTCCTATGTGAGCATCTTCTCAAACTATCATGCCTAACTTAAAGGCGTTAAAGAAAAGTACTTATTGGGAGATAACCCAAAAGTTTTAGATGAGTATTGGAAGTTATTAACTCTGTAATAACCTCTCCTTATCCTTTTTATTTGCTTTTTGTGCCAAGAGTAACCTCTAATGAGAGAGAAGTAATGATTGGGAAAGTTGCTGTCCCGAAACAGATTTTTGTGCTTCACTGTAAAAATTCGTGTAAAATATCTGAAGGTTTTTTTGAGGCGTGAATTTTTGTGTTTCTGCCCCATGTTGTTATCTAACTTTTTTTAGTGCAACACTTTTTGATTTGAGCAACATAACGTCTTAGAAAAAATTCGTCTTTACCTGCTGGTCTGTTTTGACAGATTTCTGACATTTTCTGCATTTGCTTCAGGTTGGTTCCTTTTTTAGTTCTTTTGGGGAATTGAGCTTTTTGAGGGAAGTGCTACAGTAGATAGTGTTTATTGGTGTTAGAACTGAACCTAAAGACCTATTATCTTGAGTGCACTAATGTTGCTAATAAAGATTGTGTGAAGTTTTGTATGAAGGAAAAATTTCAGGTGTATGGAAGGAATGAGTAATGAGATGAAGGAGGAACTAAAGCTCAAGCTTGGGGATGCCACGCGTGTCACTCCAAGAAATATCCAAGAAGTACAAGCGTCAAAGCTTGGGGATGCCCAAGGCATCCCCTTCTTCATCAATAAAGATCTCAGGTTTCTTCCAAACGCTTCATTTTTATTGTTTCATGCACAGTTGTGTTGTTCTTGGAGCGTCTTCTTTTTCGTTTTAGTTTTAGTTTTTCATTTGCTTTGTTTGATTAGTTTGCTGAATAAATTGGTTGGACCCCCTCTTTCAAACATTGGTTTTCAAATAGTTTGGTTTGGATGGGAAAAGAGTAGGAAAAGTTCATGCTTAAGTGGTAAAGAGAGCTTGTTTTTGACTGTGGCCTATGCTTTGTCATGCCATGCTTGATATTGTTTTGGCTTTATGCTTAGTATTCTTTGCTGTAGCATGACTTGTTATAAAGAATTGAGATTGCTTAATGTGCCTTGGATGAATCATGCGTTGTTTTAGCATATTAAAGAAAAGTATAGTGGTATTCTCCTTTGATGCTTTATTTGGGTTGACTTGGCGCATGCTCACTCCATGTTGTGACTATCCAAAGTCACCATAGCCTTTATGATCCTTTAGTTTTCAACTTGTAGTGTCACTTTTATGCTTTGATCAATGATGTTTTGTCGCTCTGCATGATTATGGCCATTATTGCTCTCTTAGTTTGTCGCTCCCAGTCTTTTGCTAGCCTCCACAACCAAGTATGAGTTCCACTCATGCATCCAACTCCATAATCAAAGTTATTCCAAAGAGTCCACCATACCTATCTACTACTTATGCTATTCCAAATATATTCATGCTTTTTTATCTTCCAAATTAAACTTGTTATGAGAAAACTAGTGATTAAAGCTCTCACGAACTTGATGGCACACTTTAATTTTTTGTATTTAATAAACTTGAACGATTGGGTCCTTCTTTGTTGCGTATATGCTTGCGCTTTATAAGTTGAAATTAGCAGAACCATGTACCATGGGGAACGCTTTCAACATTGCACTTGTACTTTGTACCCCGTTGATATCATGTTCTTTTGCTTACGGATCCCGGCGGTGTGAAATAAAAGCGGAACTTGTAAGATCATGGAGTTTGTATGTGTGTTAGAGAAACGCCTGGGCCGCTAGCCTAAGCCATGCCTATTCATGGTGGAAACTTGCAGCATCACCATAATGAGCACTCTATGAAGCATCCTCAATAAAAACCTATGCAAATAGCAAATAAAAAGATCGCTGAGATGCTCATTGTCTGCTTGCCTTGTCATTTTGATTATGGGATAGCTCCTGTATCATGTGCAAGGGGTACCCCGTTGGCGGTTCTTTATGATACATATGTACTTACAATGACAAGAACTTACTTGTGACTAGAGTTGAGTAGCATGAGGTTCGGTCTTCGTAAGTAAGGGGCATGAGATTTCGGCTTATAACTTGTCAAGCATATCCTCTTAGTTGTGTCACTTTAACCTTAATCACTTCAAGATGCTTATGATAGGGGTAATGAGAGCTGAAAGCTATAAGTACCATAATTGTTGGAAGCTCTTTATGAGACTTGAATCCCTACTTTCTTCTATAAAGACCTTTCTTCCACTTATATTTTGAGTCTTCGCCTTCTATCTTTATGCACTTACTTTGAGAGCATAGTGGCCATTCTTAGTTCTATGTTCATTGTCCCAAGACTTGTTGATTGATGCATACCTTGATATTGCTTGTTTTAAACTATTTGTATCTAGTCACTCATATGAACTTTGAAGGTGTCCTATGCATTTATATTTGCTACTCTATGAGGGATAATCTGAATACTATTAGGCTATGTTTTCTTTATGTGAAACAAACAAATGTCTTGCAAAGCATTGTGAAGGGTAACGGGTAGGCTACACTAGCGTAAAATCAAAAATTTCTACCGCGTCAACCAGGAATACTATTGTCATAGATCACGGGATTACCGCTAGACGCGCAGGTGCGGAACTCGATGAAGCACGTTGCGGCAGTGTAGATGTTCTACGTCTCCTCCTCGTCCTCGTCCCACGAGCAGCTCCCCTTTGCGCGGCTCGTCCAAGTGCTACAGATGCAGCACCTCCGAGGTATCCACACGTCCGGAGTGGAAGTCGTCACACGCCAGACTGCTAGGTCTGCGCGTGCAACATAGGCGGAAGAGGAGTGGCGGCTGGGTGGAATGCTCTCACCTTTTCAGCTCGCCTCACTCCCTCTTATATAGGCATCCCTGGTGGGCTTCTACATTAGCAGCCCATTAGCAGCCTAAGCCTGGTCTAATTCGGATCCAATCCTCATTAGGCTTCCAGCCCCTAAAGTGTGTGACCTTATAGGTTCATACACGTATAGACATGACGCGAGTACACTTACTCCGTCAATAGTTGGTAGCGGCCTCTAGCAAGACGTGCCAACTCCTAAACGCATATAAAGATCATTCGGACGAACCATCACAAGGTTGAGTACATGTCTTTCCCTTTGCCTCACGATATTTGGTCTAGCTCTAAGCTGACCTCTCTTTCTCGATACTGTGATTCAGAATCCCTTTACTAGGTTAACTCTTAACCATATGTAGCACGGCCATGCATTTCTGGATCCGATCACTCGAGGGGCCCAGAGATATCTCTCTCAAGTACAGAGGGGCAAATCCCATCTTGATTGACCGATGCCTTGCAGCATGTATCAGGACAAACCCGAAAGCTACCTTTATAACTACCCAGTTACGGAGTAGTGTTTGATAGCCCCAAAGTAGGTCGATCCACATCTCAAGTACATGCGACAATCTCAGGTCTAAGGACAAAACGTACACGATGTGTAGAGAGAGCTGCAAGTATTATTGCTAGTCTCATGTTGGGTCAGTCCAACCCCATGTTCATAACATGTGTCCACATCATTGGTTTGACATCTCCATGTCAATGACTTGCGAAACATAGTCATTAACCAATCGATGTGCTAGTCTAATATTCACGTGTGTCCTCGCATGAACTCCGACTAGGGACAATTATTAGATAACCATACAAGTAAAGAGTTTCACAAACAATTCACATAATTGCCAATCAATACAAGTTGCCTGGTATATGGATATTCAAGGAACATTATAATAACTCATGGATACACATGAAATACAATCATCTCTATGATTGCCTCTAGGGCATATTTCCTTCACATTGTTATTCATGAATCTTTTGTTTGTGCATTTTCATGTTGCAACATAGTTTCTTTGTCTTATTGCTAGAACTTTATCTTTCATGTTATGATTGAAGTACTATGATCCCAGCTTTGAATGTTTTACAAATACTTTGATCAAGTTTATGATGGTGCATGTCACCTCAAAAATTATTCTTTCCTTTTATCACTTACCTACTCGAGGACGAGCAGGATTTAAGCTTGGGGATGTTGATACATTGCAAATGTATCTATAATTTTTGATGTTCCATGCTTGGTTTTATCTACTTTCTTGTGTTTTGTCCACACTTTGGAGTACTTTTCATAGATTTTCTGGAACTAACCTATTAACAAGATGCCACAGTGTCAGTTGCATGTTTTCTGCTGTTTTTGGTTCCAGGAAAGTCAGAAAATCAATATTCTCGGAATTGGACCGGACAAAAGCCAAAGTCGATATTTTACCGGAAGACTCACGGAGCCAGAAGACGAGACGGAGAGGGGCCACAGGGCAGCCACACCATGTGGTGGTGCAGGCTAGCCCTAGCCGTGCCACCAGGTGGTGTGGGCCCCCTGGCCACCCACCGACCTTGCCTCTTCGCCTATAAGATGCCTCCCGATGCAAAAACCCTAAATAGTCAAGCCTCCAGCCACGAAAAGTTCTGTAGCGCCGCCGCCACCAAAGAGGAGATTCGGGGGACAGAAAGTCTCTGTTCCGGCACCCTGCCGGGACGGGGAAGTGCCCCCGGAGCCATCTCCATCGATCTCCACCACCATCTCCATCGCCATTGCTGATTCCCATGACGAGGAGAGAGTAGTTCTCTCTCGAGGCTAAGGGTTCTATCGGTAGCTATGTGTTCATCTCTCTATCTATGCATGATCATATTGTGATCATGAGCTTGTAATCTATAGATCTATTGTGCTACTCAAGTGCTTTAATGAATCTCTGCTCTCCCCATGTGTGTGAAAGTGACAGCGTGCTCACCATGGTGGCACTTAGGCTAGAGATTACAAATACTTGTTATGAGTTATATTTGGAGTTGGATGTCTTTATGAAATTGTTGTGTTTGTTGGAACCATCTAGTGCTCAAGGTGACAGTGTGTGGTTTTCTAGATGGGAAAGGCTTACTTTGAGGTGTGCTTTTATAGCCCTACCGTTGATTAGAGTGTCCAACCGGAGAGTAGTTAAGAGTAGTATCATGAAGATAGTATATTTATGAGAGAGTGTTCACTAGTGAAAGTATGATCCCTAGGCCTTGTTTCTAAGCATTGATACACCGTTTGCAATTAGATCTGTTACATGTTTTCTTGCTTCCATCTTTATTTCAGTTTGCCTTTAGTCTCTTCCACGCCATCAAGTTATTTTCTCGCACCGTTACCACTTATAATTATCTATACCACTTGTATTTCACTATCTCTTTGCCGAACTAGTGCACCTATACACCTGACAAGTGTATTAGGTGTGTTGGGGACACAAGAGACTTCTTGTATCTTGATTGCAGGGTTGCTTGAGAGGGAATGCCTTTGACCACTTCCTCCGTGAGTTCGATAAACCTTGGGTGATCCACTTAAGGGAAAACTTGCTGCTGTTCTACAAACCTCTGCACTTGGAGGCCCAACAACTGTCTACAAGAATAGAAGTGCGTAGACATCAAGGCCCTTCTCTTGCGTCATGAGCGATTTGAACTTGTTCCCACCAAAGGTTGACGTAATCATCAAACTCAAGCGAAGCCATGATGACCATCTTCTCATCACTATAGTTGTGCATATGGTAGATCTTGTCGATCTTGAGTGCCCATGAGAGGTATTCTTCGGGATCATTTGAATCGGTGAACTTGGGCATCATGAACTTGAGCTTGCCGAAGGTTTCTTCCTCATTGTTGTCACGGTGGCAGTGGTTTCCATGATGGTGACGGTCTTCATCTTCCATGCAATCATTGCGACGAGCTTGGTTACCTTGCGGTGGAGCCTCATTTTGGGGAGGTGGAACTCGGTTCTCACGATGTTGTTGAGGAGCTTTCTCTTGCTCTTGGCGCGGTTGATGATGAGGTTGAGGTGCCTGGGACTCGCAAGGGTGTTGAGGATGTGGAGCCTCTTGACGCGGTTGTTGATGAAGAGGAGGCTCGTTCCTTGGTTGGTGTTGTGGGTTAGGCACTTGGGCCTCACGACGAAGATCATGGTCTTGATCCTCATGACGTGGTGGGCATCGCTCAGCATGTACAATTTGACGCTCCATGTCTTGATGTGTTGGAGGAGGCGTCTTGATACGTCCAAAATGTATCTACTTTCCCGAACACTTTTGCTATTGTTTCTCCTCTAAACTTGTGTGATTTGGATGCAACTAACGCGAACATACGTTGTTTTCAGTAGAATTACCCTGGTGTCTACTTTTTGTGCAGAAAATCAACTATCAAGAAAAATCCCGGAAAATATGCCTAAAATCCTATTTCACTAGAAGACTCCCAGAGCCAGAATACGAGACGGAAGGGGGCTGGGCCCAGGCCACACCACCTGGCCGCGCGGGCAAGCCCAGGCCGCGCCACAGGGTGGTCTAGCCGCCCTAGACTCCCCCTCGGTCTCCCTCTTCACCTATAAGTTGCCTTCTGACCTAAAAACTCAGGGGGGTCGACGTTTTTCCAGAAGGAGTTCCGCTCCGCCGCCACCACCAGATTCCACGAAACAACACCAGAAACTCCGTTCTGGCACCCTGCCGGGACGGGGAATTGGAGGAGATCATCGCCATCATCGTCACCATCGCTTCTCCATCGACCATCCATATTTCCCCCATCTATGAGTGAGTAATCCCACGCTGTAGGCTATGGGGATGGTAGGGATTGGATGAGATCGTTCATGTAATGACATCAGATTGACTTATTATAATGTTCATCTTCCTTTGAATTGTGTTTCTTATCAGGGAAAGGCATAGGTTTTTGGACCCAAGGCTCTCTTTCACTACCATGTTTCTTAGCAATAAAATCTTCTTTAGAGTATTTAGTATTCTTAGTGTGCTTTTCATGTTCTTCTTCAACTTTTTCTTCATTAGGAACTTCATTTTCTTCATTACCACTTTCAGTTTCAGCATCAGAGACAGATTACTATTAGGATCTATAGCAGGTTCTGAGGGTTCTACAATAGTTTTATGTTTCTTTTTTATTTTCTTACGAGTAGTACCAATATTTTCAGCTTGATGATAATCCTGATCAATTCTTTTGGGATGCCCCTCGGGATATAGAGGATCCTGGGTAGCAGCACCACTCCTAGTTCTAATTTCATAAGCATATTTTTCTTTAGCAGCATTAACTAGCAAGTCTTTTTGCCCTTTAATGAGTTGATCTATTTGAGTTTGAACCATTTGAAAGTGTTTAACAATCATTTTAACATTATTAGAGGTTCTTTCCACAATATCTTTTAACTCAACAATAGCTCTAGTGTTTTCCATTAGATGATTTTGCACCCATTTATTAAAATTATCCTGCTTAACAATAAAAATATCGAATTCTTCTAAGCATTGATTAGGAGGTTTAGAGTAGGGGATATCACCTTCATCAAAGTGTTGGAGAGAGTGTACCTCAATAGTGGATGAGTAGGGGACAGGCTTACATATTCTTCTATAGGAGGTAAATTCTTGACATCTGCAGCTTTAATTCCCTTCTCCTTAAGACATTTCTTAGCTTCCTTCATCACTTCATCATTTAATTCAATAACTCCCCTCTTCTTTGATGTTGGAATAGGCACCAGAATAGCTGGTTTAGGTATAATTGTTTCAGGTATAGCTGGTTTAGGAGGAGTCCAATCTTCATAGTTCTTGCTTATTTTAGCCATTAATTCCTCAGCTTCCTTAGGAGTTCTATTCCTAAAAACATAATCAGCACAACTATCTAGGTATGTCCTAGATTCTTCGGTTAGTCCATTATAAAATATATCAAGAAGCTCATTTTTAGGTAATGGACTTCCAGCTTGTGCATGAATCAAAGCACAAAACCTTGCCCATGATTCAGACAATATTGTTAGGAAATGGTGCCTAGTATCGTTCATGTAATGACATCAGATTGTTAGGAAATGGTGCCTAGTATCTATTATTAGTGCTATTTGACTTTGTTGCAACTTGTTATGCTTAATGCTTGTCACTAGGGCCCGAGTGCCATGATTTCAGATCTGAACATGTTATTGATTCATTATGATAGTATTGTTTATGGTCTTATCTGCAAGTTGTTTACACACATTGTTGTCCGAAACCAAAGGCCCCGAAGTGACAGAAATCGGGATAACCTGAGGGAATGGCTTTCATGTGAGGATCACATGTGTTCACGGAATATTAATGCTTTGCTCCGGTGCTCTATTAAGGAGCACCTTAATTGCCAGTAGTTCCCTTGAGGCCCCACTGCAAACGGGCTAGCAGGACAAAAGATGTTGTGCAAGTTCTCACTGCGAGCACGTATGACTATATATGGAACACATGCCTAGGATTATCTAGTACTTGGATGATTTATCTTATTTATCTGCAATTGCCCTATGTTCTGATTGCTATGTGAATTTTCTTGTCCATGCAACGCCCGTCCATCCATCCCTATGCCTACCGCACTCGAATCCTACTGTTTACTGCTATTGTTACTACTGTCTTTACTTTACTACTGTTGCTACTTTGCTACTCCTACTACAAAACTGTTGCTACTGATAAACTGTTGTGAGCAAGATTGTTTCCAGGTGCAGCTGAATTGACAACTCAGTTGTTAAGGCTTATAAATATTCTTTGGCTCCACTTGTGTCAAATCAATAAATTGGGTTTCACTTCCCTCGAAAATACTGCGATACACCCCCTATACTTGTGGGTCATCAAGACTATTTTCTGGCGCCGTTGCCGAGGAGCATAGATTTATTTATTAAGTTCACTTGGATTCTCTATTGTTCACGGTTATCCATCCATCATGGGTAAGTCTCATGATGGCAAGGTTCATATTTTACCATCCACTACAAGAAGAGGTATGGTTCTGAACACCTCTATTGCTATTGATTCACCATCTGTTATGAGTAAGCTCGTTACACCACCACATACACATGCTACACACACTTCTACTACTGCTAAATCTGAAACTTCTGATGCTTATGATGCTGCTTCCACTGTGCTAGATAAGAGTGGTTCATTAGGTCCTTTCCTAGATGCTATGATTACTAGAACTATAGCTGGAAATACTGAAACTCCTAATGAAGCCACTACTACACCTGTTAGTTCACCTAAGTCTAGTGAAAGTTATGATATTGAAGATGGTTATGTTGAGATGACCGATGAATTTATTAAAGAATGTAAAAACACACATGATAGGAGCGCTGCTAAGAGTCTCCTTGAGAGGCGTACTATTAGACCCAAATTGCCTCCTATTGCTAAGTTTGCTGCTTCTCCCATAAACATTATATATAAAGATTATGATTTCTCTCTCGATCTATCTTACATAGCTATTGTTGAGAAAGAACCTTTTTGTGGGACTAAGAATGAAAGTGTGGTAGCACATATGAATGAGCTTTGTACCATGAGTGGCTTGTTTTCTGATGATATTAAGATGCGTACTTTGTTGCTAAGATTTTCCCCTTTTCACTGAAAGGAGAAGCTAAAACTTGGTTTAGTAATTTACCTCCTGGATCTATTGATAGCCCTGATTGCTTGATTAGTACTTTCCGGCAGAAATATTTTCCTCCAAGTGCTAGACATGCTATTTTGCAGGAACTTTTTGATTTTAAACAGGGAGAAAAAGAGATATTGTCTGAATCATGGGCAAGGTTTTGTGCTTTGATTCATGCACAAGCTGGAAGTCCATTACCTAAAAATGAGCTTCTTGATATATTTTATAATGGACTAACCGAAGAATCTAGGACATACCTAGATAGTTGTGCTGATTATGTTTTTAGGAATAGAACTCCTAAGGAAGCTGAGGAATTAATGGCTAAAATAAGCAAGAACTATGAAGATTGGACTCCTCCTAAACCAGCTATACCTGAAACAATTATACCTAAACCAGCTATTCTGGTGCCTATTCCAACATCAAAGAAGAGGGGAGTTATTGAATTAAATGATGAAGTGATGAAGGAAGCTAAGAAATGTCTTAAGGAGAAGGGAATTAAAGCTGCAGATGTCAAAAATTTACCTCCTATAGAAGAATATGTAAGCCTGTCCCCTACTCATCCACTATTGAGGTACACTCTCTCCAACACTTTGATGAAGGTGATATCCCCTACTCTAAACCTCCTAATCAATGCTTAGAAGAATTCGATATTTTTATTGTTAAGCAGGATAATTTTAATAAATGGGTGCAAAATCATCTAATGGAAAACACTAGAGCTATTGTTGAGTTAAAAGATATTGTGGAAAGAACCTCTAATAATGTTAAAATGATTGTTAAACACTTTCAAATGGTTCAAACTCAAATAGATCAACTCATTAAAGGGCAAAAAGACTTGCTAGTTAATGCTGCTAAAGAAAAATATGCTTATGAAATTAGAACTAGGAGTGGTGCTGCTACCCAGGATCCTCTATATCCCGAGGGGCATCCCAAAAGAATTGATCAGGATTATCATCAAGCTGAAAATATTGGTACTACTCGTAAGAAAATAAAAAAGAAACATAAAACTATTGTAGAACCCTCAGAACCTGCTATAGATCCTAATAGTAATCTGTCTCTGATGCTGAAACTGAAAGTGGTAATGAAGAAAATGAAGTTCCTAATGAAGAAAAAGTTGAAGAAGAACATGAAAAGCACACTAAGAATACTAAATACTCTAAAGAAGATTTTATTGCTAAGAAACATGGTAGTGAAAGAGAGCCTTGGGTCCAAAAACCTATGCCTTTCCCTGATAAGAAACACAAGTCAAAGGAAGATGAACATTATAATAAGTTTTGTGAGTGGATGGAACCTTTATTCCTACAATTTCCTTTGACTGATGCTATTAAATTGCCTCCTTACTCAAAGTATATGAAGGATATTGTCTCGAATAAAAGGAAGATCCCTAATGAAGAAATATCTACTTTGCTTACTAATTATTCCATTAATGGTAAGGTTCCAAAGAAACTTGGAGACCCAGGGATTCCAACTATCCCTTGCTCTATTAAGAACAGTTATGTTAGAACTGCTTTGTGTGATTTGGGAGCTGGAGTTAGTGTTATGCATTTCTCTCTCTATAAGAGGCTTCAACTAGAAAAATCAATACCAACAGATATATCTTTGCAAATGGCTGATAAATCTACCACTATTCCTGTTGGTATATGTGAGGATGTACCTGTTCATGTGGCTCATAATTTCTTGATATTAACTGATTTTGTTGTGCTTGAAATGCCTGAAGATGATAATATGTCCATTATTCTTGGGAGACCTTTTTTTAATACTGCAGGAGCTGTTATTAATTGTAATCAAGGAAAGGTGACTTTCAATGTTAATGACAAGGAATATATTGTCTATTTCCCCAATAATATTGAAAGGACTTATGGTTTGAATTCAATTGAACATGTTGAGGGCATTCAAGTTGGAGAAATATATTGTCCCATACCAAGAGAAAAATTTGAAACTATTATGATTGGGACTATTGCTATCAAGGTTGAGGTAACATAATCATCGGTGGAATACAAAGTTTTTTCTCATATTGTTTTGGTAACAAGACCTGATCAACCTTGTTAACAAAAGGATTTTATTGAACAAAACAATGTTTTCACTATGATTATTTCCGTGTACTTCTATTCTATCCATTTTAGTTTTTGCTTTCGTTTAGTTTTCTTTTTTGTTGTTAGTTGCCTGATTGCTAGAGTGTCTTAGAACTTCTGTAGTTCTAGCCTTGTTTTGTCATTGCATCATTTTCCAAAAAAAATCTGTTTGTCAGAAAATCATTCTTCTATACCTGAAAAATGCCCAAGAATAAAGTGTCTCGAAAAATTTCAGAAAATTCATAATAAATTTTTACGTGAAAAAAGGGGCAGAGGAGTGCCTGGAAGGTGCCAGGGGGACCCACCAGGCAGGCTCACCACCTGGTGGCGCGGCCTGCCCTGGGTGGCGCCATGCCATGGTGTGGGCCACCCCTGGCCCTCCACTAACTCTCTCACCTGCCACTTTCTTCTCTCTCCCGAGTAAGCTCCAATTCATTGCTCAAAATCACGTTCTTGTCGTACTTGCTCTCGATTTTTTCGATCTCCTTGCTCAGCCCATCTTTGTTGCTGAAATTTGGAGCACTTGTTCTCTGGTATGTGACTCCTCCACTTGTCCAAGTAGATTTGTGTTTAGTGGATTATATCTTGAATATTTTGCTGCTGTAGGTGATAGGTTATGAGAGCTTGTAAGCTTGTTTGATGCTTAGAGATATAGTTTTGATGCATGTTTAGGCCTCTTACAAGTCCCTATGAGTAGTACCCTTCATTATATTCACTTTGCAATCACTTGTTTAATAGGTGTTTAAATTTCAGAATACCAAGCATGAACAACCATACCTTTGGAGAGATATTTGAGAGGGATGCACCTAGGAGGTCAAGGCCCTCAAGATCAGCCTCTCAGTTTAGGCCATCATACAACGAAGATCTCATTGCAACTCGTATTGGTAATGAAAGGGATGATGGGGATGCTCACCCATCTACTTTTCCTTGTTTTACTTTCTTGCAAGCTGCAGGGATTCTTGATGATTTCTTGCTATTGATTCAGAGGGTTGGTTTGACCTCATATATGCAAGATGAGAGTGAGCAATACGCTATGCTCACCAAAACCTTTGTTGAGATCTTCACGTTTACTAACACATCCTATTAGTCAACTGTCTCTTTCACAATTTATAATCTGCCCTTTACCATGTCATTGGAAAGATTTTGCAGTATTATAGGTGTAAGCATGACAGGGACCGTGAAGAAAATTCAAGGGCGACCCGCTGATTTGCTGGAGCTTTACCGAGGGGTGACCAATGATGATGATCATGTGGCGCAACGCGGAAAGATAAGAAACATCCAACTCCCTGCTCTCAGATACTTTGCATATTATCTTGCTACTAGCATACTTGGTAGGGAGAACACAGGTAATATCTCCAACTATCATTTAGCCTTCCTTTCTGCTGCGCTTAACAATGATACTCGGTACAACCTTGGCTCGCTTATTGCTCGCCGCCTAGCTGCTAGGGGGTCTATCTATGGGGGCATCATTTCCTCGCGTATGGTCAATGTATTAGGTCTTTTAGTGGACCCTAATGATACTGTATTGGCACCACAAAGGCTCGACCTTGTTGCTATGAAAACTCATCACTTTGTCACTGCTGCTTCTGATTTAGACAGTCTAGTATATAGGATGATGTTTACTGACGGGGATGAGAGGGAGATCCCTTTGCCGCAGTCTTCTTTGTTTAGTGTTCACAGGAGACCGTGGTCGCGCTCTAAGGAGGAGGTGGACGAGCAGCTTCGCTTGCTGGGTTTCCACGAGCAGCACTAGGAGGATGTACCCTCCTACGATTACTCCGCACACTACGGAGGGACGTACTCGAGCTCGCATCAGGACGAGGGTACCTCCTCGTCATACTACGGTGACACGTCATCCTGGCCGGCTTGGGATTGATACCCACTTACGCCACTCCTCGTCATGTTACGTCGGTACTTTGTGTATTCATGTTTCGTTCTCTTTTTAGTTTTCGTTCTTTCTTTGCTTTTGCTTTGTAAAACACAAAAAGATCAAAATTATTTCTGTTGTTTCTTTTTGGTTTGCTTCTTCTTCTTTTTTGTCTTGGTTTGTTTTTCCCTTTTTGCTTTGTTTGAATTATTCGAAAACCCCAAAAAGATTTTGCTTTGCTTGTTTTTCCTTTTTTTGGTTCTTGCTTTAAAAATCGAAAACAATAAAAATATTTGTCATTCTTCTTTGGTTTTGTGAGTTTGCTACAGGGTTTAGCAGTCCTCAGTGGATATTGGTTTCATATTATTATTCAAGCCACAAGTGAAGAGCAATAATGAGGATACTGACAACTTGAGGCGTGGTAAGAGGCTGGTAATGAACTCTATTTGTTTTCATTTTTGTATATATACTCATCCCTGTGGGCATGCTTAGTCTGTTCATGTAAGGTGTATGTGTAATATCCCAAAATTATTAGAATTTTGGAATGTATAATTATTGAAATAAGATGATTGATTTGTCTTTGTTAAAATTTGTGAAGAATTTAAAACTTTCTAAGACTGTATAATTTTCCTAAATCACATTGAAAAAAGCGGATTAACATGACTATCCGAACATAATTACTTCTTCGGGAAAACTTGTACAAAATTTGGAAAGTATTGCCTTGCATTTTGTTCGCACCCCATTTGGATTCCCGGGACTTCTGTTATTTTCAAACACTGTTTCATTTTCACAAGAGTGGAAACAACATGACATTTTCAAATATAAGAAATACCCTACAGTATTAATTGGATTTTTTTTGTTGCATTCTTGACTTCCGTGAATGATAAAAACAATTTCAAATTTAAAGGAAATCAACCTATTAAAGATAAAAGTAACTTCGTCAAAACATCAGATCCGAAATTCTATATAATATACTTGTGTATTCTGAAGTTCTAAAATAATTTTGGAGATACCTAAGAAACTAAGTTTATTTTAGGGAGGTAGGTTGAGCCATAATAAAGTCTATAAAATAAAATTAAATGGTTTTCAAAAAATATATATTTTTTGGCCGGATATATATTCTATAAGATATGTTAAACCAGACGGATATAATATTTTCTAGATTATATTTTTTTTTCTAGAAAAGGTTTTGGCATTTGTTAAATCCTTTAGACTTTTCCTTAATAAAAGAAATAAAAAAATAAAAAGAGAACGATACTTACCTGAAGCGTACGCACGCATGCACCGAGGTGTCCAAGCCTGGGCTACCTGGCCTTTCCTGAGCGCGTAAGTCGCACCGGCCACTTGGCCAGTCATAGCCCAAATGATCCTCCCGAGCAGTTTTCTCCCTACACGATTTCCGTTGACACCATGGGCCGAGTGGTCATCTTCTTTTTCTCGACGGGAGACTGGCAGGAACACGAGTTCGTTCATACGGAAGAAATCCAGCAAAAATCTCCACGTTTCGACCAACTACTTTGCCCCTCGTCCACGCAAATCCCTCCATAAATATCCGCTCCTCCTACTCGTTCCGTTTTTGACGCAAATTGATGAATTCCGAGGCCATACGCATCTCGCTGGAGTGCATCGTGGATGAAGCTCCAAAATTGACAATTCGTCGCCGCGACTATCGCACCGCTCTCCCCTTCCTCTGTTTCTTTCTTCTGTATTTTTAATGTCTCAGCTTGACCTCTTTCCCGTACCACAGCGTAGCGAAGCAACCGAGCAGCCGGAGTTCCGTCGGACTGCAGCACATCCAGCCGGGGACAGCAGCAGGAGAGGACAGCCCGACCGTCGCCGTAGAAGAGGTTTCAACCCCGAGCCCAAGAAGCACCAGATCGTTGCCTACGTCCGCATGTCGAATATCTTCATCGTCGTTGGTACGTGACAGTTAGATCTTGATCGTGTTACACTATCATGATCGTGTTACACTATCATGACCTGCCACGTTTTTCTTTCTTTTTCTTGTTCTCTTCACACACGCGTGTGTAGTCAGTGATCCATTCGTATGAATTGTGCTAGCTCATGTCCAACTTAGAAATTCCATATTTTATATCTAGAAGTCCGTTTTAGATGTTTCTTTTTGCGTTAGCTTCGTAATTAAATTTACTATCCGGTGGTACTACTTTTTATAATTATTAAAATATTGAATCTGTCAATCAAATTCTGAATTTGAACAGTGTTTTAGACTCTCTTTAGATATAGAGGTCTGTTTTAATTAATTCTCATTGTGTTGAGTTGTAATAAGTATTTTCTACCCAGCGGTTCCCCGAACACATATCAGCCTATTGTGTCTTGGCATTTTTTTCCCACACGCTCATTGCACGTTCAGATCAGCAAGTAAAAAAAACATCAGATAGATTCGGATGCAATATATTTGCTTACAACATTAACTTATAAATCATACATCTTTATTTTCTACACATCCAAATTAGTTGACTCATGTTGCTTGGATTCATAAATAAAATATATATCAATTAGATCTATAATTTCCATCCTATGTTCAACCATCCGTTGACCATAACTTGATATACGTGATGTTTACGTGATTCTTGTAGCAAATTGATCCTTGTAACATAGTCTACCCTTGAGACCATTGTAATCTACCGTTATCCGAAATAACTATGTAATTAGTAATATTGCATGTTGTGGCATTTGTTTCACTTGTCGGATGATTTATTTGGCACTTTAGTTTAATGTTTGTTTCTTTATTTGCAATGGTTGTTCATTAGTGCATTTTTATATCCGTTAGATTTATTGGGAGCGTGAGGGCGAGTACCACAAAGAAATAATCATCGTCAAATTATTATAAGACAAGTTACACCACTTGTTCATGTTTATGTCCCAGTTTTGAATACTATGCATGTTTTGCTCTTCAAAATAGTAGTATGCATGTGTAGGATTGTTTTGGTAGATCTACTTGAAAATATTTTGCAAAGTGTGATGACTTTGTAGTATGTCATGATAGTTCTATACTTAGGGATTTCCGTCCTAATAGGTTTTCCCTGTTTTGCAAAGTATTGCTTGCTATGCTATATATATACTAAGTACCGTTGGGGGGTTCGAAAGACTCAAAATTTTCTAAGTATGAGAGCTCTCTCGAGCGAACTTTTCTTCTCCAAAACCCCTTCAAAATAAAACTAAGTTTTCTTCTGGGCGGAATGGTTGTCGGGACAACGAGTGGGATTTTGGTGGAGGACGGCCGCCCAGGAATCAAAGAAGGCTGCCATGTTTCAGAACTTAGAAGCTTCCCGTGCAACCACAATACATATGGGCTCTGTCTTGACTTAGTACTTAGTGGGAAACCTCACCGGGCACCAACATTTGGAGGTTCTTGGCACGGTTGGATCCAGCTGGTAGAGGGGCTACTAAGGGAAGGCTTCGCCATGGTCTTGTCTATAAAAAGGACTTGATCATGGATTGTGGGGAAAGTGCACAACATATCGAGAGTATTGCAATCTGATCGATCAGCCGAGTTCACGGAAAAGAACACTTTGAGCATCTGAAGGATGGAGCCTCTGAAGGATCTTCCTCTCTCTTTTCAAACAAAAGTTTTCGAACCCTATGGCGTGCGTAATATCGCTAATAGGTGGGATTTTGGGGACTTGGTGTGTCATATCCGAGTAACTTGGTGCGTAATATCCAAGTGCCACCTGGTGTGTAATATCCAAGTGTTGGGTTGTTTGGGCACTTGGTGAGTAATATCCTCATGTTCCATTCGATCCTATTTTACTTAAGCAAATGTTTACAAATTAGGATAAAACTCTTTCTCTTTTCTTCTTACTTAGAGAAAATTGGCTTTATGCAAATAAACCATAAAGCCTACTCCTAGCCTTGCATGTAGAGTTAGTCTTATTCTTTCCTTGGTGTAATTTGCCAATACATTCAAAGTATTGACCAACTCGTTTGGCTGCACGTTTTATGTGCAGAAATTGGAGATCGTTGAAAGGTGCGCTAGGATCGTGGGTCTTCACTCAACCTGCCTGTGGCATTGATGGGACTCCAAGTTGTATATATTTTGCTTCTGTTGTAATAATGTAAACTCTGGATTATTCGATTCATGTAATAAAGACTTGTGTTTTACATGATATTTTATCGACTGTGAGTGCTAGCTAATGATCCAGGAACTAGCATGTTAATCACAGGGACTTAGGATCTTTATCGATCCAAGGTCATCACAGTATGTTATCTTTGGATGTTTAGTAGTTCTTGCTTTCATATGATTAGTTCCATCTTGCTAATAGTTTGTAGCATGTCTTATGAATGTTTGCTCGCATTACTCTACTCATAATTTGGTATGACACCGTGTTATCCTCCTCTGAATGTTTCATTTGAATTGACTTGGCACATGCTCACGTGTGCACATGACTGTAATAATCAGTTAAGCCTCGATGAATTATTTTGCCTTGAGGATTTTGAATCACTTTCATGCCATGATTAGTCCTGTTTTGTTGCAAGCATGATTATGACAGCTATTGCTCTCTCATTTGTCGCTCCCTTACTATTGCTAGCCTTCACTTTCACTGAGTATGTTTTACTCATGTTTCCAACTCCCTAAAACCAAATATTGCCAAACCATACCTACCTATTAGCATCATTTGCTACTTCCGTGCATATTCAATATGCCTTGTTTTCTTCCGAATAAAATGTTTGCTTGTTATGAGAAAGTTAGTTAGTAAAGCTCTCACAAACTTGATGGCACACTTTATTTTCTTGCATTTAATAAACCTGAACCATTGCGTCCTTCTTTCTTGCGCATATGTTTGCGCTTTATAAGTTGAAGTTAGCAGAACCATGTATCATGGGGAATGTTTTCAACATTGCATTGGTACTTAGTACCTCATTGATATCATGTTCTTTTGCTTATAGATCCCGGCGGTGTGAAATAAAAGTGGAACTTGTAAGATCATGGAGTTTGTATGTATGTTAGAGAAACGCCTGGGCCGCTAGCCTAAGCCATGCCTAATCATGGTGGAAACTTGCAGCATAACCATAATGAGCATTCTATGAAGCATCCTCAATAAAAATTTATGCACATAGTAAATAAAAAGATCGATGATATGCTCATTGTCTACTTACCTTGTCATTTTGATTATGGGATAGCTCCTGTGTCATGTGCAAGGGGTACCCCGTTGGTGGTTCTCTATGATACGTATATACTTACAATGACAAGAGCTTACTTGTGACTGAAGTTGAGTAGCATGAGGGCCGGTCTTCGTAAGTAAGGGGTATGAGACTTTGATTTATAACTTGTCAAGCATATCCTCTTAGTTGTGTCACTTTAACCTTAACCATTTAAAGATGCTTATGATAGGGGCAATGAGAGCTCAAAGCTAACAAGTATCATACTTTCAGCATTTGGAAGCCTTTCAAACTATTCAAAACCTTTTCATTTACTTATTGAGTCTCCACATATTCTTTGAGCACCTTCTTGAGAGCATAGTTGTCATTCTTTGTGCTTGTCTCAAAACTTGATTATTTGTGTTATGACTTTGATGCTTGTATCTTTGATATCTTTACTTCTAGTCTTCACCTTAACTTGAGAGGTGCCTTAAATCAAAGGCAAGCGAGATACCACTCTATCATACCTTTTTATGAGCATTGTAATCTTGCTTATGTTTATACTTTATGCTACTTATTATTTTTGAGTTGGAATCTCTTCATAGCTTGCAATGCCTATTAAGTAAACTTAGTTGCATACTCCTTATTATTAATTGTCTAAGTAGTTGATCACATGCTGCGAATATATACATCATATGAAGCAAATGTGTTCGTGAAAGTTCTTTTATCGCACTCAGTTTTCAACTAAATTGCTTGAGGACAAGCAATAAGCTAAGCTTGGGGGGAGTTGATATGTCCAAAACGTATATACTTTCCCGAACACTTTTGCTATTGTTTCTCCTCTAAACTTGTGTGATTTGGATGCAACTAACGCGGACTGACGCTGTTTTCAGCAGAATTGCCCTGGTGTCTACTTTTTTTTTGGAGAAAATCAACTATCAGGAAAAATCCCGAAAAATATGCCAAAAATCCTATTTCACCAGAAGACTCCCGGAGCCAGAATACGAAATGGAGGGGGGTTGGGCCCAGGCCACACCACCTGGCCGCGTGGGCAAGCCCAGGCCACCCCAGGGGGTGGTCTGGCCGCCCCAGACTCCCCCTCGGTCTCCCTCTTCGCCTATAAGTTGCCTTCTGACCTAAAAACTCAGGGGGGGTCGACGTTTTTCTAGAAGGAGTTCCGCTCTGCCACCACCACCAGATTCCACGAAATAACACCAGAAACTCCATTCTGGCACCCTGCCGGGACAGGGAATTGGAGGAGATCATCGCCATCATCGTCACCATCGCTTCTCCATCGACCATCCATGTTTCCTCCATCTATGAGTGAGTAATCCCCCACTGTAGGCTATGGGGATGGTAGGGATTGGATGAGATCGTTCATATAATGGCATCGGATTGTTAGGGCATGGTGCCTAGTATCTATTATTAGTGCTATTTGACTTTGTTGCAACTTGTTATGCTTCATGTTTGTCACTAGGGCCCGAGTGCCATGATTTCATATCTGAACATGTTATTGATTCATTATGATAGTATTGTTTATGGTCTTATCTGCAAGTTGTTTACACACATTGTTGTCCGTAACCAAAGGCCCCGAAGTGACAAAAATCGGGATAACCGGAGGGAATGACTTTGATGTGAGGATCACATGTGTTCACTGAGTGTTAATGCTTTGCTCCGGTGCTCTATTAAAATGAGCACCTTAATTGCCAGTAGTTCCCTTGAGGCCCCGCTGCAAACGGGCTAGCGGGACAAAAGATGTTGTGCAAGTTCTCATTGCGAGCACGTATGACTATATATGGAACACATGCCTAGGATTATCTAGTACTTGGATGCTTTATCTTATTTATTTGCAATTGCCCTATGTTCTGATTGCTATGTGAATTTTCTTGTCCATGCAACGCCCGTCCATCCATCCATATGCCTACCACACTCGAATCCTACTGTTTACTGCTATTTTGTTACTACTGTCTTTACTTTACTACTGCTGCTACTTTGCTACTCCTACTACAAAACTGTTGCTACTGATAAACTGTTGTGAGCAAGATTGTTTCCAGGTGCAGCTGAATTGACAACTCAGTTGTTAAGGCTTATAAATATTCTTTGGCTCCACTTGTGTCAAATCAATAAATTGGGTTTCACTTCCCTCGAAAATACTGCGATACACCCCCTATACTTGTGGGTCATCACGCCTCGTGATGACCATGGTGTCGGCGTGGACGTTCATGACGGTGATGACAAGCTTGCTCCTCCAAGTTGAAGTAATCACTTGTGGTGTCGAGTATGTGTCGCAGGCGATGGCATTGGACTTGAGGTTGTACTCGAGGTTCCAAATGTGGTTGGTCTTGTTGGATCACTAGTGCCCTTGCGTTATGATGGTGTCCTTCACGCCTTGCTTCAGGTCTTAAGGAGAAATCACCATCATAACTTGACGTTGCGGCATGCCATGGGGAAGGTACATAGTGTGAAGAGTTTCCATCTTCAACCACGGGGGCATCATTGCATCTTGGAGCACTTGGATGAGGATCTTGACGAAGAGGAGAACAGTGACACGACGAGCTTATTGCGCGCGAGCATGGTCTTGTGTTGTGCGCGAGCTCAGCCATCGACCTTTGTAGTGCTTCGTTTTGGTTAGCGAAGTTAATGGGCATGGCCCTCGTCTCTTGATGAAGGTTTGGAGAAGCCTTGCCGCATTTCATGCATTTGTTGTTGTCAGCCATCGAAGCGGTTGTCGATGCTCTTGAATTCATCTTGAGTTTTGCCGAATTGTTCATCTTGGCGCGACTCGAGGGCATTGAAACGTTCATGAAACTCATGTCGAATGATGTAGTGGCTTGAACACGTCATGTACGGGCCTTGTTCTTCTTCTTGGGAAGGTGGTTGGCTCGACTCACCGTGCCTATCCATCATGCAAAACACACAAGGATTGCATATGAAAGTGTAATATACGGTGGGTGGTAGCCTTTTACCCCAATTTGGGGATTGCACCGAACTAGAAACCACAAGAGAGAACTATTAACTCGCAAAGTGAAATCACAAAGAAACCACATACTAAAAAAAGGACTGAGACTCTCAAAAGCTTTTGGTGGAAGGTTAGGGTTGTGGAATGCCAAAGAACCAATCAAAAGAAAAGGAATAGTCAAAAGTGGGTAAAATCCAACAAAACTCAAGTCAAAGGTAAAGGTCAACAACTCAAAATGGTGATGGGAACCTACGACTATATACACACGTGTGGAGATTATTGGGATTGGCACGACTATGAAAATGAGCAACAAAATCTCCTAATAAAGACTAAGCTCGGTTGTCATTCCAATGCAAGGAGAGACGGTGGCTTGTTTGCAAAGAGAAAAATGAGCAACGTATTTGTACACTTGCCTTGGGCGCTCTCTTTCTCTCTTGCTTACAAGCTTGAGACTCTCTTTTGCTATAGAGACTATTTTTCTTTTTCTATGTATCTTTTTCTTTTTTTGCTCTCCCTTGATGCAACCAAGTCACTCTTGCTATTGCTTTTGCACTCTCACTATCCAAGGACAAATGCAAAAAGCTCAAGCAAACACAAGATGAGCCATTCTCGTGGGATAGGTACACACAAAGGAAGATAGGGTTAACAAGGTGACACACGTTATACCTTCGTTGGTGATGAACTTGTCATCGGTGGTGCAGGATGATGTTTGGGTGCCGTGGTGTCGACGAGCGCGGAGGTTGAAGATGCGGAAGCCTGTTGTTAGTTGACGACACGCACACGGGACACAAACAACAAGAGGCAAAAAGTCAAAATCAGGCGTCTGGGCCAGAGACTCCGGGGTCTGAGGCCAGAAACTCCGGTGTAGGCTAAAGACTCCGGTGTCTGTAGGCCGGAAACTTTGGTGTGGTCCGGAGACTCCGGTGTTGTGGGCTAGAGACTCCGGTGTGGGGAAAACAACTCGAATTGCTTGTGTTATTGAGCGGAAATCCATGCCTTGGGGCCTCAAATCCGTGAAAAATTATTCAAACTAGGCTGGGGCCACGCAGGATAAAGCTGGACCAACACCTAAGACAAGATTTGGTCGAATCAAAATCACAAATAACACTCCAAATCAATAGATCGATCCAAAGGCAAATTTGAGGCTCTTTTTTGGGGATTTTCGAATTTATGGTGGATAGAAGAAAAATGGGAGGGGAAATTCATGAGCAACGAAGCTCTTGATACCAATATGTTGAGGGCTAACCTCGGGGGTGCCCGATCTTTCACGAATTCCCGTGGAAATCGAGGGGGGACTACGAGGGAAAGAGGGAGGGGATGAACACCACGAACTCACGTATGAAGAACTCGATGAACACACTCACGCAAAGACACGATACAAGCCAATAGCTCACGCCGATGGTGGTCGGTCCGGCGCAATCCCTAGGATCGGTGTCGGGTGAAGATCTCTCTCTCGAACCGACACGACGAGTGGGAGTCTCGGTGAGATCTTGATGTCTTGGCAAAGGGCTTCGATGCAAAGGCCTTGTACAACGAGGGAGGCACGATACAAACTCCAACGAGGCGAGGGATATTTGGTGCTCCTTTAGAAAAGGAGCATGAGACAAGAACTAGAGAGATCCACAAGGGTGTCTTCTAATTCCAATATACAATCTAGGGTTTATAATAGAGGTGGGGGCTATTTATAGGCCAGCCACTAGTTCAGGGGTACTTTAGGCATAAAAGGGTAAAGTATGGACGAATTTGGGGTTACATGGGCCAAAGGCCCAAAGGCCATCACATGCCTAGTGTCATGGAGACCGGAGACTCTGGTGTCATGGGTCGGAGACTCCAGTCTGTCTCTGGTGTCGTCTCTAGAGTGGGGTTTAGACTGTCCCAGGCCTCGGTCCGGAGGCTGGTCCGGAGTCCAATCGGAGATTCCGGGGTGACGGTCCGGAGACTCCGGTCTTCGGGGCCGGAGACTCCGGTGTGTTCAACCACAACAACGTCTTCTTCTCATCCTGCTCCTTGTCCTTCATCCATGGGGGCTTGGTGATGCGTTGGGGCTTCATAGCTGATAATCCATAGAGTATTTGTATGAAGTAGCAAGCCATCCAAGGATGTATCAAAGTCACATGAGGAGAGGAGCGAGTTAACCTTAGCTTGTTGGAGTTTGGTTCGGGCGTGAGTCAGTGGTCCACTTGGGGAACTTGTTGGTGTAGATGTAGGGACGTTCGTAGGACGGGCTGCATCATGAACTCCCCAATCTGGCTTGCTATACTGTGTGCTTGTTCTGCATCGAGCTAGTTAAAAGGCAGATCATGGCATTGAATCCATATTGGGATCCTACAAAACCGATCTCCGACGGCCTCATACTAGTTACAAAATCATCCAAAACTACAATATGATTCCCAACCATCCATGGCGCCCCATCCTAGATCCTTTTCCGATCTTGCTCCTTTTCTAAGTGCGCCACAAACACATTGTCACCCATGGCCTGGAACATCAAGCCCTTGGGGTTACCCCATTGAGGCCCGAGAGCACTCTTGGTGGTGTCGATATGAAACTTTGATGGTGCCATCACTTTCCCTACCACATATCGATCATCGTCCATCCTCATCCTCCAGATCCTCCATCTCTAGAACTTTTTTTCTCCTTTTCGGTCAATGCCAATTTCTTGAACTTCTCCGTAAAGCCACCATCTTCCATGGCCTTTTCCTTCCCAACATCACTTCCCTTGCCATCCCTCTCCACCGAACTTGCCATCCCAGGGGATAGCACAAACACGCGAGAGATTCACAGGAGAACTCAACTTTGCGCCGAGGAGATCGCAGATCGCTTCATGCCGCCGGTCGCCACTCCAAAACCCTAGAAAACGTTTTGGGGGCACCAACTCGCCGAATCGTGATCCATCCCAGTTGTAGACTTGGAGCCGAATCGGATTCTATCTCATCGCGTGCAAACACATCAACACCTCCACGGGAACATTTTAACCGCAGCGAAGTACGCGCGTACATCTGTAGACTACTGCACTACTGTAGTAAAAACGTACTTCCTCCGTTCAGAAATGTTTTAGCTTTGTGAATCGAATGTATCTAGATATAAATACATTCATTTTACAAAGCTAAAATGTTTATATTTCTAAACGGAGGGGTACCTAGCGGGTGAAATGTTCGGAGTTCACCTGCCTACGCGAGTGCGTCGTGGCCTCGTGGGGGCGGCAACCTATGCAGGTGACATGATGTAGTTAGTCAAGCCGGCATCGATCAACGATCAAGTGAATCATGACACCCCTTTGCATCCACATCACTCTAAAGCATCGGCGCCACTTTGCTGCTACGAGGAGAAAGACCCAGCTGAGCCTCCGATCATAAATTGCGCCCTCTTCTCAGTCAGACTCGCCATGAATCACATCTTCATCAGACACATAAACTCTGGTGCTCACCAGCTGACCAGTATATTCAGTAAGCACAAGGATGGCTTGGCGTGCCGGACGCCTTCTGGTCTGGCTGAGCTTCTCGGTCTGGACCCTGCTCTCCGCGTCCACGGCCACGGCGATGGGCAGCAGCCAGCTCCGCTCACGCGGCACGGCGATCGGCGTGGCCCGGCCGCAGCCGGACGTCAACTTCACCGTCGGCGTAGTCGGCGCCGTCTGGTGCAAGAACTGCCGCTACGCCGGCTACGTCCCGTCCAAGAACGTCGCGCCCCTCCCGAGTACGCATCACCAGTCGCGACACACGCCCCATTGGCCTCACGCACGACACTGACGTTTCATTTTTCTCTTTCTCTCTCTCGCCCTGTGCGTGTGCAGACGCGGCGGCGCTGCTGCGGTGCCGGCGAGGGAACAAAGCACTGTCCAAGTGGGGCATGACGGACGCGCGCGGCTACTTCATGATCCAGACGGCGGACCAGGCGGTGCCATTCGCGAGCACGGACTGCGTGGTGTACGTGCCACACTCGCCTCGCCGGGCAGCGTGCGGAGTGGCAGTCATGCCCCGCCGGAACCGGCCGTCGCCGCTCAGGTTCAGGGAGTACGCGACTCGCCCGGACGGCTTGCAGGCAGTCTACACCGCCGGCAACTTCGTGTTCGGCCCCCGAGACCCCAGAAAGTGCTGATGAGTACCCCAGGGTGGCATACACAGGATTGCCAAAAGAACTCAGACAAACGATGTGCTAGCATAAAAGCATGTGACAACCATCTCAAGGACCCAAACTAGTTGTTTCTAGACAGATGCACAAAACCGCTGCTTCTAAGCCACAGTTATACTCTGCTTCTATGGTGCAATACATAATGTTCAGCTTTGCGTGTATCAAAATTTCTGTTACATCACATTGAAAGCATGGCGATTTCAACTGACTATTGCCAGAGGCTTCAACTAATGTCTCTTCCTCTTCTTGCCTCCTTTCTGGTGTTTTTTCCGCCCCGCACTCCTGCCACGCGGCTCACTAGAACCACCACCGTCTTCTTCCTTGTCACCGTCGAGCAGCATGTTCATTCCAAGGTCAAATCCATCGGTTAGGCCTTGTAACCTGTAAACAGAAACATGCCAGTTTATAAGGTCGGGTAATAATAGTGAAACATCTCAAAGGACAAGCTCATCAAGCTCAAAGCTCCATCATCTATTAATGTGTCTGAAGCTATCATCATTCATTAATGTGGCTAGTGGGTTCACTTTGAAAAGGGGGTGAACTGTAGAACAAGACAAAAACTACAAACATATATACATACCCATGAAGTTGCTTCTTCATCTGCTTCTCCATGTACTTTTCACGTTTGGTTACGGGAGCTCGAGTGAACAGATCCTCCTCTGCTTTCTCTTGCTTCTCCCTCTGCCGCATGTAACTCACAAATTCTTTGCTTTCATCACCCGCTGTTTCCTTCCACTGCAGATTTGCACAGACATGTTAGTTGGCTCAAGAATATAGCACACCAAATTGTTAATTAAATCTACACAAGTAGCTAACTATCCAAACCTCTTCTGGCCTATCAGCGGCATCATCAATCATCTCCTTGAGATAAGGATTATTTGTTGCCATACGAGCTAATGCCTTTTCTCTCCTTGAATCGTCTTTACTACGCTTATCATCCATGATAACCGGTTGAATTTTCGGAGGACGGTAGATACCATCGTTACCCTGAAAGTCAAGCAGTTCAACATCAGAAAAAATGAAACCGAACGTGACAGACTAGTTGTGACGTTACAATTGCTCATGTACAAGATAGGGAACCTAATCATAATGCTAACAGAAATAGGGTACTTATAGAACTATAGTCTATACTGACTCCAACCTTTTGCAACAATAAGTCAGTACTTAATTAATTAACACTTTGAGCAGTGTTTCCAGAAGCAAAACTACAAGTTATGATAGTGCTGATGACTTAAAACAAGACACATAAACCATCATGTGACAAGTAATAATCCCTAATTCATCTCAAGGTACCCAAATAACAACTTGTACCAAATTGTGGAATAGTACTGATTTCTCATTCCGACTTCAAGTGACAACAATATCACACAAAACAGGCTGGTAAGGATGGGTAGATTTTACATCATGCAAATTATGAAAGATTTATCCATTCATTTTTGGTCTGAAGTAGCTGCTAGACTTAATGCAGATATATCAATGGTAAAGGTAGTCCCATCTATGTGTGCACATTAGGAGACCTAACAACGAGTCTAAGTTATTAGTTAGAAAAAACACCTGTCCATCAAGAGCAAGCTTGGGATCCATCATGTCCGGGTTGGGCCGATACTTCAACAGGTCTTGGTCACCCTGTTGCTCGTCCTTCCTATTAACCTCGGCACCTGGCACCTTATCCTGGGCAGCCGCACTGTCCGCAGCGTTGGTGAGCTTCTGGATCTGGTACTCCATCTTCTTGTCTATCGGGCGAATCTAACACACATAACAATTCAACATAACACCACCATCAATAATTTAACAGCTAAATCAATGGAGACTGCTGGCAGCTTAGCAATCAAAACCGGAGTGCACAGGCGCACACACACCTTCTCGAGAAACAGCCTGATCTCGACAAGGCTGCGCACCACGGGGTGGCCGTCCACGGAGAGGCCCTTGGCCTTGCGGAGCAGGTAGTAGACGAGGTCCTGGCAGTAGCTCAGCAGCAGGTGGTGCTTCGCCTCGAGGTACCCGATCCCGTCGCCCGTCGGCAGCTGGTTCTTCCGCACCTGAAACACAAGCCATCACACGGCGAAAATGAACACGATTCTCACTCGTCGCACGCCATGCCCGCCCACCCACCGGGAAGCTGACCGGGGATTTTTCGATTTGACCGTCGTCCCGAGTTCAGGCGGTTTATGGGTGGGGGAAAGGCGGGGTGGTACCTTCCGGGTGAGGGACTCGACTTTGCTCCGGACGAGGTCGAGCCCGTCCTTCATCTCCTTCAAGGCGGCGAGCAGCTTCGGGGCGTCATCACTGCGAAAAACAAACCCGAATTCGTGTGGATTTTAGGACGTCTGTTGCTTCCCCTGGAACGACGACGAGGAGGAGGACTGCGGGCTGAGTGGGCTTACCGTACGAGGAGTTGGGTTCTAATGTCGCCGTCGGCTTCGACGGCGACGGCTGGTGCCATAGCCGGCTGGTACCAATTATCCGAAAAGGAGAGAGGCCAGGGAGTCGCTGATCTGTGGGGGGCAGGGGGAGGCGCAGCCGGGCAGGGGCGGTGGAGTGGGTGCGCGGTACGCCGAGGACCGGAGGCGGCAGCGGAGAGCGCCCCGGGAAGTGGCGGTGGCGGCGCCGGCGTTTAGCTCAGAGCAGGGGCAAAACCCTAGGTTCGTGCTCAGGCTCGGGGCAAGGTCTGGCTTTCTCTCTTTCTCTTCTTCTTCAGCCGCAGCGGTGGGGAAGGAAAGGAAGCCCAGGATGTCTCGCAGCAATAAGTGGGCCACCTGTTTTGTTCGACAATAATAAGTGGGCCACCTCGATGAGGCCCAAGAGTTGTCGTCAACGGAAGGCGCGCGCCGGAAACACTTTCGGCCGATCGGTTTTCAGCTGGCGGGACGGAGGGAAAATCTGAGGAGTAGGTGAGAAACGCTAGGCCCGAAAATTTCGTCCTGAATTTTTTGAACCTACGACGAGTCCTCCCGCGGCCGCACGCCCTGGATTTTTCGCTTGCCGCCGCGGCGCTGACAGGACCGACGGCGCACCCCTGCCATGTGAATCCGGTGATCCCGGGGCCCGTGGAGAAGGCATTTACCGTCCTGCCCCCAGCCATGCTTAAGCACCTTCTAGTA
This sequence comes from Avena eriantha, assembly GCA_910589775.1. Classification (NCBI taxonomy): domain Eukaryota; kingdom Viridiplantae; phylum Streptophyta; class Magnoliopsida; order Poales; family Poaceae; genus Avena; species Avena eriantha. The sequence goes on from OU342746.1 coordinate 322,871,518, forward strand.
TTTTCTTTTTATTAGGCTTTGCCTTTGGTATATGGTGGAGGAGTGCGACAAATTGGTTTAATAATGGCCATTTTTTGTATAGCAATTTGAAATATAAGTCACGCCTCAACAACAACAAATCGAGCATGAGAAAGTTGCATCTTTTGTTTCTTGATTGAGCTGACTAAATGCGTCATGCTTTTGTTATTTCCTCTTAAAACGGTGTAGATGTGTTGCTAATCGCTCGCTCCACTCTATTTTATATTAATAAAAAATTAAGATATTATAATTTGTTTTACACTCGAATAGTATGAGCATTGTAGCCGGATTAGGTTTTCGATTTATCATGCCCTTTTTTTTGCACAGAGAATTAACGATATCTCCTACACATATTCGAAACAAGAACCAACGACATAACTATTCCTTGTGCGTCAACACTGGGGGAGGGGTATAGTTTGACCCGTGACGTGGAAGAAGAGTGTCAACCATCATATTAGGCAATCAAAGCCACGTTATAGTCCAGACCGACATGGTAGAAAAAGATCACCAATTGTGCCTGAAGAGGAGTCACAAGTAATTTGAACCACAGATTGCCATGGGAATAAGGAAGGAGGCAACTGTGGATTGATATATGACCAAAATTTTCCATTTCATACAATCTTTGAAAACAGAAGTTCAAGTGCTCTTTAGTTAGCTAACTCGGGCCGCTTATGGAATCGCCCTAAATTTTATCATAATTTCGCTCGACCCACTTGTTTATTTTATCGATTTTACGATTTGTTTGACCCGCTTTTAGTGTAATTGTGGATTTTTCCATGGTTGTGGTGCATCCAGTTAAAAAAATGATCAATGCATGATATGTTTCTTTCCCTCTTAAAATGTATAGAAGCATTGTCCATTGCTCGATCCACTCGATTATTATGCAACCAAAAAGATTATTCACTTTGTATGATCCTTGGACAACTAGATTAGGTAGAATTTGAGGGGAAGACAAGAGATTCACTATTGCCTGTTTTAGAAAAGCGGCATCATTTCCTGTGAAAAAAGAACCACCGATATAACCGTTCCCGCGTGGCTTAAGACAAGCATCGACCATGGCGACGGTACAGTTTGATCCCCGACAAGGGAGAAGACTGTCGAGCGCAAGTTAGTCCAACAAAACCACGTTACAACCGAACCCGTATGATAAGAAAAGGACCGTCGACCATGCATAGTGACGAGCCACGGAGATACTTGAAGCGGTGGTAGTCGTCGGCGGCGGGAGGAAGACAAAGGAGAAATGGACAATCTTGGACCAATGTGTGGATCAGATCTTGTAGCATACACTTCCCTAAAAGTAAATCCACCCTAAGGAGGAGGGCAAAAGGGTAAAGCACCAAAATTCGCAGAGAGGACACGTCTGATTCCCGGGCTGAGGCAGAGGGCGTGCGCGGGAATAATGCCCAATCCAATCCACCCCTCGATCCCATCCGATCCCCAATTTAATACCGAGCGCCGAGCGAGAGCGACGCCTCCCAAAACCGCTCTCTTTCCCATTCTCTCTACACACGCGCACCACGCCCCCGTCCCGCTCCGCCTCCCAAAAATTTCCCCCCTTTTTCCACCCCCGCCCCCTAAACCCTAGCTCGCCGTCGCCGCCGCCCTCCATGGCCACGGACGCCAAGCCCGCCTCCCCCGTCCCCGAGGATCCGCCCGCCGACGACCCCATGGACGCCGAGCCCGAGGACGACAAGGCCGAGGCGGACGCCGAGGGCGAGGAGGAGGAGGAGGAGCCGCAGCCCAGGAAGCGGGGCAGGAAGAGGCTGACGGGGGAGGTGCGGCCGCCTGCCACCCCAGCGCCCGAGAGGCCCACCCTAGCGCCCGAGAGGCCCTCCAGGGAGAGGAAGACGGTCGAGAGGTACGCAGAGCTCACCCCGCGCTCCACGCCCGCCAAGAAGATCACCACCATCCTCCAGGTCAAATCCCTCTCCTCCCCCGTATGCGCGCTTTTCATATCGCTCCCGATCTGTCGTGTGTCCCCTCGCGGGGCTGGTATTTCCCACCCCCGAGCCGCCGTGCGACGGTAGCACGCCAAAATTAGTTTTTTTTAGGATATTGGCGATCTGGTTTACTGTCGCCATCACTCAGGTTGCTCATTTGTCTACGCTTGATGCTGAAAGTTTCCTCATTCACTGATTCGGGCTGCTTGCTGTGTTTTAGGGCTCTGGGACGAAGCTGAAGGAGATCCCCAACGGTACATCCTTGCCCCTGAAATATCATTGTTTTCTTGCTTTTACTGATTGATGATGTATCTGTTGTGCACGTGGCATCATTGGGCCTGGTCACGATCCACATAAGTTTGAGTCCGATTGTGCGCTGTATCTGTTTGCCTATGGGCCTGAATGATCTCTAGATTGCTGGCTGTCAAAGTCCCTTTTTGATATTCGAGGGCTAAATCACTAGGTAGCCAGACACGCTAAATAACGGAAGGAAAACAATGATACTGTACTCCTGATCATTTACCTTTCTATCCCACCATGCACTAGAGTATCCGATTTGAACTTTTCCTCTGCTTTTGGATGTTCATTATACGTGATCTGCTGATATCATTAAATTGAGTCATCTGGAAGCCTGCCTTGCAACTAGTGAATTGAAATGCTATTCGAGGGTTAAAGCAGTAGGTAGCCAGATTCGCTGAAGATCTGAATGAAAACTATGATTCTGTTCTCCTGATAATTTCCCTTTATAACCTACCATGCACTAGAGTATCAGAATTGGACATTTCGTCCAAGGTGGATGGCTGGCTTTAGGATATTGATTATACATGTTCTGCTGATACCATAAATTGAGTTGTAAGGAAATCTGCCTAGCAACTAGTAAATTGAAATGCTGTATGCCCATCATTTGATCATGCTGTATCCTTTGCTTAGTCCAGGTGTCATGTCTGATATAATAACAAAAGAAAATACGCTGGAGAAGTTTCTTTGCATACTGCATTCTGTATTTCCATGATGTTATATGCTGGGACTGGTAGAAGTTTCTTTGCATACTCCAGTCTTTATTTCCATGATGTTACCAGCCAATCAATCTGCTTGCACAGTGATCATGGTAACTTTGTCCCTCCATATATGTAGAATATTTCACATGGCCTTGCAAACACCAATGCATTACTTGCTATAGTTCATTTCCTTGCACACATTCACCTGCTTTGTTTTCTAAGTACATGTTCATGGATTTTGTGTTTATGCTGCTGCTTGTTCAATGCTCACATATATACTGTTTTCAGTCCCCTGTTCTTTATGTGACTGCAATTGTCTAGTGATATGATTGGTTTTGTACTTTTGTTAGTCCTTAATTCACTGTTGAACAAATAAAAAGATAATATGAACTATTCTAATCTTGTAACTGATACTTCATTGTTCAGTATATCATTTTGGGAAAAGCTAAAATCCTAATCCCCAGTTTAGATTAATTGTTTTCTTCTTTGTGTTAATTAGTTTCCTTCAAACTCTCAAAGAGAAAGGCAGATGAGAGTCTTCAGAGTCTTCATACTGTAATGTTTGGGAGAAAATCAAATGTAAGGCTTTTGCATTATGTAGCTCTAGATTGACTTGTTAAATCTGTTTTGTTAACTATTTGTTGATGCTCTGCAGGCCCACTTTTTGAAAAGGAATATATCCCAATTTTCTGGTTTTGTTTGGACTGAAAATCAGGTGAGTTCGTGTAGTTGTGCTGTGCTGTGGGAAATATGATTGTGTTTTGTAATGTATATCTCTGTAATTTTGATTAGGATAAGCAACGAACCAGGATAAAGGATAAGCTCGACAAGTTTAACAAGGAGAAGTTGTTTGATTTCTGTGAAATACTTGATATTAATGTCAAAGCAACTACAAAGAAGGTTAATTTCTTATTCACATGCCTTTTAATGATCTAAGCAGTGCCCCCTGTGGTAACAGTTGGGTTTTGATGTGCTTCAGGAAGAAGTTTCTGCCAAATTGCTGGAGTTTTTGGAGTCCCCATGCATTACCAGAGATGTTGTTCTCGCTGATGTAAAGGTATGGCCTCTAAATGATGCTGAGTTTGCTCTTCTGAACTTGTATTCTTACAGCAGGGGTGCAACAAACTGAAATACTGATCCTTTTCTTTCCCATTCCAGAAAAGGAAGAAAGGCAAGAGGAAGTCTAGAGCAAGTGGCCAGGCTTCAGCTGAAGGTGCTTCTGGAGAGAAGGTAATAACTTGATGTCCTGAAATGCCCAGGGCGCCTCTAAAGTACCCTTTTAACATTGGATCTGCTGGAAAAGCCACCTATTGCATTCATCTGTGTCCTGATGTTTTGTGCTCAAGTCGTCAGAACATCTAGATAGTGCCCTCTTCTTGTATCATTGTCTTTATTTTCTTATTACATTTGGACTATCTAGATAATTTGACACTCTGTTAGCTATCACTTTGTGTTTGCTAGCTTCCTTCGTGGTTCTTGTTGCTCACTTAGAAGCTGGTGTTGCTATTTTGTAACCATGTACATATGCCAAAATCACGTTCATTGTTTTTCACTTAACTTTGTCAGTTGCATCTCTTAGACATCATGAATTCAATTCTGTTGTAAAAATTATGAAGTTATTCCTGGCAAATATGCTGATATATTTGTATCTACTAAAAATATCAACATTAGTTTTGTGCTATTTATGTTTCATGATTTTTAGTACTGTTCTCTTAAGTAGGTGAGCACATTATTGCTGCCAAAGTTTTTCAGTTGTGTTGTAAATACACCATAATGCATATTCCCTGCCCATTCTTTCCGCACCCCATATGCATATGTGGCTTATTGAAATGGAGAATCCTTAATTCCAGATATTCTACTTCAAGCTGATTATAGCATATTGTATAAATGCCACATGCTTACAAAACTGTTATAATTAGCATTTGGTGGTATTCAGTGATCAGAACTTTTAACTTCCTATGACAGTCCTTTATGTTGGGTAGTACTAGAATCCTGATGTGGTTTTATAAACAGAAAAGGAGGAAGAGACGGAAACAAGCAGTTGAAGCTGAGAAAGAGAATGATGAAGAAGATGCTGGTCCTGCTGGTTCTGAAGATGTACCAATGGGAGAAGATGATGACGACTCTGAAGAGCAAGAAGATGCTGGGAGTGATGAAGAGCCTGAGGAGACTCCAGCCAAGAAAAAATCAACGGACGGGAAACAAGGAAAGAAGGAAGCTGGGTCCAAGGCTAAAGAAAATGATGCATCTGGAAAGAAGGCTTCGACTAAACCTGCAAAAGCAAAGCCAGATGTAGAACCAGAGAGCAAAAAAGCTGGCAAGAAAGCCACAAAGAGTTCAACAAAGGAAACTAATACTCCTGTGGATAAGGCCAACAAGAAGGTTTCTAAACCAAAAAAGGATGAGAAAGAAAGCCAAAGCAATACTTCTGGTGCTGTGAACACTAAGTCACGCAAGAAGCAAGGTGCCAAGGCATCCAGTGAAAATAAAGGTACAAGACCTCAACATACTTATTGTAGTCAGTGTCATGCCTATTTGATTAATCACATTTAGATCATCACTGAGTTCATTTTGATGAATATTATTTGCTGCTAATATCTCTATTTGCTGCTTTTGATTCATCCTTTCTGTTCGGATTGTGCTAGGGGTTGGTTGATTATTGTTCTTCTGGTAGAATTACAATAATAGATTTTTCTGAACTTCTTTTGAAAACAATTTTCAGTTTGATGGCTCTAGTTTACTTTTGAGTTTGTCTTATGAGATGCCACTGAAAATTTGCATAACCTAATACATGTTTCTAATATTTTTTTTGAACATAAATTTCAGTTTGATGGCTTTTTTTACTTAAAACTTCATCTTATGAGATGCCACTGGGGAAATGTGCATAACCTAATACATGTTTCTAAACTTCTTTTCAAAACAACTTCAAGTTTGATGCCTTTATTTTACTTCTGAGTTTTATCTTATGAGATGCCACTGGCGAAACTTGCATAACCAATGCTCCCTTTTCCACCTTCAGGAAAAGGCAAGGGTAGCACAGATGCTGTGTCAGCCCCAACCACTAAACAGTTGCATGCTGTGGTCAGTGACATATTGAAAGAAGTGGACTTCAATACGGTATGCAGACTCAGATTGTTGTGTTTGCATGTTTTTGGTCCTTTTGCATGCTAACTTGGGTTAAATTATCTTCTTGTAGGCAACTTTGGCAGACATTCTCCGGAAATTAGGTATCCTCTTGTTCTGTCATTCTCTGAAAAATGTTTGAAGTACGCCATGGTGATCAAATGCACTGACATTTCTGTTTCTTTTTTTCTGCACATCAGGAGCTCACTTCAAGATGGACCTCATGGATAGGAAGTCTGAGGTGAAGCGCATCATAGAGGAAGTCATCAACAGCATGTCGGATGATGAAGGTGAGGAAGAGAATGATGGAGACGCAGAAGAAAATGGCAAGAAAGAGAATTCAAAGGAGGATCCTGATGAGGATGAGAAATAGTTGAGCTGTTTGGCTGGCTGTGATTGGATTGGACCAAGCTCCTGTATTTTTCTGGTGTTCTAGGTTTCTGTGGGGCTGTTGAGCCTGTACAATGGTGGCACCACAACGACCAATCAGTGGTGGCCTGGCTGGTTGTTGTGCTTGACTTGTGGTGTTGACCTGTAGAGTCTAGTTGCCGGTCATGTACAATAGATGTTTTTGTTAAAATGTTGATTAGGTAGCTAGCCCTGACTGTAATATGCAAAAATATTTGTCTGTCGTTTCGTTGCATTTATCCATGTAAAACAGTGTTATCTTTTTGCGTGTTTGCATTCCATTTGATAGCGTTGTCTCTTCAGGTGCTTATTATTACGTTCCATGCATTGTGGCTGTGAGGTATGCCTGCTGCAGGTTGATGGAATATGTGACTGAAATCTGGGGGACTTGTGATTTCACTAAGTGCTTGCGTCTAAATTGGTTGGACTGTACTGTATCAGTAGATACACCTCCTGGCAGTCAACAGATTTTTTTACATTTTTCATTACTTGAGCTGACTGGGTTTCTCTGGGTCATCAGGTTTTGCAGGTCGCATTGGCTCTGGAAGCTACAATTGAAAGATGTTGGTAATGAGCTAGGCACACTTGCAGATATCTTCTCTTTACCTTGCCTGAAAGAGTACAAAGAAGAATTATGCATTTGTCCATAAGAATCATACATCTCTGTAATCTTGAGCATTGGAGAACAATCTGGCGCATGCAGGTGGCGTTTTGGTCCAGTGCTCTTGTTACATACCACTTGTGTTATGGTGGTGCTTGAGGGAGGGCGCAAGAGGGCCGGCCGGCCGATGGCAAGAGGGAAGAGATTTTCTTCTTAATTCTTGTTTGATTAGATTGATACATCTCCTCTTCTTATATAGAGAGGTTTACTTGACTCCTAAGCAAGACTTGCTTAACCCCTAAGCAAGTGACCCTTATCTCTAATTAACCCTAAGACTAATGGGTTATACTGCCAACCTAGGCCCATGACGTACTCTAACAACTTGGTCCTCTTTCCAACGCATTGGTCATTCACGCTTAAGGGGTGCACAGTGGCCACTTGAGTGAGGGAAAGAGAGACAATTGGGGCTGCTTTAGTTAATAATTAATTTATTAGAGATGTAATCTAGGAGTACAAAATCAGCTCAACACGAAAGGACAAACGACATACATGACCTGCGAGCATAAATAACACTTTGAAAATGTAGTTGTTAAAATGCAACTAGATCCCTATATTTATTTCTCATGTCTGCTTACATGCGAAATATGAGCTCAAGTCACTTTGTATATGGATCTCCTTGCCTAGCCTAGCTGGAGCTCTGATACATGGATGTCATTTAGAGGGTTGAAGATTCCATGTCGCATTGTATCTTTGAAATGCAATGAGGGACCTCATAAAAAGACAGTAGTTTGTCTCATCAAAATCTGCAACTGTTAGCACATATGCCTTCTATTATCAGAAAATCCCATGTCTTCTTGGACTTAGAGCATCTCTAGCCGCCCCTTATAGCACCCCCCGAACAACCTTTGGGGGCGTCAGAGCCAAAAATCTCGCCTTGCCGGCTACTCATAGCCTAGTTCCATCCGTTGTGGCCTAGTTTTTCATCCGGAGTGCCAGATGGAGCTAAAAGGAGGGTGGGCCAGGTCTATCGGCGAGATGAAGGAAACTTTCCCTCCACCAATTTCATTTTCCCTCAGTTTCTCCCATATCCCTGCCCTGCCGCCCTAGTCCTGCCATTTCCCCTCCTAACGATCAGCTCGCCGACAAAGAAGACAAGGAAACCAAAACAACGCCCCTGGCATGACCAACGCCGAGTGGGAAAGGGACATCTCACGCCCTGCGGTGCTCTTGTCTGACCGCAGGGCGAGGAGGCCAAGGCGGCGATGATGGAGAAGGTGGCTTTGGAGGGGACTATACTACCTCAGTCTTGCCAATACTTCCCCGCCCTTTTGGGGGAGCCATGGGAACATCTTGTCGCTGACTAGCCTCTTGTTGTCCTCTCCAACGATGTTCCACGAGGGCCACAGGCATGCGACACCGCTATCGAGGTTCTCCTCGCCCGAGTACCCCGACGAAAATCCACTCTACGGGTTCAACCCAACTCCCTTTTCTCACCGCCCATCGGCAATGACCGTGTCATTTTAAAATATATTTGTTTGCAGTTTGCGATGTGGGTTGCAATGGCATTTGGAGGCGATGTTTGGGGGCGTGCTTGGGAACCAGCGCCCCCCATAGGAGCACCATGTGCCGATAGTGTATGGGGGTTGCTAGAGATGCTCTTAGTGATGTGGGTAATACTTTTTTCCCGATAAAAAAGGCTTATGGGGAATAATTGAAATCCAAATATTAATCAACTTATGTTTTAAAAAGGTGCAAATTAGTTAGCTTTAGTGTACCGGAGAATGCAAGAAACTCCTAGAATTAGATGTTATTGCTTTGTATATAGCTAAATGAAATTCGTTGTGTTGATGCACGCAATATATGGGGGATTACTACTACACAAACAATATTGCAGCCCCAGCCATCCCATTTTGGTCGAGAGATCACTCTCAAACCTGCATGTACACACTTTTTGTACTGCAGCGCTAGTATCACCAAAGTAGCTACGCTGCCTTGCCTACGCCAGTAACATTTCGAACCCTCTTGGGTCGAGTTAAGTGGTACTGGCCGTGGTAGTACCTATGCCGGTACACCGCATGCTTGGAGCGTGCTTTCATGAGCAATAGTATTGCCACCAGTACCATTTCGAACCCTTTCGAGTCGAGTTAAGCGTTCTGGCCACGATACTAGCTACGTTAGTACCACCCCGCGGGTTACTTACGCGCTCATTAATTGGCTGCAACGGTAGTACTAGGCACCAACAGGTATTGTAAGTGCTTGTAAAAGTCCTCAGCGGTAATACCTCTAAGACCAGCGGTAGTAAATAAAGTGTGCTTAATGGTTGGATTTTTTAGGGCCCATATATAAAGCCTTCATCTTTCCCAAGTAGAGGTTGCGCTTCACTCTTTCTCCTCCATCAATACAAGCCTTAAGTTTCCTAGATCTCCCACTCCCTAGAGCCCAAACACCTTGATTCTTTGAGGAGTGAAGGATGAGGTCTATATCTACACTTCCATCAAAGGAATTTCGAAACACCTACTAATCCGTAGCAGATCTTGTCGCTGTTGCGTTCTTTGAAACCATAAACAGAAGTTGTGCCCTCGGAGCTTGAGCTTGATGTTTTAAAACCCATTGGCCACATTGCGAGCCTCCAACTGAGTTGTGGAGATACCCCTAACCTTGTTGTGAAGGTTTCGGGTGCCGCCTTCAATGCATCCGCTTAGTGGATGATGTGATCGCATTCGTGGTGTGTGCACGGGATAATAGGGCGAGGTCTTTGTGGCATTGGTAGACTTTATGGCACTATACCCCTTCAACGTAGACGTACTTTCCCTCAAAAGTAAATAACTATGGGAATACATATCCAAATCTACATTGTGGTTATCTTGTTTCCTACCTTTACTTCTTTACCTTCTTGCTTGCTTGTACCTTGTCGTATAGGATTGTCCACCTAGTTTGCATATCTAGACAATGTACTTTCTTGTCAAGCCTAATTTGCAATAAAAAGTAAAACTTGTTAGTCTCCTAATCTTTCCCTCTAGTCGATCATACCAAACATTTCAGTCGAGAACATCCCAAAGCCATGAGCACCATATACCTTCTCAAGAAGGAAGAACTAAGTAGTCTAGATTTCAAACAACGATCTACACAAGTAAGTCTTGTCGTTTGCCAACACTAGATGCATATATGGATATACATTACATGAAATGCATATTTCTTTTTATGGTAAGTAGAGATTTTGAAAGAGCATGGATCCTCCATGTGTGATTTTTAGTAATTAATGATAGTATATATGGACCAATGCTATCATTGAGTCACAATTGAAGGGCTTGTCCATTGACAATGCTTGAAGACCATATGTTGGTCTCAAGGTAAAAATAAGAATAAAAGTAAATAAGATCAAGTGATGATCAAAGTGGCATTGAAGGTGTGATCTAAAGATTGTTATATGAGAGTTGATCCTATTGGATGCATGTCTTGAAAGAACATTGTGTGAGATTTCATAGTTAACTTCAAGACATTATAATGAAGAGAGAATATAAGTTTCAAGATTGATCAAGACAAAGTGCAAGTTCAAGATGGACATCTCAAAATACTATATGCTTGAATCTTGACACCCATTCAGGGATAATGGACATGTGTATGTGCCTAAGAGAGCATATCACATAGTAATTTATAGGGGATCAATTTGCGAGTCTTCATCAACAAGAGACGATCAAGAAAGGTGTTCCATCTTGAGAAGGAAAAGATCCTCATCATCTAGCTCAAGTGTAATGTGCAACACAAATGTATGATCTTAATAGGTTTTCTCTTTTACTAGTATTAGTTAGGTGAGCGGGTTATATGATCAATAGTCATACTACCAAGAGAAGACTCTCAAAGTGAGCAGCTTAATAGCCTCGCCCGTAGAGATCTCAAATCTTTAAATTCTTGACATCATCTTTATATGTGAGTACTTAGATGTTGTGGTTATCTTGATAAAAATCTCAAGTTGATCATAAACGGATTTCTTGTGAAAAACTTGTTGTGTTTTTTCATTTTGGAGATTTTACTTGTGCATCCTTTTTAGAGAGACAAAACCTTTATTCTTGTGGTTTTACCATACCTGTTTGTTCTATGATTTGTCTACATGAAGGTGTAGATCTATTTGTTGTGATTCCAATACGCCTAAATTCATCAAAATCAGAGTCCAAATGTAGCAGTTCTTGAAGTTTTTGTACCGAGCTATTTGGATGTTCCTAGGGGCGGTACTACCGGTGCTAGTGCCGTCCAAAAATGCCCTCGGGTCTTATCTAGAGATAGTACCTCTCCAGGGCGAGTTTTGGATGCAACAGTTGGATATTGGGGTACCTATTTAAGAGGCCCTTCTTTCCTTGGTTCCAAATCCTTTTGGCATCCACAAAGCTCATTTTTACCCCAGACTGTTGACCTTCTTAAGCTTTCTTAATCCCTATCCCTCCTTCATTCCTACTCCTTGTTGAATAGGAGATATAGTTCTACTATTTCTACCAATCAATGTCTCCTCTATGTGAGGGGAACTTATTGGATCTAGATCTTGGAGTCTTTTGTGACTCCCCTATTGTTTTTTCCTCTCATATTCCTCCACAACATTAGTTATTGTAGTGAGATTTGAGCACTTGTGTTCTTGCCATTACATTTATTGCGTTGGTTTGAGTTCTGTACGAGGATTTGTGGAAGTGGAAGTTGAGAAGCTTCGGGCATGCACATTGCTAGCATTTTACACGGGCCCCTTAAGAAGTTGATTACTAGGTGTAGCAACTGTTAGCCGCTTGTGGGTCATAATTTGCAGTCTATTTCTAAGTGCTTGACTCTTAATTTTCCATCAGAGCTAGAAAAACTACTAGAAACTTCACTAAATGGTCGGGAATAAATTCCTAGCGCCTCTCCTAAGCGTCTACAATGTACGTTCCCTTATTAGTCTCGGGTGCTTGTACCCATAGCTTGTTTCTCTTGGGTTCTTGGAACCCTAAATGGCTTGGTGACTTGGTGGTGCCACGATGCTCAATCATTGTGGTCTAAAGCTTGGTACGGTGGCTTGCTTAAGAGCTTCCAATTAACTTGTGGAGATTGCCCTAATTTTGTATGGTTTGGTGACTGCCCTCAAGTGTCCCATAGTGGATCGAGCCACTTCCCTTTAGGTGGAAAGGCTTGAGGAGACTATGTCGAGCCATCGTGGCGCTTGGATAAGCATTGTGCCTCCCATCGCTCCAACACAGAGTAGCTTTCTTTGGAAAGTGAACTTCGGAAACATCGTTGTCTTCGCGTGCCTCGGTTATTTCTGTACCCGAGATCTTCAATTACGCACTTTACTTTGTGATAACCTTCATGCTTAAAGTTATATATCTTGATATCACCTTGTTTGTCTTGGTTAGCTTAATTTGTTGATGCACATAGTTGAGCATATTGTATTGAGGTTTTGTTCTTGGTAAATTAAACGCTAATTTTATTTTTATGTTTTTATAAGACTTAACCATAATTTTTTAAATCTCCTATTCAACCCCCTCTAAGTGACATCAATGTCCTTTTTGATGTTCTACATACAAAAGCTACCACATGTTCTTATTGTAGTAGAAAGTCATGAAATCAAACTCTCCATACCAAAAATAGAAAAATGACCCGTTCAACTACGAGCACAACCATTTATACTTATATAATTCAAATCCGGCTAAGAGCAAGTCTCTTTAGCCTGTACAAATCACAACTATTAGCTGAGTCATGCACACCAGATGCATTGCCAATTATTCTATCTCCATTTACATCTTAAAGTTGTCTGCGTTGATCCTCTAAAACTATCGAAAAGCCATGTTTCTTGGTTTGTCTCATACTTTTTACCTATCATCATCGAACCAACCTTACGAATCTTCCACAACTCATTTTTCCAAGCAAAGCCAGAAATTGTAAGAATGTTGATTCCGCTTGCTCTCATGCAAGCATGGGGTATAATACGACCAAAGCAGGCTGTCATTATGATAAGCAAATCAACATGGCAAGGGGATAATATTTGACACGCTTGAGTAGGAGTGAGAGTCGCGATGGCATCATGAGTGAGGGAGTTCATGCTGTAATTCTAGCGATACATTGGTAATTCCTGATGCATTCTATGCCTAACCTATCAAAAATCATTTCTTAGAGTGCACAAATTCAACAAACCATGCACATTGTGGGTTGTATGATTCCAAGACAAAGAAATAAAATGAGAAATAGGCTATGCATTTGCAAAGGAAAGTCTCACTCCTTATAACATGTTTGGGTGATAGGAAGTGACATGAAGTCGTTGTTCCTGTTAGGGTAATAGATGCTTGTATTACCAGAGGGCCAAAGGCCAGAATATATAGTACATGTACATGTGCAAATATACAGAAAGCCCCCTAACATATGGGGAAACTACAATATACAAATATATACTCTAACACCCCCCCTCAAACTCATGGTGGATCCACAACACTGAGTTTGGAGAGTAAGAAATCATGTTGTGCGGGGGTTTGTGCCTTTGTAAAGAAATCTGCCAACTGCAAGTCTGAAGGCACATAATGAAGCGCAATAACCTGATCCTACACCTGAGCACGTGTATAAAAAACATCAACACCAATATGCTTGGTCAGCTCATGCTTGACCGGATCACGTGCAATACTGATAGCACCTGTACTGTCTGACAAAAGTGGAGTGGGTGTCGTAACAGAGAACCCAAAATCTGCAAGCAACCACCGTAACCAGGTCACCTCAGCAGTCACCGAAGCCATAGCCTGCAGCTCAGCCTCAACACTTGAATGGGAAACCGCTACCTGTTTCTTCGTCTTCCAAGCAACAAGCGAACCACCAAGAAACACACAGTAAGCATAAAGTGAACGACGATCCGTAGGATCATTCGTCCACGTAGCATCCGAGTAGCACTGGAGCTAGAGAGAGCTAGAACGAGGGAAGAAAAGGCGACGAGTAATCGTGCCACGAAGATAACGAAGGACACAGAGGAGATGACTGTACTAAACAATGGTAGGAGCTGAGAAAAACTGACTCAGAATATGAACAAGATAAGAGATATCAGGACGAGTGACAACAAGATAAACAAGACTCCCAATAAGATGGTGATAACGAGTGGGATCGGGAAGAGGATCACCATCAGTAGGACGAAGCTTAACATTAAGCTCCATAGGAGTCTCAACAGCGCGCTCATCTGCAAGAGCGGCCCGAGCAAGAAGATCCTGAATATACTTTTCCTGAGAGATAGAAAAGCCATCAGAAGTGGAGGAAACCTCAATCCTAAGAAAGTAGCGAAGAGGACCAAGATCAGTCATAAGAAACTGATCACGGAGACGAGCCTTGACAAAGGCAATATACTCAGGATCATCCCTAGTAATGATCATATCATCAACATAGAGAAGGAGAAGAGTGCGTCCACGAGGAGAAGTGTGAACAAAAAGCACTGGATCATGAAAACTAGGAGATAAACCAGCAGCAGTCACCACAGAGGCAAAGCGCTCAAACCAGGCACGAGGGGCCTGTTTCAGGCCATAAAGGGAACGTCGAAGACGACAAACCATCCCATCGGGAACAGAATACCTAGGAGGAGGCTACATATAAACCTCCTCACTCAACTTGCCATTAAGAAAAGCGTTCTGAACATCAAGCTGGGACACAGACCAGCGTCGAATAGAAGCAACATCAAGAAGAGTACGCACAATGGTCATATGGGCCACAGGGGCAAAAGTCTCATCATAGTCACGGCCGTGCTCCTGCTGAAAGCCACGAGCCACAAGACGCGCTTTATAGCGCTCAAGAGATCCATCAGAGCGGGTCTTAATTTTATAGACCCACTTACACGTGATAGGACGAACACTAGAAGGGGGAGAAACAAGATCCCAGGTGCTAGTGCGCTCAAGCGCAGCGATCTCCTCAACCATGGCAAGCTGCCATTCAGGATGACACGCGGCATCCCGATAAGAAGTCGACTCGGAGACGACAAAGAGACCATACTGACGAGAGTAACGGTCTGGAGCACGACGCTGACGAACAGGCCGTGAAGAAGGAAGCTCATCCGCGGAAGATGACTCATCAGAAGAGGAGAAAGAAGGAACAGTGGACGAAGGGTCCAAAGCCGGAGAACGGGGAGAACTAGGGGAACTAGATGGAGGAGAGGATGGCGCCGAAAACAAAGGAGGCGCATCAGAAGGAGGAGGTGGAGGAGAAGGGACAACAGGAGGTGTATCAGGAAAAAGAAGAAAAGAGAGATCATCCGCCGGGTAAGTACCAGAGGTGGGGCTAGGATAAAAAGGACGCGTCTCATCGAACGTGACATCACGAGAGATGCGCATCCGGCGACCAATAGGGTCCCAACAACGATAGCCCTTATGCTCATCACTGTAGCCGAGAAAAACACACTCAACAGACTGAGCGGTCAGTTTGATGCGTTCGCGAGGAGGGAGAAGGACATAGCAAACGCAACCAAATAAACGAAGAGTCGAATAGTCTGGACAGGTACCAGAGAGACGCTCGAGAGGAATGCCACCCTGAAGAGCAACAGAGGGCTGGATGTTAATGAGGTAAGTCGATGTAGCGACAGTCTCAGCCCATAAATGCGGCGGAAGAGAGGAAGCAATCATCATAGCACGGATAGTCTCAAGAATATGACGATGCTTACGCTCGGCGACACCATTTTGAGCATGGGCGCCGGGACACGAGAACTGAGCAAGGGTGCCCTGCTCAGCAAGGATGCCACGCAGGTGCTGGAAGATATACTCTCCTGCAGAATCAGCACGAAACACACAAATAGGAGTGGAATACTGAGTACGAACCATGGCCACAAAGCGCTGATAAATAGCAAGCACCTCACCGCGAGAGCGCATAAAAAACAACCAGGTGTACCGTGAAAAATCATCAATGAACAAAATATAGTATCGATGGCCCCCTTTTGAAGCAAAGGGAGTTGGACCCCAAACATCTGAATGAACTAAATCAAAAGGTTGCTGAGATACAGACACACTAGTAGGATAGGGAAGCTGAATCTGTTTGCCTAACCTACAACCCTGACACGAATGTAAAGACACATCTCCTGAGACAGGCCCCAGAAGACCACGACGAACTAATGACGATAAACGGGAGCCACAAAGATGACCCAGCCGATGATGCCACTGCTGAAACGAGCCGGTGACAGAAGCAACAACCGCAGGAGAACTAGCAGAGGAAGTGTCAGCGGAAGGAACGTGAAGCCAGTCTAACTCCCATAGCCCCGGAGACTCAAGGTTGCGAGGGCCAGCTCCAACCAGAGCCTGTGTACGACGGTCCTGAACAGCACAAGAATCAGCGTCAAGAATGACACGACAACCAGAATCAGTAAGCTGACTAGCAGAGAAAAGGTTCATCTTAAGACTGGGAACATGAGAAACATCAGGAACAGAGAAAGAGGAAGTAGAGAGGGTGCCTCGACTGGAAACAGGAAGAGAGGTACCATCAGCCGTGATAACACGGACAGGAGAAATAAGAGAGCGAAGAGCAGAAAGAATAGAAGACGCAGAAGTCATATGAAAATAAGCTCTAGAATCCAGATACCACGGGGATGACGTACCTGACTATGTAGAAGATGATGGTCGCGCGGTGCCAGAAGAGCTAGGCACAGAACTAGCAGTACCCGACGAGGAAGAGCCTGTAGTAGCGAGCAGACTACGAAGACCACGGATAATATCCTGATCAGACAGTGCAACAGCAGGAGGTCCAGAAGCAACGGCAGAAGATCCTGAAGAACCAGCCTGCCGACGAGCAAGGTACTGCTGACGTAAGCGGGGATCCCTCGTCCAGTAGCCAGAGATATCATGGCCAGGCTTGCCACAGTGGGCGCAGGGAGGACGAGAACCACGAGGCTGCTGAGGCTGACTCTGATCCTGGGCCGGCGGAGCAGAGAGTAGCAGCGGTGCTAGAGACCGCGACGAAGCCGGCGGCACGGGGGGACCACGAGCAGCAAGAACAGATGGAACCTCAAGAAGACCAGCACCACGAAGACGAGTCTCCTAAGCACGAAGCTCAGCCAGTACCTCAGAGAGTGGAACACGACCACGGGCAAGCAGCTGGGCACGACGCGGCTCAAACTCCTTGCGGAGCCGCGACAAGAACTCGAAGACGCGCTGAAACTCCAGATCCGCACGCACAATCAGACAACAGGGACAAGTGTTACACACAGCTGTACGAAGAGAGTCAAGCTGACGCCAAATAGCAGCACTCTGAGTATAGAACTCATCAATAGTGGAATCACCCTGCTTAAGATCATGCTCCTGACGAACCACGGACAGATAAAGAGCATCTCCAGACGGCTGATAGCGCTGACGAAGAAAATCCCACTGAGCAGTAGCAGTGGGAAGACCCATGAACTCAGCAGCATACTAAGGCAGAACACTGGAAGTGAGAACAGCATCAGCACGAGCATCCTCATCTATCCACTGAGTGTAGTCAGCCAGATCCAGCTGGTAGGTCGCAACAACAGTAGAATGCTCCTGGACCTTTCGATCATAATCATCCCGAGTAGTATCATCAACACTCTGGGCTGCATCCTTTACCGTCTGAGTGGCATCGAGGGCAAGGGCAACGGGCGTCGGTGCAATAGGCGCCGTAGGCGCAACGGGGCGCTGTGGACAGGAGACCTCACCGGAAAGCACACCCCAAAGGCGAAGACCGCGCATGTGGACGCGCATGAAGGCAGCGAAATCAGGATAAATTCGCGCCATCAAAAATCACCGGGCAGCGAGGAATCGCAACATAGCCCGACGAGGAAGACATAACTCTGTCGAATTTTTTTTCCAGAACAGATCGAGATCGGACAGAAACGGGGCGGCCGGGCGTGGCAGCAGAGAGGTGGGGCGAGCGGCGGCGGATCGGATCTGGGGCGGCCTGGAGGTGGCCGGGGACGGGCCGGACGCGGCGACGGGATGCCGGGGCGAGCGGCGGAGACGGGCGGCCGGGGACGGGCGCAGCGGCCGGGCGGCGCGACGGCTGCGGGGACGGAGCGGGGCGGGCGGCCGAGGACGGAGCGGCCGTGCGGAGGCGGCGGCGGTGGCCGGGCGCGGCGGCGGGATGCCGGGGCGAGCGGCGGCGGCTGCTGCGAGGGGAGCGGCGGCGGCGGCTGCGAGAGGAAAAAAGGCCTTACGGCTCTGATACCATGTTAGGGTAATAGATGCTTGTATTACCAGAGAGCCAAAATATATAGTACATGTACATGTGCAAATATACAGAAATATATGGAAAAACTATAATATACAAATATATACTCTAACAGTTCCCTCGGTAGGTGAATAGCAAAAAAACTCTTGGTTACAAGGTTGGTCCCCGGTAGGTTAACATCTACCACAGTGTAAGTGTTATCATTGCTTCAAATAAATGATGATTTTTCTCAGCATTTTATTTTAAAAAAAGACATTTCTATCGCTCTTCCATTCTCTCCATCTATATTGAAATTATGCATCTAGAATAACACATACTCCCTTCGTTCAAAAATATAAGACATTTTAGCTTAAAAAATTTATATACTAAAAGACGTCTAGATACAGAGCTAAAATGTCTTATATTTTTAAATGGAGCGAGTGGTTTGCTTCTCTGTGAGAGAAAAGGTAAGCTAGGTAGGGCCAACTCGTCGCCCAGTTACCCTTCAAGGAATGTACTTTAGTGGGTTCGCGTGCACACAATGAACTAAATACTTATTGTATTTTTCAGTGCACCTTTTCTTATTTAGACTTCTCTTGCCAGAGGGATGTGCATTGGTGCACTTTGGTCTCTCCACGAATTCCCACGTCGGATTTGGTTCTTCTCCGGTCTAAACGGTTCAAGTTTTTCTCAAATCAAGTTTCGATGGTTACGTACATGCCAAGAAAATTACAGAAACGACCAACTGTTGATATCGTTACTGTGCAAAATACTAGTCGATTTACCTTTTTTTTTTTACAGAAATACCAACTGTTGGTGCAATAGATTGCACTGAGGTTCAAATCTTAGATTAAGCCGATTAATGAAAAAATTGATGACCGGGGCCCACACTTCATCAGCTAACAATATGCATTTAACTAATTTGGGGAAGTTTGAACAATTTATATCACCTGTTTGAAACCTTGGTAATTCTTTTTGAGATTTGGCTAAAAAATATGAAAAATTCAAAACTTTAAAAAAAGAAAAACATGTAGCAATTATAACATTATGAACTAATTGATATAGAAATTTTTGAAATATTTGGACAAACCATTTGAAAGTTATAATTTTTTTTTCTTCAGAAGTTTCAAAAAGATCTGAGACACGCCAGCTGATGACAAGTGAATACGCAATACCTCATCATCACTGCCTTGTGGGACTCAGTCGTCATATGTGCCGTTAATTGACTTAATACTAGATTACACCTATGTGCAATGTATTACGTGAATAGTTGGTGGTTTGTAAAAAAATAAGTAAACTGAGTAGTTTGTGCAATGACGACTATATGTTCCCACTCGTACGCACAGGGCTCGCCGGTGAGCAAACGTGTGTTTGTTTGAAATTTGGCGAAATTCGTACAAATTTAGGGGAATTCCATACAAATTGGCCGACATTCATACTATCTAGGGAAATTGGTTCATATATAGGCGGGGATCGACAATACATAGACAAGTTTGGCCGACAGTTAACTAAAAACACTTAAAAACAAGTATTTAGAGTCTCGCCGCGGTAGGGCGGCCTAGTACATGTCGAGGCGACGGTAGAACGTCGTGTAGTTGCCGTCGTCGTTACTTGATGGGACTCGACGGGTCAGTCGCCTGCGCAAAGGCTGCTGGTGACCGCCTTAACTCGCGCGAGAGCCGAGGGGATGAGGACGAAGACGACCTCTCGCCGACAGCTCGGGTCCGCGTTGACAGGACAGTTTTTCCTGTGTCTTTCGTTTCGTCCGGCACCCCTAGGCCAACCCAGCGCGCTGGGTTCGGCATGTATTGGCAAGATGGATTCGGATCAAATCCAGATGAAATCGAGGAGTTGGGGGCATGACTAGACTGATTTTCGCCATCCGGATTGAAAAAGTGGCCTCCGCGGCCCTTCCTAGGGGTGTGGGTGGAGGTACTCCAAGAAAATGGGCATGGTAGTGGAGGAATAGTTGAGACATTGGAGCAGGAGCGAGAGCCGAGGTGATGGCAGATTTCAAAAAAGTGGATGTTGTAATTCTAGCGATGCATTGGTAATTCCTGATGTCTTCTATGTCCAACCTATCAAAGTTCATTTTCTTAGAATGCACGTACACAACAAACTATGCACATATTTGGACTATATAACTCCAAGGCAGGGAAGTAAAATGAGAAATAAGCTATGCATTTGCTTAGTGAAGCTTTGCTCTTTATAAGAAACGTGGGTGGTAGACAGTGATACGAAGTTATTGTCCTCCGGTAGCTCAATAGCAGATACTGTAATATCCTGGTTATGAGCTCGGTCCTGGGATAGGTCTGCACAACTACAGCTACGCGAGCTTTATAGCTCCTTCCAATAGATGAGGTTTTTTCTACCTTAGGTTTCTATATATATCATATCCTCTGTTTCAAATTACTCCGCGCGCACGTTTACCTAGGTGGCTAGTACTCTTTTATTTTTCATCCAATTTTTTTTGGGATTTTTGGTATACTTAGTACAGATTTTATACTATCTATTTAGATTTTTTTAAATTAAAAATAAGAAAATACTAGCCCACCTACATAAGCGTGCCAACGGAGTAATTTGAAACAGAGGGAGTATATATAAAGGATATTTTTATTGCTGTTCCGAGCTCTATACTGATATCAAGATGATGAGCCATAGACCAACACATAGTTAGTTCCTCCTCCTCGAGAAAAAGGCCAGCTAAATGGAACCAACGTCGCGACCAGTTCCGTTCACCCTTCCAAGAACGGATTTCGGTGGTTCCGCGTGTGTGCACACACTTAGACTGAATTTTAGCAGTGTTTCTGCCTTGTACTACTGCTGCTGCTGCTGCTGCTGTAGATTATTCTCGTCAGAAGAACACGCGACGGTGATTTTCTTTTGCCTGCGGACCGTGACCTAGTACTCTAGAAGGTTTCGACTTTTCTCTCTCGAATCGAACCAGGTTGGGTTACGTACGTACTGCTCTCGAGCTCGCGCGCTACAGGGACAGATCGATCGGCAGCGAAGGCGCGCGCGCGCGCCGAATTTGAATTCTGCGCCGGCAGGGAATGAAAAGCTCGAAGCAAAAGCAGCATCTGGCCGCGACCGCGAACTCGCAGAATCGTTCGTGTGCACGCGCGCCCGAACGTTGCGGCGCCATCGATCTGCCGGCTTCCATCACTTTTTGGTCAGGGTCAAATTTTTTGATGCGCACGCAATTGGACCAGAGTCTGACGGGCGCAGACTTGCTCCGTGCATCTTATGAGTTCTTAACCTCGCCTCCACCACCGTATTCCCCTGTCGCCGAGTCGCCGTCCGATGCCGCCTGACCGGCGCGGAAAAGTTCCGGCAACAACGCGATTAATTCTCCGCCTCCTCAACCACTTCTATCGGCCTGAACATTTTCTTCGTTTGGCACCCCTCTTCCGCATATGACGATGACTTGTTATTTATCGTGGTCCTTGCAAATGCGACGTCTGAATGACTTTTAGGCATGTAGTAAGCACTTGCATTATATGATGTTTTCCGCCATAAAAATTATGCTAGTAACTAAGTTATCACTTGTTCGGGACATATCTTTACTCATCTTAAAAATGTGGGAGAAAAATCTACACTGCGATAAAAAAGAACGTATGAGTGACTATATGTGCTCCTTGATTTCTTATATTATTTAATTGCTATGAATTAATAAAAAAATAAAAAATTGGTGTTATTAATTCTTAACTTCAAATCTCGGGCAAAGAGTACTAGCCGGGAACGAGATTGAACTAGATATGTAGATATCGATGATCCAATCTCGGGCAAGTAAAATATCGCTAAACAAAAGGGAATAAAATCCTCGATGTCATGGCTCAACCGATACTGATCTTCTTCGAATGCGTGGGACTTATTATTTGCATCCGGGTCCCGCTGATAATTATTAATCGGAGAGGAGTCTTGATCGCATATGCATATTTCCGAACCCATAGGTTCACATAGTTTACGTTCAGTAACGCTCGTCAGTAACGCTCGGGTAGTTATGAGATTGAATATTGACTCAGAGTCTCGAATGTGATCCGGGGTATCATGAGGAGCTCCAGAATGGTCCAGAGATAAATAATTATACATGGAAAGTTGTTTTTAGGGTTTTGGAGAAGCTCGTTTTTTTGATATCGTACCGAAGAGGTTCTAGAAGGTTCCGGGAGGTCCCATGGTGGGTCCAAGATGCCCTAAGGGCTAAATGGACTTGGATGGGGGAACCCTAGCCTACATGGGCCATGGTGCCACAATCCCAAGGCCCATGCGCCAAAGGTTGGGGCTAACCCTAGTGGGGGCGTATGGAAGGGGGAGGAAACTTCCCCTCTTGGCAGCCACCCAGCTTTCTTCAGGGGAAAGTTGCCCCCCGGCCACCCCCTACCCCATATAATGAGAGGGGGAGCACGGGAGAGGGCACCCCAAGGATTCGCCGCTAGGCCTCCCTCCCGCCGCTCCTTCCTTCCTCCTCGGATCTCGGCGAGCCGGTGCAGCCCTGCCTGCGAATCACTTTCCACCATAGCCACCATCGGTCCTAGTGCAGGCCTAGATCCCATCTACCACTCACTCTCTCTTGCTGGATCGAGAAAACTGAATCGTTGCCACACCATACATGTGGATATCCCGGAGGCGCTACTCTTTGCGGCGTTGGATTGATTGGATTGCCGAAGGGAGATCTTCACCAACCATGTTATTAAAACGTTTCCGCTCGTGTTCTACAAGGATATGTAGATCTAATCTCTCACTTGTTACTTGTATCTCCTAGATTAGATGTAGCTTTTGTTCACTCTCTTGTAGTATTTTTTTTTGCTTTTAATACTGCGATATCAGGACCAGGTTTTATCATAGATGGTTTGTACAAGTACAACATATTAATTCATGGTGTTTGATCTTCTTGTTGCTACCCTTCCACTTGCACTTTTGTTTTCGCGGGATAGTGGGATGAAGCAGTCCGGACCAACTTTACTTGTCCACGTACAAGAGACCGGTTTTGGGTTTGATATGTAACTTGTTTTGCATAAGTAAGCGGATGTCCGTAGTTAAAAACAGATTTACAATGGCGGGATTGCAAAAGTTAATAAGCAACTTGTATGATCAACATTGTAGCTTTTTATTGGTAAAAACAATTCTTTTAATATCCATACAAGCCACGATTTTTTTGCAAAAATAAGGTAGAGCCGTCAAACTTGTTTTTGCAGGACATGTGATGTGGCATAGGTAAAACAATGTTAATTTGTGATATTGTGACGTATGAGATGATCATGTTTTGTAATGTTTCACGACTTATATGTTGATGAGTACAGTAACTAGGCACAAGTCATATGATTGTCTTTTTATTGTATATGACGTGCGTACATGTTATAATTCTACCGGTGCATTGGTACTTCCCGGTGCCTTTTAAGCCAATACCTATCCAACTCATTTCCTCAGAATGCATCGATACAACAATTCATATTTGGACTGTCGGAAGAAAACGAGCAACAAGCTATGCATTTGCTTATGGAAGTCCTGCTCCTTGTGAAAGATGTGGATGTTAGGCATTAGGCAGTGCCATGAGCCCATAAAGTCATTGGTTCCCGGTAGTACGTCAGTAGGTAGATACGCTTTGTCCTGGGGCAGGTCCAGCCATCTACAAGACCAAAACTAGTGACAGAGCGGATTTCCCCAGCGTAAGTTGGGCCTCCGGCACCATCTGTGGAGAGAAGAGCATATTACAATCCTCAACTCATCCTATAGTTCAAGTTACAACCCTGATCAACTAAATCGGTTAGAAAACAACCCTGAACATTACAAACCATCTAACGTCCAACCCTTTCTCATCTTGGCGGTGGTTTTGACCGAGTCACCGTGTATGCCGTTAGCTTGGTATTTTAAATGGGCGTTAAGTCATGGAGCATGACCAACCCATCTCTTTTATTCTTCTTTCCATTAATAAAATTTGACAAAGTTTTCTCTGAATTTTTACACCTCTAAAATTTGACAAAGTTTACACTGAATTTGAACAAAGTATCTTTTGAATTTGCACAGAACAAATCACATACATAGAGAAACCATCATACTGGCATAATCTGAAGCAAGCAATATAGAATATGAAGCAAATCTCACATAGCATAGAGATACCGATCAGTTTGGCCTTACAAACAATCACTAGTTTGACATAATAAAGGTAAAGACATCAGTTTGGTATTAGAAAGGAAAAGCCACCAGTTTTACGTACACGGTTCAGTTTGGCACATTCTCATAAACAGGGATTAATCTTTGAAACCAAGTATCTTGGGAGTTTTAGCATATTTCTTCTTTGGGTACCTCCTAACAGGGTTGTTACTAGCTTGGACATAAGATGATCCGGAGGAGACATTGACAGTAACACTAGAGTTAGCAAATCCATGCACATTGATAGTTGAAAGGGCATGTATGTCCCCATGTGTGGTTTTGGTAATTAATGACAATCCCTATGGACTAATGTGAAAATTGAGTTTCACTTGTAGGTTTTTCGATTGGCATCGCTTGGACCATGTGTTGGTTTCAAGGATGAAAAAGAAGAAGCATTGTCCAATGGCTTTGTTTCTATTGGAATCAAGTAGAAGAAGAAGATCAAGTATGTCTTTAAGAAGAAGAAGATGGAGTTCCTCATGGCTTTCTTCAAGACATCATCATTAAGAATTGTTGTGCAAGCTCACGGTGCGCCATCTCTAGAAGATCTCATGCTTGGAGCTTGCCATCCTCGGCGTTCATAGAGTGATGAAGACAATGTCAAAGAAGAGGTTTCCCCATGGAGTATCAGGGAGACATTCGCAAGTCTTCATCAAGCAAGAGCAAGCAAGAGCAATCAAGAAAGGTGTTCCATCTTGAAGATGGCAAGATCGTCTACATCAAACTCAAGTGGGATGCTCAAGGTAAAGGTATGATCTTGATAGGGTTTCTATTTTACCGGTCTCTTGTAGTGTTGGGAGACCAGGTTTAGGATATATAGCCGTACTATCAAGAGGGGCTCTCGAGTGGGTGACTCGTTCGTATCTTTCGGAGAGAACTCAAAGCTTTGCATACACATCATAACCTTTCTTGGTTGTTGTTTGGTTCTTGTCCATGTGAGGATCTAGAGCTTGTGGTTATCCTCATAACAAGCTCTAGTTCATCAAAAACGGATTTCCCTGATATATCTTATCGCGGTTATGTTTCTGCAGGTTTTCGGGCTCTACACCTTGCGAGATATATCACATATATATTTATGGTATTTTCTTCCTTGGTGATACCCAATATATTCTACTCGTCGTTATATTTCCAACAAAATTGGTTTCATCTCATTCGGAGTTCGGATGCAAAAGTTGTGGCAGTTCTGGTTGTGGAGTTTTTGCTTGGCCGGTAGTTCTGACGGGCCACCGGTAGTACCGCTAGGGCAGTTTGCCGCCGGTAGTACCGGTGTTAATTCTGGCCCAACTTCCAGTAAACCTGATTTTGGTTCTGTTCTCTCTCTACTTGGTTGCGCTATTTGACGGTACTTCAGTCGGAATCTTGGGCGGTAGAGCCGGCCCAGGCGGTAGTACCGGTCATCCTCGTTTTTGTGTTCATTCGCATCGCTGTTTTTGGACCATTGGATGAGTGCCACTGGTAGTACCGTCCACCCACCGGTACTACTGGCCATGCGCGAATCTGTGAGTAACGGGCAGATCAAGGAGCCCTTTAAAAGGATATCCCCTTTCCCCTTCGGTCCCCAACTTGTTCTTTTTGGTTTTTGCCCCTCTCTCTCTCCTCCATTGTTGACCTTGAAGAGCTTGCCCTCTCCCCTTCCCCCTCCTATGATTCTTGCATCTTTTTGAGGGATTTGAGAGAATAGATCTAGATCTACAAGCCCCACCAAACCAAATCCCTTCTTTGTGAAGGAATCCTTGGGATCTAGATCTTTGAGAGTTTTGTGTTCTCCTCTTGTGTTCTTCCTCTCTTATTCCCCCAATAGCTTTTGTAGCTTTGGTGGAATCTGAGAGACAAGGACTTGCCTCTTGCATTTTGTGCATAGGTTTGAGTTCTCCTCGGAGATTCGGCGAGTTCAAGCTCTTGGGCTTGTTTCTCTTGGGTTCTTGGAACCCTAGACGGTTGTGTGGAGTTGTGGTGTGTTCTTGAGGCCTCCAATTGAGTTATGGAGATTCCTCAAGCTTGTTTGCCTTTTGTGGCTTTGTGGAGCCTTTGTGGTGTTTCTTGGGAGCCCTCCAATTGTTGTGGAGTTTGCCCCAAGCCTTGTACGGGTTCGGTGCCCGCCCTCAAGTGTCCCATAGTGGAACATGAGT
Organism: Avena eriantha; assembly: GCA_910589775.1. Lineage (NCBI taxonomy): Eukaryota > Viridiplantae > Streptophyta > Magnoliopsida > Poales > Poaceae > Avena > Avena eriantha. The sequence continues at coordinate 322,898,006 of OU342746.1, forward strand.
AGGCCTTTGTGGCGAGCTCACGGGAGAATATGGTGAGCCTTTTGTTGCGTCGGTAGGTTACGTGCCTTTGCATCTTGGGGTGAGGCCTTGTGCGGCGTTGGGTGAGATCGAGCCACCACACCTCAAGGTGAGCCACTTGTGGCGTTCGAAGTACATTGCGCCCCCGCACCTCTCCAACGGAGACGTAACTTCTTTGTAAATGAACTCCGGAAAACAAATCATCGTCTCCGCGTCCATCGGTTATCTCTCAACCGAGCCCTTTACTTATGCAATTTACATTGTGATAGCCATCGTGCTTGAAGTATTATATCTTGTTATCACCTTATTGCTTGTTTTGCTTAGCATAGGTTGTTGGTGCACTTAGTTGAACCTAGTGGTTATAGGTTTTGGCTTGATAAATTAAATATTAAGTTTTATTCCGCATTTATTAGAACCTAAACCGTAATAATTTTAAAACGCCTATTAACCCCCTCTAGGCGACGTCCGTTTCCCCTTTAATAGTGTTACCACTTGTATTATTTGACCTTCTCTTCGAGCTTTCAGCTTGAGTTGATTTGTTTGTGTTTTGAGATGTAGCCTTCCTCTTTCCTTTATTTGAAGTGCTTGCACTAGTTGGAGCTTCTATGCTTTGCTGCGAAACCTGTAGCATTATTTTTCAGATGTAGCAATACTATGCAGCATTAACAAATGATAGTTTGCAGAAATAATAAGCAATAATGTTACCCTTGAAGCTGGGTTTGCACGAGGTGGTGGAGCTAATGGAGCTGATCGACCTGGTGGAGCTGTTGTAGCTGATGTGATTGTAGATGGAATTCCATGTATTTTATAGCAGCTTGTCTTGTTGTGTCTAGATTTTTTGCACAAATTGCATTTGATCACAGTACCAACTTTGCTCACCCTTGTGCTCTTTGGTTTCTCTTGTTCCTCTCTAGTTCTATTCTTATTCTTCCTCCCAGGCTTTTTGCTCTCCTTTGGTCCAAATGGCATTGGTCTTTCAGAAACTGGCCATGCAAGTTGGCCCTCAACAGGCTGAAGACAGTGTGCATAAGTTTTCTTAAAACTATCAACTGTGTAGGATTTGGAGATGTAGTCATCTAGAATATTTGTTTCCATGTAAATGCAACTTATTGCATGAGAGCATGGGAGCCCTGACAACTGCCAATATCTACAATATCTACAGCTACATGTCTTCTCCACTAAATTTACAGAAAATTTATGCTTTGTGTATTGGTGTGTCACCTCATAGCCATCATCACCATTCCAAATAACCTGATAGTAGGCAAAAGAATTGATGCTCTTCTTAAGCTTTTTAAGGACATTTGGGTAGATATTACCATGCCATTTATCACACTCCATTTTGTTTTCTTGTATTCTAATCATAACTTTCTGCCTAATGTTTTCTAGACTACTAACCAAAGGAAGACATCTAGCCTCAATTATCCATTTGTTAAAAGACTCGAAAATGTTGTTGTCTACAGAATCACAATCACTACCTAACCTGAACCACGCTCTGCACCAATGATGGGGATCAGTCTTCATGATAGCCAATGCTCCTTCAACTGTTTGTTGTGCTAACTCAGCCCTTACAAGATTGAATAACATAGGGCTGGAAGCTTTTGCACAACCCCAAAAAAGCTTCTGCCATTTTTTATCTTCCTCCTATTAGCATATATGTGCCTAGCACAGTTTCTATGCTTTGTCCTTGGCACCCAGTTCCAAACAACATTTAGAATTCCCTATAACACAATAAAACAGTTGACCATAAGGTACATGGCTAAACCAATAAGAAATTTACCATAAGTAGAGAAAATATCTGAGTATAGTATGTTTACCTTTTGCTGATCTGATATTATCACCCAACCGTCTCCATCACCAAATATTTGACTATATTCACCGCGCTTTGCATCAAGCATTGTACCAACAACAATATATTTAGCCCTTTTAATCTTTGAAATGTGACAATTTGCAAACATTTCTTCCAGCACAGTGGCTTTGAATTGTGCAGCTGACCGCTCGAGGTTGGCCTTGATCATGTTCTCAAATCTGTTTGCAATCCTTGTGCTAGTGACTAAAGAACTATCTCTTCTTTGTGGGCAATAATGTTTCTCTATAAAAGAGGTGATCTTCCAACTCTCAAATATTGTAGTCTTCCTGCATAGACACACCCAAGGGCATTTGGGCCAAGTGCACTTTGCTCTAACTCGGTCACCTTCATCCTTAATGAACATGATCTCTTTCCTCTCGGCCAAACCATAACTAATTATTGCATCTTTGAACTGTTTCTTCCCACTGAATTTCATTCCAAGAGTGAGTTTACTACCTTTTTTATACCTTGCATAATGTGACTCTTTGCTTTCAATCTGACCATCACTGTCTTCATCATATGATTGATCATCTTCACTTGAATCTTCCACCACCTCCTCTTTAACTTCATCAAGAGCAGCACATTCAATTGCCAATAATTTTGGATCTTCTATTTTTTTCCTCTTTGAAGTTCTTGTAGGTTTGTCTGATAACAACTACCTCTTCACATGCGATGAGCTATCTACTGGTACAAAATCACTATCATCAGAATTTTCTTCATCTTCTTTACTTTTATTCTTCTGGTCTAATTCTGAATCAGCAGCTGGAACATCATTTCCATATTTATCTTCTTCATCAGCCCCACAATTATTTTCTTCTTCTGCCTCCCAATTACTTGCCTCTTTATCATCATCTGCTGGATCCTCGACATATATGTCAACCACACCACAATCTGTTACGTGCTTTGACATTGCCCCTAAATTATGTTCATACTATATCATAAGCCCTTCATGTAATTCTTTCCTAGGAAATAACCAGTGCAATTGCTGTCCCTCTATGACCAAATAGTGCACTTGTAGTTGTTGCCACAGCTCATCGATACTCATCCTATCCCGTTCAACATAAAACATTTCTTCTTTGCCACCCACATAATGCAATTCCCTTCCTTCTTGGATGAATTCTCTGTTGAAATGAAAACGAATCGCAAGATAATCGGTTGGATCCATGCCTAACTAACATGAGTATGCCCAACAGGCACTCGACTACAGCCTACCTGATGCGGCCCGATGGGAGGCCCACTCGAAGATATATCAAGGTCAATGAAGCCCGTGATGGTTTGACTGATATTACGCACATATGGACACCAACTCCCAATGCACAAGACAAGTAAATCTCAATACTAGAGTTCTAATCTAACTTGTAACCAACTCATATTGGTACCTAATACCTAGCCTCCCCATATATAAAGGTTAGGAGGGTCCAATGAGAAGGGAGACTCCTACGACATAACTTCTCCACCTCTCCCACAATAGATCTAGACACGGCAAAACCTAGTACATACACCAGATCTAATCTGCGCATACACCGCCATCGGCGACATTGTAATCCTTCGGATCATCATCAATCAAGAGCAGACAAGCATGAGTAGGATCCTCTACAAGGTCTGAACCTGGGTAAACCTCGTATCACCTGTGTGCTTGTTTGCTAGCCGATCGAGACTTCCATCGCTTCCCAATTCCCCGAACCTAAGTCCATAATAATGGGCATTGATGAGTTAAACCCTCGTCAATTGACGCCGTTTGTGGGAATCTGGGAGCGCTGATGTTGCGATCTTGACGGCCCCATCACCAGCAATCGACCGACTCCACCGCGCCGGGGTTTTCAATTTCGCCCTAACGACCAGGTCTCTGTGAGTCGGCGGAGGATCCATCAACGTCTTCTATGCTGAGGCACACATCGAGATCGTCATCTGTCATCCGGCCGCAAGATGTCCCCGCCGGGGCAATCTATGAGATTAAACGTGCAGCTGAGCCAAGGCCGACACTGAGGTTTCTGAGCTGTGGATGAGATCGACAAGAATCGGTACTCCAAGATTAAGGAAAGTAAGAAGCCAGAAGCAATCCGAGAAAAAAAAAGTAACTTGTCGATTGTGATCAAGTGCAATCAGCAGACCTTCTTTGTCACGGACCGGCAAGTTAATTTCAAAAGGAGAAATAGGGTACGTACGAGTACTAGCAGGAGTTCGATTGGGACAAGCTCATGTTGATCCAAGGCAAAAGCACGGCAATTAGCACGAGTGACTTCACGTGAAGGAGCATCTAACAAAAAAAAAGGAAATACATATCGGATCCATGGAATCATACACGCATGCGTTTTGTGACCAGCGCTGGTACTGGACAGCTCGACTTCAACACCACTGTTGCGGTATACTTTTGCTTCGTCGTGGTCTGCTTCGTCGGTGCGGCACCAATTTCTCCGGCCACTGCAGCGTCGATCTCATCCTCTGCGCGACTCCGTGTCCATCACGCAACTACATCGACCTCAGTTACACGTTCTCCATATCGACCAACCGTTAGCTGCATGACTCTCGGCTACCGTGTCAACTACTAGTTCGCCCACATCGAGTACACATTCGCCGACGAATCCATCAACCACGCTTCTTCACATGATTCAGCCAAAGGTCAAAGAAAAAAGTAGACAAGAATAATTGATGAATCGCTGATACATTGCAAATGTATCTATAATTTTTGATGTTCCATGCTTGGTTTTATCTATTTTCTTGTGTTTTGTTCACACTTTGGAGTACTTTTCATATGATTTCTTGGACTAACCTATTAACAAGAGCCACAGTGCCAGTTGCCTATTTTCTGTTGTTTTAGGTTCCAGGAAAGTCAGAAAATGAATATTCTCAGAATTGGACGGGACAAAAGCCAAAGTTACTATTTTCCTGGAAGACTCATAGAGCCATAAGGAGAGTCGGAGAGGGGCCACAGGGTGGCCACACCCCCTTGGCGCGGGCCAGCCCAGGCCGCGCCAGGGCATGGTGTGGGCCCCATGGCTAGCCACCGACCTTGCCTCCTTCGCCTATAAGAGCCTCCCGATACCAAAACCCTAAATAATCAAGCCTCCGGCCACGAAAAGTTTCGCAACGCCGCCGCCAACGAAGGGGAGATTCGGGGGACAGAAAGTCTCTGTTCCGGCACCCTGCCGAGACAGGGAAGTGCCCCTAGAGCCATCTCCATCGATCTCCACCGCCATCTCCATCACCATTACTGATTCCCATGACGAGGAGGGAGTAGTTCTCTCTCGAGGCTAAGGGTTCTACCGGTAGCTATGTGTTCATCTCTCTCTCTATGCATGATCTTATTGAGATCATGAGCTTGTAATCTATAGATCTATTCTTCTACTCAAGTGCTTTAATGAATCTCTGCTCTCCCCATGTGTGTGAAAGTGACAGCGTGCTCACCATGGTGGCACTTAGGCTAGAGATTACAAATACTTGTTATGAGTTATATTTGGAGTTGGATGTTTCTATGAAATTGTGGTGTTTGTTGGACTCATCTAGTACTCAAGGTGACAGTGTGGGGTTTTCTAGATGGGAAAGGCTTACTTTGAGGTGTGCTGTTATAGCCCTACCATCGATTAGAGTGTCCAACCGGAGAGTAGTTAAGAGTAGTATCATGAAGAGAAGATATTTATATGAGAGTGTTCACTAGTGAAAGTATGATCCCTAGGCCTTGTTTCTAAGCATTGATACATCGTTTGCAACTAGATCTGTTACATGTTTGCTTGCTTCCATCTTTATTTCAGTTTGCCTTTAGTCTCTTCCACACCATCAAAGTATTTTCTAGCACCATTACCACTTATAATTATCCATACCACTTGTATTTCACTATCTCTTCGCCAAACTAGTGCACCTATACACCTGACAAGTGTATTGGGTGTGTTGGGGACACAAGAGACTTCTTGTATCTTGATTGCAGGGTTGCTTGAGAGGGAATACCTTTGACCACTTCCTCCCTGAGTTCGATAAACCTTGGGTGATCCACTTAAGGGAAAACTTGCTGCTGTTCTACAAACCTCTGCACTTGGAGGCCCAACAACCGTCTACAAGAATAGAAGTGCGTAGACATCAAGCTATTTTCCGGCGCCGTTGCCGGGGAGGTAAGGTAAGAGGTATTCACACCGGAGGATTAAAGAAGAAGAACCTCCCACGACAAACGCCTATTTTCTGGTGTGAGTACTCGAAGTTATTTTCTTTAGATTCTGCAATTTTGTCTTTTTGTTTCTTGTTTTCACTAGTTAGGCTTAATGGAAAACAACAACAAAATTAGAGAGCTTTATAGTATTTATCTTGAGTTAGGACATGAAGTGTTTGAAGAGAAAATTAAAAAACCTATGGAACTTTATTTGCATGCTAATAGCAATGTTGTTAGTATGAACTCTTTGGACACCATTATTGCTAATGCTATGGAAAAGTCTAAGCTTGGGGAAGCTAGTTTCGATGAGTATGATCTTTTTAGTCCCCCAAGCATGGAGGAGAAAATTTACTTTGATGATACTATGCCTCCAATATATGATGATTACAATGATGAGTATGATATTTTCAGTCCACCTACTATTAAGGAGAAAACTAATGATTACAATATGCCTCCTATATTTGATGATTATGGTGATGAAAATAATAATGATAGCTATTTTGTCTAATTTTCTCCCACTACAATCAATAAGAATGACTATGTTTATATGGGGAGTTTTAATTCTTTTATGCATGTGGGTCATGATAAGAATGTTGCTTGTCATTGTTATATTGTTAATTTTATTCATGTTGCTACTGAAAGTTATTATGAGAGAGGGAAACATGGTTTTATGCATCTCAATAATATTAAGTTTCCCCTCTTTATGTTGAAAGTCTTGAAGTGGCACTTGTTTTGCTTTCCTATGCTTGTTGCTTTGTGCTTTCATGACTTGTTTCTTTACAAGATTCCTATGCATAGGAAGTGGGTTAGACTTAAATGTGTTTTGAATTTTCTTCTTGATGCACTCTTTTACTTCAATTCATATTTCTTATGTGAGCATCTTCTCAAACTATAAAGCCTAACTTAAAGGCGTTAAAGAAAAGTTGATGCAGCCCGTCCTACGGACGCTTCTACATCTACACCAACAAGTCCCCCAAGTGGACCCATGACTCGTGCCCGAGCCAAACTCCTGCAAGCTAAGGTGAACTCGCTCCTCTCTTCGTGCCAATTCGATACCTCCTTGGATGGCGTGCTACTTCATACCTCTACTCTGTGCATCATCAGGTACGAACCCCTGCCGCATCGACCCACGAGCCCTGAAGCTGCACCTGAGCTGAAGCTGCCGGAGTGTCCGGCCACCCCGGAGTGTCTGGCCCGACTCAGCCGGAGTGTCCGGCCTGCCCGAGCCCGGACCTGGCGTGGACATTCAGAAGGTCAAATCGGACACCGCCCGGAGTGTCCGGCCCACTCGACCCAGAGTGTCCGGCCACCCCGGACTGTCCGGCTCACTCGACCCGGAGTGTCCGGCCCAAGTGATGGGCCTACGAGCCTAGCTGGGCCCTATGGCCCATGTACCCCTCTACTTCGCCCAGAACTCTACTTTAATGCCTGAATTACCCCTGAACTTGTGGCTGACCTATATATAGACCCCCACCTCCATTGTAAACCCTAGGCATGATATTGGAATTAGTGGAAACCCCTTTGTCGATCTATCTAGTTCTTGCCTCATGCTCCTTGACTAAGGAGCACCAATATCCCCAAACCTCGTTGGAGTTTGCATTGTGCCTCCGCGTTGTACAAGGCCTAGGTATCGGTGTTCCTTTGCCTAGACGTCAAGATCTCACCGAGTATCCTATCTCGCCATGCCGGTTCGAGAGAGAGTCCTCCGCCCGACGCCGATCCTAGGGATTGCGCCGGACCGGTCACCGCCGACGTGAGCTATTGGTGTTTATCGTGGTTTTGCGTGTGTGTTTTCATTGCGTTCTTCGTGCGTGTGTTCGTCGTGTTCATTCTCTCCTCCTTCCCCCGCGCTCCACCCTCGATTTGAAAGGGGATCGTGAAAGATTGGGCCACCCTAGAGGTTTGCCCTCAACATATTGGTATCAAGAGCTTCGTTGCTCACGATTTCCCCCACAAAATTTTCTTCTATCCACCAAAAATTTGAAAATCCCATAAAAAACAGCCCATATTTGTCTTTGGATCGATCTCTTGATTTGGAGTGTTATTTGTGGTTTTGATCCGACCAAACCTTGTCTAAGGAGTTGGTCCAGCTTTATCCTGCGTTTTCCCAGCCCGATTTGGCCAGTTTTTCGCGGATTTGAGGCCCGAAGGTGAGGATTTCCGCTCAAGAACACGAGCAGGAAACCCGCACCGGAGTGTCCGACACGTACCGACCGGAGTGTCCGGCCGAACCAGACCGGAGTGTGCGACCCAGACAGACCGGAGTGTCCGGTTGTAACGCCTGTTTTGACATTTTTGCCTCATTTTTCGCATTGGCTAATCCCCTTTGTTTGCTCGTGTGCCGTGTGCGTGTCAGCAAGTACCAGCAAGCTTCCGCATCATCAACTTCCGCGCTCATCGACACCACGGACCACGAACATCATCCCGCACCACCAACGCCAAGTTCATCATCAAAGAAGGTATAACTTGCGTCACCTTGTTAACCCCATCTTCCTTTGTGTGTACCTATCCCATGAGAGTGGCTCATCTTGTGTTTGCTTGAGCATTGTGCATTTGTCCTTGGATAGTGAGAGTGCAAGAGCAATAGCAAGTGTGACTAGGTAGCATCAAGGGAGAGCAAAAAAAAATACAAAGAAAAAGCAAAAGAAAAATAGTCTTCCCTTGCAGAAGAGAGTCTCAAAGCTTGTAAGCAAGAGAGAAAGAAGAGCGCCCAAGGCAAGTGCACAAATCCGTTGCTCATTTTTCCTCTTTGCAAACGAGCCACGGTCTCTCCTTGCATTGGCACGACAACAAGCTTAGTCTTCATTAGGACATTTTGTTGCTCATTTTCATAGTCGTGTCAATCCCAACTTTCTCCACGTGTGTGTATATAGTCGTAGGTTCCTGTCACCCTTTTGAGTTGTTGACCTTCGCCTTTGACTTGAGTTTTGTTGGATTTTTACCACTTTTGACTATCCCTTTTCTTTTGGTTGGTTCTTTGGCTTTCCACAACCCTAACCTACCACCAACAAGCTTTTGAGAGTGTGAGTTTTCTTTGCATTTCCACTTTGAACGCTAATAGCTCTCACTTGTGGTTTCTAGTTTGGTGCAATCCCCAAGGTGAGGTACAAGGCTAACACCACCATATTACACTTCCATATACAATACTTGTGTGCTTCGCATGATGGATAGGCACGGTGAGACGAGCCAACCACCTCCCCAAGAAGAAGATCAAGGTCCGTACATGACGCGCGCAAGTCACTTCATCGTTCGACAAGAGTTCTGTGAACGTTGCCAAGCACTTGAGACGAGACAAGATGAACAATTTGGCGAGACACAAGCCGAGTTCAAGAACATCGACAACCGCTTCGACGGTCTCGAACGACAAATGCATGCAATGCATCACAACTTTGGCCACCAAAATGAAGCGCTTCAACACTCCGTCGCCGAAACAAATGACAATCTTCGACGCCTCATCGATGGCATGGCAAGACCATGTTCATGCGCATCAAGCTCGACAAGTTCTTCACATCGTCATGCACCTCTACCCCAAGATCTACATCAAAGTGCTCAAAGACGCAATGATGCCCCCGTGGTTGAAGATGGAATCTCTTCGAACTTTGTACCTTCCCCACGACACGCCGCAACGTCAAGCTATGACGGTGACCTCTCTTCAAGGCCACGAGCAAGGCAAGAAGCACACCGTCATCACGCAAGGGCACTAGTGATTCAACAAGAGCAACCACAAGAGGAACCGCAAGCGCAACCGCAAGTCTACCACCATCGACCGCGACACATTCTTGACACAACAAGTGATGACTCCAATTTGGAGAATCAAGCTCGTCATCGACGTCAAGCTCTTCAAGATCCTCCTCCTCGTCATCAACGTCAGGAATGTCGACAACGATACCATGGTCATCACGAGGCACCTCCTCCACATCAACAAAACTTAGAGCGTCAAGTGATACAAGTTGAGCGAAGCCCACCACGTCAAGAGGCTCATGACCATGTTCTTTGCCGTGAGGCCCATGTGCCTAACCAACATCACCAACCAAGGAACGAGCCTCCTCTTCGTCATCAACCGCGTCAAGAGGCTACACACCTTCGCCACCATGAGGCCCTAGTACCTCAACCACGTCAACAACTGTGCCAAGAGCAAGAGCAAGCTCCTCCTCAACAACAATACCAAGAGCGAGCTCCGCAACAAGGACGTGAGAACCAAGTTCCACCTTCCCAACTACAAGATCATCAACAAGGTCACCAAGCTCGTCGCAATGACCGCAACGATGAAGAAACTTTTGGCAAGCTCAAGTTCACAATGCCCAAGTTCACCGAATCCAATGACCCTGAAGAATACCTCTCGTGGGCACTCAAAGTCGACAAGATCTTCCGCATGCACAACTATAGCAACGAGAAGATGGTCGCCATGGCTTCGCTAGAATTTGATGATTACGCCAACCTTTGGTGGGAACAAGTTCAAGTTGCTCGTGATGCAAGACAAGAGCCGCCAATCACAACTTGGCATGACATGAAGGCTCACATGAGATCCCGGTTTGTCCCCGCACACTACACGCGTGACCTCTTCAACAACCTTCAAGCGCTTCGTCAAGGGACAAAGACCGTGGAAGAATACTTCAAGGAAATGGAACTCAACTTGATTCGCGCCAACATTGATGAGCGCATGGAGCAAACAATGGCACGTTTCCTTATTGGCTTGAATCACCCAATCAATCGCATCGTCGAGTTCCAAACATACAACACCATGGTTGAGCTTGTGCACATTGCAACAAAGGCTGAACGTCAAGTGCAAGAGGATATCAAGTACAACAAACCCAAGACGTATTTCACCTACAAGCAAGCTTCAACCCCAAACCAACAACCTTCAATGGTAGCTCCTCAAGTACCTCCAAGCCTTCCTTCAAGCCCACACTTCCTCAAGGAAAACTGCCCCCAAGTGGCAAGCAAGCAAAGAGTCATACACCTTTCAACGGTGAATGCTACAAGTGTGGAGGTAAAGGGCACAAGTCGGCCGAATGTGGAAACAAGAAAGTCTTGTTCATCCATGACAATGGTGATGAAGAGTACTTGAGTGAAGATGAGTTTGATGCCCGTGTCAAGGAAGCAATGGCAAGGCAACGAGTGGAAGATGATCAAGAACTCCTCATGTGTGAGCATGACGCAAGTCCATCGCTTGTCGTCACAAGAATCTTGACCACTCAAGCACAAGAGCATGAAGACCAACGCTCCAATATCTTCCAAACACGAGCTGGCATCAACGGCAAATCTATCAAGGTCATCATTGATGGAGGGAGTTGTCACAACCTTGCTAGCACCGAGTTGTGTGAGAAGCTCAACCTCAACCTCCATCCACACAAGCACCCCTACCACGTGCAATGGCTAAGTGACCAAGGGTCCGTGAAGATCAAGCATACCGTGTCGGTCTCCTTCGCCATTGGTCCTTACAAAGATACGGTGGAGTGTGATGTGGTTCCTATGACAGTTTGCCACATGCTTCTTGGTCGACCATGGCAATTTGACAAGGCTGCTCAACATGATGGTCGCACCAATATATACCCCTTCAAATGGCTCAACAAAACATGTGTTTTGAAACCGATGACTCCTAGCCAAATAATTGCGGACAATGCAAAGGCTTTAGCGAGGGCGCAAAGCACAACACCTACTTGTGAGAAGAGCGGTGAGAGTGAGAACCACCTCATAGTGAGTGAGAGCCACAAGCCAAATTCGAGTAGAAAAACGAAGAGTGTTCTCCTTGCCACCAAAAGTGAGATGAGAGATGTTCGGAACAACCCATCCATCTTGCACTATGTCCTCCTTTGCAAGGGACTAGCGCAAGGAACTAACGAATTAACCAATGTTCCTCCATCTTTGATGAGTGTTTTGCAGGAATTCAAGGATGTGTTCCCGGAGGAGCTTCCACATGGACTACCTCCTCTTCGCGGCATATCACATCGCATTGACCTCATCCCCGGTGCACCACTTCCCAACCGCGCCGCTTACCGCACGAACCCGGAGGAGACAAAGGAGATTGAACGTCAAATCAACCAACTCGTCTCCAAAGGTTTGATCCAAGTTAGCACTAGTCCAAGTGTCGTACCCGTGATTCTTGTTCCAAAGACGGATGATACGTTACGGTTATGCATGGACTGCCGTCCAATCAATGCTATCACCGTGCGTTATCGACATCCCATACCACGTCTCGATGACATGCTTGATGAGTTGTGTGGAGCCACTATTTTTTTTGAAAATTGATCTTCGTAGTGGTTACCATCAAATATGCATGGCTGAAGGTGATGAGTGGAAAACCGCCTTCAAGACCAAACTTGGTCTCTATGAATGGTTGGTTATGCCCTTTGGTTTATCAAATGCCCCATCCACCTTCATGCGCCTTATGAATCACATCTTGTGTTCTCTCATTGGAAAAAGTGTTGTTGTCTATTTCGATGATATTCTTGTTTATAGCAAATCACTTGAGGACCATATAACACATGTCAAGGAAGTTTTGCAAATCCTTCGACATGAAAGGCTTTATGCTAATCTTCCCAAGTGCACTTTTGCTAAAGGCAAGTTGATTTTTCTTGGATTTGTCGTTTCTTCGAAGGGAATTGAAGTTGATGTTTCCAAGGTAAAGGACATACGAGATTGGCCCATACCAACAAATGTGAGTGAACTCTGAAGTTTTCATGGGTTGGCCGGTTTCTATCGTCGCTTTGTGAAAGACTTTTCAACCATTGCTTGTCCCCTTAATGAATTGACCAAAAAGAATGTCACCTTCGTGTGGGGCAAAGCACAACAAAAAGCTTTTGATGAACTTAAAAAGAGGCTCACCGAAGCACCTCTTCTTGCTTTACCGGATTTCACAAAAACTTTTGAGATAGAGTGTGATGCTAGTGGTATTGGCATTGGAGGAGTCCTTATGCAAAACGGACGTCCTATAGCCTACCATAGCGAAAAACTTGATGGTGCTCGCCTTAACTATCCGATTTATGACAAAGAGCTTTTTTAGTTCGTGTCCTTCAAGTTTGGCAACACTACCTTTGGCCCAAGGAATTTATCATACATTCCAACCACGAGTCGTTGAAATATCTCAAAGGCCAAGCTAACTTGAGCAAGAGACATGCTAAGTGGGTTGAGTTCATGGAGTCTTTTCCGTACATTGTCAAGTATAAGAAGGGCAAAGATAATGTAGTTGCGGATGCATTGTCTCGCAAACATACAAGCCTCCTTACGAGACTTGAAATCAACGTGTTGGGTCTTGAGGAAATAAAATCTTTGTATGCTTCCGACCCGTTCTTTGAACCAATTTTCGCAAAGTGCTCCAATTATAAGGGAGTTGATGATTTCTATTTGCATAAGGGCTTTCTTTTTAAACAAAACAAGCTATGCATTCCGAAGTCGTCGCTTCAACTTTTGCTTCTCCAAGAATCTCATGGTAGAGGCCTTATGGGTCACTTTGGTCGCGACAAGACATTGGACATGCTCTCCAATCGCTACTTTTGGCCCAAGATGAAGCGTGACGTGGAGCGCTACGTTCAACGATGCACGACATGTGTTCAAGCTAAGTCGCAAGCTAACCCTTATGGTCTTTATATGGCATTGCCTATTCCTCATACACCTTGGTCCGATATTAGCATGGATTTCGTGTTAGGATTGCCTAGATCTAAGCATGGTCATGATTCTATATTTGTTGTTGTGGATCGTTTTTCCAAGATGGCACACTTCATACCGTGCCATAAGACCGACGATGCTTCACATGTTGCAAATCTGTTTTTCAGGGAAATCGTTCGTCTTCACGGTGTGCCAAGGACAATCGTCTCCAACCGCGACGTCAAATTCATGAGCTACTTGTGGAAGACCCTCATGGCCAAGCTCGGCGTCAAGCTCCTCTTTTCATCCGCATCACATCCTCAAGCTGATGGCCAAACTGAAGTTGTCAACCGAAGCCTCGGAACCCTTCTTCGTGTGTTGATCAAGAAAAACCTGAAGGATTGGGAGGAATGCATTCCACACGCCGAGTTCGCCTACAATCGAGCCAAGCACTCAACAACCAAGATGAGTCCATTCATGATCGTCTATGGTTTCGAGCCCCTCACCGCGCTCGACATCCTACCACTACCTCTCCATGAGCACACAAACATGGACGTCGAGAAGCGTGCACAAGCTATGAAGAAGCTTCATGAAGAAACAAGAGCAACTATCGAACAACAAGTCCTTCGCCAAGCTTCAAGGTTAAACAAGGACAAGAAGGAGATAATATTTGAAGAAGGTGACCTTGTGTGGATACACCTAAGCAAGGACCGCTTCCCCAAGGAACGTGACTCCAAGCTCAAGCCAAGAGGAGATGGTCCCTTCAAGGTCCTCAAACGAATCAACAACAACGCCTACATCATCGACATCCCGACCTCCAAGTACCTTGCAAGCAATACATTCAATGTCAAGGATCTCTCACCCTACCATGGCGATGTTCAAGATGATATCCATGAAGAGTCGAGGACGACTCTTTCCCAAGGGGGGGGGGAGCTGATGCAGCCCGTCCTACAGACGCTTCTACATCTACACCAACAAGTCCCCCAAGTGGACCCATGACTCGTGCCCGAGCCAAACTCCTACAAGCTAAGGTGAACTCGCTCCTCTCTTCGTGCCAATTTGATACCTCCTTGGATGGCGTGCTACTTCATACCTCTACTCTGTGCATCATCAGGTACGAACCCCCGCCGCGTCGACCCACGAGCCCTGAAGCTGCACCTGAGCTGAAGCTGCCGGAGTGTCCGCCCGAATCCAGTCGGAGTGTCCGGCCACCCCGGAGTATCCGGCCCGACTCAGCCGGAGTGTCCGGCCTGCCCGAGCCTGGACCTGGCGTGGACATTCAGAAGGTCAAATCGGACACCGCCAGGACACTTCCCGGAGTGTCCGGCCACCCCGGACTGTCCGGCCCACTCGACCCGGAGTGTCTGGCCACCCCGGACTGTCCGGCTCACTCGACCCGGAGTGTCTGGCCCAAGTGATGGGCCTGCAAGCCTAGCTGGGCCCTATGGCCCATGTACCCCTCTACTTCGCCCAGAACTCTACTTTAATGCCTGAATTACCCCTGAACTTGTGGTTGGCCTATATATAGACCCCCACCTCCGTTGTAAACCCTAGGCATGATATTGGAATTAGTGGAAACCCCTTTGTGGATCTATCTAGTTCTTGCCTCATGCTCCTTGACTAAGGAGCACCAATATCCCCAAACCTCGTTGGAGTTTGCATTGTGCCTCCGTGTTGTACAAGGCCTAGGTATCGGTGTTCCTTTGCCTAGACGTCAAGATCTCACCGAGTCTCCTATCTCGCCGTGCCGGTTCGAGAGAGAGTCCTCCGCTCGACGCCGATCCTAGGGATTGCGCCGGACCGGTCACCGCCAGCGTGAGATATTGGTGTTTATCGTGGTTTTGTGTGTGTGTGTTCATCGAGTTCTTCGTGCGTGTGTTCGTCGTGTTCATTATCTCCTCCTTCCCCCGCACTCCACCCTCGATTTGAAAGGGGATCGTGAAAGATCGGGCCACCCTAGAGGTTTGCCCTCAACAAAAGTACTTATTGGGAGATAACCCAAAAGTTTTAGATGAGTCTTGGAAGTTATTACCTCTGTAATAACCTCTCCTTATCCTTTTTATTTGCTTTTTGTGCCAAGAGTAACCTCTAATGAGAGAGAAGTAATGATTGGGAAAGTTGCTGTCCCGAAACAGATTTTTGTGCTTCACCGTAAATATTCGTGAGAGAGATCTGTATGTCGGATTGAGCTGTAATATTTTGTGCTTCTGCCCCAGTTTGTTATCTAACTTTAGTTAGTTCAACACTTTTTGATTTGAGCAACAGAAGGTCTTCGAAAAATTCGTCTTTACTCGCTGGTCTGTTTTGACAGATTTCTGCCATTTTCTGCATTTGCTTCTTGTGGGTTCCTTTTTAGTTCTTTTGGAGAATTGAGCTTTTTGAGGGAAGTGCTACAGTATCTAGTGTTCTAATGGAAGTTTATTTGGTGTTAGAACTGAACCTTAAGACTTATTTATCTTGAGTGCATTAATGTTGCTAATAAAGATTGTGTGAAGTTTTGTATGAAGGAAAAATTTCAGGTGTATGGAAGGAATGAGTAATGCGATGAAGGATGGACTAAAGCTCAAGCTTGGTGATGCCACGCGTGTCACCCCAAGAAATATCCAAGAAGTACAAGCGTCAAAGCTTGGGGATGCCCAAGGCATCCCCTTCTTTATCAATAAAAATCCCAGGTTTCTTCCAAACACTTTATTTTTATTGTTTCATGCACAGTTGTGTTTTTCTTGGAGCGTCTTCTTTTTCTTTTCGTTTTGGTTTTTGTTTGCTTTAGTTTTCTTAGTTTTCTGAATAAATTGGTTGGACCCCCCTCTTTCATACATTGGTTTGCAAATAGTTTGGTTTGGTTTGGAAAAGAGTAGGAAAGTTCATGCTTAAGTGGTAAAGAGAGCTTGTTTTTGACTGTGGCCTATGCTTTGTCATGCCATGCTTGATATTGTTTTGGCTGTATTCTTTGCTGTAGCATGACTTGTTATAAACAATTGATATTGCTTAATGTGCCTTGGATGAATCATGCGTTGTTTTAGCATATTAAAGCATAGTATAGTGGTATTCTCCTTTGATGCTTTATTTGGGTTGACTTGGCGCATGCTCACACCATGTTATGACTATCCCAAGTCACCATAAGCCTTTATGATCCTTTAGTTTTCAACTTGTAGTATCACTTTATGCTTTGATCAATGATGTTTTGTCGCTCTGTAGGATTATGGCCATTATTGCTCTCTTAGTTCGTCGCTCCCAGTCTTTTGCTAGCCTCCATAACCAAGTGTGAGTTCCACTCATGCATCCAATTCCTTAAACCAAGTTATTCCAAAGAGTCCACCATACCTACCTATTAGCATTTGCTATTCCAAGTATATTCATGCTTTTGTTTACCTTCCAAATTAAACTTGTTATGAGAAAACTAGTGATTAAAGCTCTCACGAACTTGATGGCACACTTTACTTTTTTTGCATCTAATAAACTTGAACCATTGGGTCCTTCTTTGTTGCGTATATGCTTGCGCTTTATAAGTTGAAATTAGCAGAACCATGTATCATGGGGAACGCTTTCAACATTGCACTTGTACTTTGTACCCCGTTGGTATCATGTTCTTTTGCTTATGGATCCCGGCGGTGTGAAATAAAAGTGGAACTTGTAAGATCATGGAGTTTGTATGTGTGTTAGAGAAACGCCTGGGCCGCTAGCCTAAGCCATGCCTAATCATGGTGGAAACTTGCAGCATCACCATAATGAGCACTCTATGAAGCATCCTCAATAAAAACCTATGAAAATAGCAAATAAAAAGACCGCTGAGATGCTCATTGTCTGCTTGCCTTGTCATTTTGATTATGGGAAAGCTCCCGTATCATGTGCAAGGGGTACCCTGTTGGCGGTTCTTAATGATACATATATACTTACAATGACAAGAGCTTACTTGTGACTAAAGTTGAGTAGCATGAGGTTCGGTCTTCGTAAGTAAGGGGCATGAGATTTCAGCTTATAACTTGTCAAGCATATCCTCTTAGTTGTTTCACTTTAATCTTAACCACTTCAAGATGCTTATGATAGGAGAAATGAGAGCTGAAAGCTACAAGTACCATAATTTTTGGAAGCTCTTTATGAGACTTGAATCCCTACTTCCTTTTACAAAGGCCTTTCTTCCACCATTACATTGAGTCTCCACCTTCTATCTTTATGCACCTACTTTGAGAGCATAGTGGCCATTCTTAGTTCTATGTGCATTGTCCCAAGACTAGTTGATTGATGCATAACTTGTTATTGCTTGGTTTAAACTATTGTATCTAGTCACTCTTATGAAATTTGAAGGTGTCCTATGCATTTATATTTGCTACTCTATGAGGGACAAGCTGGATACTATTATGCTATGTTTTCTATATGTGAAACAAACAAACGTCTTGCAAAGCATTGTTATTCATTGATCTTTTGTTTGTGCCTTTTCATTTTGCAACATAGTTGCTATGTCTTATTGTTAGAACTTTATCTTTCATGATATGTTGAAGTACTATGTTCCCAGCCTTGAATGTTTACAAATACTTTGATCAAGTTTATGATGGTGCATGTCACCTCAAAAATTAATATTTCTTTTTATCACTTACCTACTCGAGGACGAGCAAGAGTTAAGCTTGGGGATGTTGATACATTGCAAATGTATCTATAATTTTTGATGTTCCATGCTTGGTTTTATCTACTTTCTTGTGTTTTGTCCACACTTTGGAGTACTTTTCATATGATTTCTTGGACTAACCTATTAACAAGAGCCACAATGCCAGTTGCCTATTTTCTGCTGTTTTTAGTTCCAGGAAAGTCAGAAAATGAATATTCTCAGAATTGGACGGGACAAAAGCCGAAGTTACTATTGTCCTAGAAGACTCATAGAGCCAGAAGGAGAGTCGGAGAGGGGCCACAGGGTGGCCACACCCCCCTTGGCGTGGGCCAGCCCAGGCCGCGCCAGGGCATGGTGTGGGCCCCCTGGCTGGCCACCGACCTTGCCTCCTTCGCCTATAAGAGCCTCCCGATACCAAAACCCTAAATAATCAAGCCTCCAGCAACGAAAAGTTCCGCAGCGCCGCCGCCACCGAAGGGGAGATTCGGGGGACAGAAAGTCTCTATTCCGGCACCCTGCCGGGACGGGGAAGTGCCCCTGGAGCCATCTCCATCGATCTCCACCGCCATCTCCACCACCATTGCTGATTCCCATGATGAGGAGGGAGTGGTTCTCTCTCGAGGCTAAGGGTTCTACCGGTAGCTATGTGTTCATCTCTCTCTCTATGCATGATCTTATTGAGATCATGAGCTTGTAATCTATAGATCTATTCTGCTACTCAAGTGCTTTAATGAACCTCTGCTCTCCCCATGTGTGTGAAAGTGACAGCGTGCTCACCATGGTGGCACTTAGTCTAGAGATTACAATTACTTGTTATGAGTTATATTTGGAGTTGCATGTTTCTATGAAATTGTGGTGTTTGTTGGACTCATCTAGTACTCAAGGTGACAGTGTGGGGTTTTCTAGATGGGAAAAGGCTTACTTTGAGGTGTGCTGTTATAGCCCTACCATCGATTAGAGTGTCCAACCGGAGAGTAGTATCATGAAGAGAAGATATTTAATGAGAGTGTTCACTAGTGAAAGTATGATCCCTAGGCCTTGTTTCTAAGCATTGATACATCGTTTGCAACTAGATCTGTTACATGTTTGCTTGCTTCCATCTTTATTTCAGTTTGCCTTTAGTCTCTTCCACACCATCAAACTATTTTCTAGCACCGTTATCTTATATCCATACCACTTGTATTTCACTATCTCTTCGCCGAACTAGTGCACCTATACACTTGCCAAGTGTATTGGGTGTGTTGGGGACACAAGAGACTTCTTGTATCTTGATGGCAGGGTTGCTTGAGAGGGAATACCTTTGACCACTTCCTCCCTGAGTTCGATAAACCTTGGGTGATCCACTTAAGGGAAAACATGCTGCTGTTCTACAAACCTCTGCACTTGGAGGCCCAACAACTGTCTACAAGAATAGAAGTGCGTAGACATGAATCGCTCAAACACGACAGCTCCAGAGTTCACGACCTGGAATGTATGGAGACTCAGCGACACAATGCTTCCCAGCTAGCTACACGCAACGCATCAGATTCATCCAATAGTGTCCACGCGACTGGGTACCCTGCGGCGCGACTCCGTGTCCGCCAACGCCACTCGCCGCCACCTCAACTCCAAACAAAAACCTGGCGACCTTGCTGCGACGACTTCGGTTACATCGACCTGGACCACATGTCCGCTGCATCAACTCTGTCGATCATGATCTACACTCGGGGGCTGCGCTTACTCCACCTTGCGACCCGCTTCGTCCTTCGTTTCCAGCGACTGGAGGGATCCTTCGATTCCGTCGACCACGTTGATTCCACGCCTAGGGGCTCTGGTGACTCGGGGGCTCCTTCGGCTCTAGCGATCCGCTACGGTCTTCAGCTCAACGACATGACTCGGGGCTCCTTCGGCTCTAGCGATCCGCTACGGTCTTTAGCTCGGCCACACGACTCGGGGGCTCCCTCGACTCCCGCGGCTACGAGCCGCTACAATCTTCGATTTCCGCGACCCGCTGATCGCATCGGATCTTGCGGATCGTTCATCACAACAACTATCAATAAAGCTAAGTTTCTCTCTACTTAGAGCTGATTTCTTTTTAACTCGCACTCGAAACACTCGGGGGCTGTGCCCTCTTCGAGTAACCTAATGTGTCGTCAACTCCACGCACTCGAACACCTCATACGCGATAGCCTGAGTAGCTGATTCTGCCTGATCATCGAATCCTTAAACTCTGAGTACCTCGGCAAGGTACTGAGACTAAGGGTAATCAGGCTAACGAAAAGGCCTAGCATGCAGTGCAAAAGTGTCGAATCGATTGGCACCAGAATCTTACTTTACAAGCCGAAAGGCAAATATTCTATACAAGATACAAGTACTTCACAATTCTTCATGTTTTATGCAGCTTATAAGGATGTCGACTTCGTCGAGCTAGTCTATCGGGTCCTCCAACAGGAGTCGACAAAACAACTGGGTACGACATACACTCAAGACACGAGTCGAGTCCGTCCTCGGATGGTTGCATCGCTGGATGCTACAAAAGACGCGAGCCTCACCACGCATCTGATAGAAGCGATTGCGTCGAATGCATCTGCATCATCGACTCACCTGGCTAGAACTCCTGGTTTCTCCTCACATGATTTTCGACTATGACTGCAAGATACAAGACTCGAGTCTCTGCCCGAGTCTACGACTCCGCCAGACACTCAGTGGTTACTCCAAACTGTAGCGCTGGACGCGCATATACAAGATCTTCGAGTGGCACGCTCCGATTCCTGACTCAAATCAACGATTCGACTAAGGACTCGGGGGCTACTCCCATAGGGAGCACTGGTCGCGCATTTGAAAAAGCGACGGCATTGATGACACCCGCAAGATCATCCGAAGTACTTCTGGATCGTTCTATCTACGCAACCGATGACTACAAGTCTCTGCTCGAGTCTACGACTCGAATAGACACTCGGGGGCTACTCCCATAGGGAGTGCTGGTCGCGCACCCTATAGAAAACAAAAGATTCATAGTACAGTCCATTGTGTCGACTGCGTCCACAATGTCGACTCGCTTACATCAATTGAACGCATTGGCGACTTCGCCCGCTATACACTACAATGTCAAGTTCAGAGACGTATGCTTGGCCACCCGAAACACCTCCGCGATGATAAACCTTCGGATGTTGCGTCTACAACGTAAAGATAAGACATACAGATACATTCTGATGGCCTGACAACCGCATCTGCTGCGCTCTACCAGATATATACTGTGTCTACGACATGAAGAAAATCCTGACGGACGCGTTGGGTATACATACTTATCAACTGGAGTTCAGCTCAGTAAGGCCTCCGTGGCATAAGCCGAACTATGCCAGCAATTTCTGGATTCGAGTGTAGGGACCCGAGTTTGAGTAGGTAGCGTTGTTTTTCCCTAGAGAAATTAACTGGCCCCGATCCGTCGAGCGCACCAGGCTCGCTTACTGATGAGGGTTTAACTCATCAATGCCCATTGTTATGGACTTGGGTTTTGGAGAAGGAGGGAGCGCTGGAGACATATATTGGCTAGCAAATAAGCACACAGGGGACAAAGATTTACCCAGGTTCAGGCCTCGTAGAGGTCCCTACTCCTGCTTGTCTTCTCGTGGAATTATCGAAGGAACCGAAGGTTACAATAGTGCGCAGATGCAATCTGGCGAGGGTTGTGGAAACTAGGGTTGCCTGTGTGCTCCTCGCCGCCCGCTCCTAGCCCTTATATAGATAGGCTAGGTCTTGGGTAGCAGGTCGAGTCGGTTACAAGTTAGGGTTTTCCCATTCAAACTTTCTATCTTTAGCTTCTTCTTGTTCTTCAAGTCAATCGAGAGTCTGTAGGTTACTCGAGTCCTTCAGTTGGGCCTGGACGACACCGTGGGCCTTTACGTATTTAGACCATATATACCAAGCTCGAGTACCTGTAGGGTATACCCATGTCAGTAGCCCCCGAGTGTCCAGTGGAATCGCAGATTCGACTAGGGACTTTTGAAGTCTTTCGAGTGCATGAAT
The DNA here is from genome assembly GCA_910589775.1 of Avena eriantha. Taxonomy (NCBI): domain Eukaryota; kingdom Viridiplantae; phylum Streptophyta; class Magnoliopsida; order Poales; family Poaceae; genus Avena; species Avena eriantha. The sequence continues at coordinate 322,920,200 of OU342746.1, forward strand.
GAGTATATTTCAACTACTTTATTTGTGTCATAGGGATTGTTGATGTACGTGCCTGATATAACCGAAGTATCACTATCAGTTAACCACCTTAGGGTGAAACAACACAATCTACTCGAACTCGAGTCCCCGGACTCGAATCCGGAAAAGTGCTGGTGTAATTCGACTCAAGCCGCGGAGGTCTTACAGGAGTCGAATTCCAGTTATATGGGTGTGAGCACTTGACGCGCCTGTCAAGGCATGTTCATCGTACCTATAGGCACAGATACATTTCTGGTAGTGCGCAGCTAATGCGTTGCCAGGCCTTATTCAGGTCTTACCTTCACGCTGTAAGCGCGACATCCGAATTTTATCATCGCGGAGACGATTCGGGTGACCCAGGAGATGCAGTCTCTTTGTAGGGAAAAATTATGAGGCGGTGTCGCCATGAGCTTCGAGTGTGGATGTTATCAACACACAGTTTTTTGTATAAATAATCATAGGGTGCGCGACCAGCGCTTCCTATGGGGGTAGCCCCCGAGTGCCTGGTTGAGTCGAAGACTCAGGCAGGGACTAAAGAATTTTCGCGATTGCTGTGGTCTTTTGTTCGCTTGTTTCAGTCGAAGTTGTTTCTAGCGCTCCCTATGGGAGTAACCCATGCCCAAAGTCGAATTATGTTTCAAGTGGTTGGGTTTGGCTTGATAGTCCATGTTCCTGAAAAAGAAAAAGAAAAATCATAGGGTGCGCGACCAGCGCTCCCTATGGGAGTAGCCCCCGAGTGCTTGGTGGAGTCGAAGACTCGATCAAGGACTAAAGTAGTCGAAGTCTTCTGCTGCATAGCTTTGATGACGTCAGTGCTGACGATTTCATGACCTCAGTTGCCCGCGTGAGCGAGTTTGACGGGACGTGATGAGCAGTGGGTCCCACTTTCTGACTTTGATTTGACTGGGCGTGCGTAATCTTTATTTTAACTGCGTGTCCTCGATTTCCGTGCATAAGGGGAGTAGTGGAGGGACGGTTCGCGCTTCCACTCCTCCACGTGTCCAGCATGATGTTTGCCACACGTCCAGTAGGGTTTTTCTGAGCCGTTGGATTGCATCTTCCAGGGGTTAAGTAGCGGCGCTGCGACGGTAATTTTCTCATCTGCTCTCATTCATCCTTTGCTTCCATCGCCATTGCCACTGGGTCTCTGCTTTTTCTGCGCTCGTTTCTTCTAGGGGTGGAATCGAGCCGAGCCGAGCCGGCTCGTGGCTCGGCTCGTCAAATCTTGCAAAAATCGAGCCGAGCTTGGGCTCGGCTTGGTGCTGAAAAAACTATGCAAAGAGGGCTCGCGGCTCAGCTCGGGAGGCTCGTGGCTCGCTCGAACGGCTTGACGAGCCGCCCACCTGCCCCCAAAAAAATCCCACCGGGCCACCCGCACAGTCTCTCCCTCTCGATTTCTTCTCGCCCAGGCAGCCAGGCACAGAGACGAGGACCCTCTGTTGCTGCGTCTCCCCGACCCCTGCTCCTCGCCCCCGTCTTACTCCTCCCCGTCGCCCACCGCCACCAACGCCGGCTACCGTAGTGCCGCCTCCTTCCCTTCTTCCATGGCGCGACATATGCTCCCAGACTGATTCCTCGCGCCTCGTCCAGCTAGGGTTAGGGTTAACCCTCCAACCGGTCCGCCTGCCTGCTCTAGCTCCGGCCCGCCCGCCAGCCCTCTGGCCGCCCTCCGCCGCCGGCGACGCCGCCTACAACGCAGGCCTCAGCCTCACCTCAACAGGTCAATCGAGTACGTCAGTAGCTTGCTTAGCTAGTTAGCTTTGTGCCTTTGTACATTTTTGGTTAAATCAGTATGGTTGGGATTAGGGGTCTAGCTGAGATTTTTTGGTCAGTATGATTGTTGTGATAAAATCTAGTTCTAAGAAATAAAATTTCGTTTCTTTTTAGTCTGCTCTGTACCATTGTTGTGATAAAATCTTGTTTCTTTTTAGTCCGGGCAGTAACATTGTGACTGTCTAAATTGTGAAGGATAGAGAAGATGCAACCGGGGCGGGAGAGTGAAGGATCGCAGGCACGTCCGAGGAAGCCACAAGGGCAGGGAAGGAGGCATGCATACAACAAGGCGATGCAATCGTGGACTGCAGCTATGCTCGGCATATCTTCAACTATACCTGTATCATCTCAACCGGCAGTAGCTAATTTGTCACAGCCGGCAGCAACAAATTCGCCTCCACAAATGGTAATTTTGTTTCACCTTTTTGTAATTGAACCCGCAGCACTAGTAGATGTATTGTCTTGATTTAATATTTGTGATTACTCTATGTGCAGGCTGGGACAATTGAGTCTGATGAGGAAGAAAATTCTTATAACAAGAATGATGCCATGTCCGATGATGATGTATTTGTTAGTGGTCATATTGACATATCCGATGATGCTGCTGATAATGATGCTGGGGTTTCTCAGAGAGGGAAGAAGCGACAAAAGGGAATGAAGGTTGGTCCGAAGCTTACCGTTGAATCGAGTGCCAATTCTAAGTCAGTTGTATGGCACCACGTCGACAAGGTTTTTCGGCCATCCAAAGAGGATCCTGCTGTTGAGGTGATAATGGCACAATGCAAGTATTGTAAGAAGTTTTTCTCCTACAACAAGGACGATGGGGGAGGCACTTCCCATCTGCTGCGACACTATAGCAAAGCATGTCCTGATTACAAGATCGCCATGGCAAAGGTGGCTAGTCAAACCCTTCTCAAATTTCAGCCATCTAATGCAAGTGATATTGGTATCCTGTTTTGCAATCTTCTAGGGAGTATAGTTAAGAAGAAGCTAAAAAATTAATTGCTAAGATGCTGATTTGTCATGATTATCCATTTAAGATGGTAGAGCACACATGGTTCAACATAGTGATGAAATATTTAAATCCTCGGTATGAGTTTATTGGTAGAAAAACCATTAGAAAGGAATGCATGAAGGTGTTTGAATCTGAGAGAGATAGCCTTATGAAGGTTCTCAAAGGTGTGGATAACATAGCTTTAACTACTGATTTGTGGACATCCAACCAAACACTTTCCTACATGTGTTTAGTTGCACATTTCATTGATAAAAATTGGAGTTTCCAATGTCGTGTGCTGAATTTCGTGGAGTTGGACCCTCCACATAGTGGAAATGTGATTTCTCAAGCTGTGTTTGAGTGTGTTGCTGCATGGAAGATAGAAGATAAAATCATTTCGATCACTCTAGATAATGCATCCAACAATGATGTAGTTGTCCGCAATTTGAAGGCTATGTTTGCTGCTAGAAGCTCCTATTGTTTTGTTCCTAAATATTTCCATGTTCGTTGTTGTGCTCATATTATTAATTTGGTGGTCACCGATGGGACTGCAACCATCTCCCCTTTGACAACCAATGTGAGGGAATCTGTTAAGTACATCAAAAAGTCGGTATCTCGATTGCACAAGTTTGTAGAAATTTGTTGATTTCTTGCAATCACAATTGGAGAGGGGCTGAAACTTGATGTGACCACAAGGTGGAATTCAACTTACCACATGTTAAGAACAGCCATTACCTATAGGGATGCAATAGATTCTTATGCGGACAACAATGCAAATTATAAATGGCAGCCCTCAAATGATGAATGGACATTGTTCAATACCATTACACCTATACTTGCTTCTCTTGCTGAGGTGTCCACTGCATTCTCTGGCTCTACATATCCTACTTCGAATATATTTTACCCTCACATTGTCAATGTCAAGATTGCACTTACAGAGGCATGTAAATCCACCAACCCAGCTTTGAAAACTATGGGGGAGGCAATGTTGGACAAATTCAACAAATATTGGGAAGAACCCAATAATGTCATGGTGATTGCTACTAGTCTTGACCCAAGGTACAAGCTGAAATACATTAAGTGGGGTTCTAGAAGGATCTATTTAGAAGACAAAGCTACTTCTGAATATAATTTGATTGAAACCGGGTTGGCAAAGTTGTATGACACATATGATATGCATCATCGTCATGAGAAAGCTGATTCTTATAGATCATCTGCATCTTCATCTACACCTATGGATACAAGTTCATCTTTACCATCAAGTGCTAGCGAGTTTACCTCATACTTAAGTGAGACTTCTGTGGAGACATCAAAGAATGAGATTGATAAGTATCTTGCGGAGGCAAATGAGAGCTTGCTAAACAAATTTTTTGATGTGCTATTGTGGTGGAAGCTGAATACCCATAGATACCCTGTCGTGTCAAAGATGGCAAAGAATTTCTTGTCTATACCAGCGACTTTCGTGTCTTCGGAATCTACTTTCAGCACCGGGGGGCAAGTTCTAGATGACTATAGGAGCTCTCTAAAGCCAGTGATGGTGGAGGCGCTGGTGTGTGCTTCTAGCTGGATTAAAGGTGCTCACAATGACAACAAAGTCTCGCTGGATGTGGTATGTGCCTTGTTGATTCATTTTGCTGCTAGTCTACTATACTATATGTCTTATGCATACCTAACTTTCATCATTTTCACTCTTTTAGGAACCTGATGATATTGATGATGTCGAGTCCATTCCATTTCCAAAAAGTGTGGTGGGGAGCAACTAGTAAGTATATAGTGCTATTTCGTTTCTCTACTTGCTGTAACTTTTTGTACAAGGACACAAGTAATGCAAAACTCATTGTATGATGCTATTTTACTCACTCTACTTGCTGGACACTTTTGTACAACAACATAAGTAATGCAAAAGTAATGCAAAATTGGCCATTTTGGTGTCTTTACTTGTTCGGTTTTAATGTACTACAAAATATATATTGGAATGTATATTTGCTGGTCATTTTAGTCCCTTTACTTGCTGTAACTTTTTGTACAAGGACACAAGTAATGCAAAACTCATTGTATAATGCTATTTCGCTCACTCTACTTGCTGGACATTTTTGTACATCAACATAAGTAATGCAAAAGTAATGCAAAATTGGCCATTTTGGTGTCTTTACTTGTTTGGTTTTAATGTACTACAAAAATATATATTGGAATGTATATTTGCTGGCCATTTTAGTCCCTGTACTTGCTGGTCATTTTTTAACACCAACATATCTCATGCAAAACCATGTATGTGATGATTTTCTTTTGTTTTTGTGATAAACAGATTCGACATATGAGTGTATGAGCTACAGGAGATGGCAGCGAGTAGGCCTATGTTGGGGGGATACCCCCGGGTAGGGTCACGCCGTGGTATAAAGGCCGAGTTAGCCGAGGTTCGGCAAGGCCAAAGCAGATGCTGGCCGGGTCACCTCAAGGTAGGCCGAATCACGGGGTAATCCAGACCTGGGGGCGTTCGCCTAACTAGGTCTCACCCGACTTAAGTAGTAAGTCAGAAGTGCCTGTTTTACCTGTATGCAGGAGAAGGTGTGGCCGGATGAACCGTCATCCGGGTCACAGCAAGCTTCTAGGAGAAGGAAGGAATCTCGCTGGTCAAAAGGAGCCCCGGTACGCACTGCCTGAGCGAAGCGAGCAAGGACAGGACCACCGGGGCGTGGCCGACAAGCGTGACGACGCCCGCGTCAGCTGACGAGGGCGCCGTCAGAGGCTCACGTAGCTAAAGCATGTATGACGCGGGGGAAAATGCACCCCGGTCGGTTTACCACTTTGGGAGGAGGCATATTCTAAGGAATATGCCTCCACGTATGCCCTAGGCAGGAACCGAGCTTTCCCTATAAAAGGGGGGCTAGGGTTTCTATTGAAGGGGTTGGCCTCTCTACGATTCTGTGTTGGTCTAGGGTTTCAGGTGAGATCTGTGGGTGAGAGTAAGAGAGCTCCTTCTTCCTCCTCTCGCCAATACAGCTCTAGGAGCACTTGTAACCTTGGAAGTAAATCAATACAAGCTCTTGTGTGGAGAATCACTTCACTATCCCTCCCTGGATTCCCCTAGCGAGTATTAGTCCCCACCATTAGCCGATACATGGCATCTGCCGTGACACCACCACGACAGTTGGCGCCCACCGTGGGGCTAGCGGCGCTAGCAGGGGTCAAATTCCGGACGGGAAACTTCATCACCACGGGCGAGCGCATCGTCTCCGGGCTCGTTCAGCGCTTTGGAGCGCGGGACTTCGTCAGCGACAACGCAGGCTGCTTCAACACGCGCCCTCTCCCGCGCAACGGCGTCTTCGTCAAGCTCGGCGCACACAAGGTCTATGTTGCGGTGGACGTGTCTAGCGTTCATCCGCGCCACGTCACTCAAGCAGGCGAACCACCCCTCACTGTGGCTCGCGGGAAGCGTATTGCTCGTTCCCCAGACCATGCAGAGGTAATGATGACAGCGCCAGGTGCGGCTGCGAGCAAGGATCCGGCGCCAGATCCGGAGGTAACGCCCAAAGCCCCAAGGAAAGGTAGAGGTCCACCGCTCGAGAGGCCAGAAAACGTGTTGAGAGAGGCAATGGACAGCTTGGCGAACCCTGTAGTAGCAGCGGTAGATCCGGCGCGTGCACAGGCCGAGCTGGAAGAAACTAGGCAGAAAATACTAGAGGGCGCAAAGAAAATAGCCGCGGCCCAGCAGTCGTTGAACATGACGCTGCGTGAGTACGCTAAGGCGAACAAGGTTGATAACGTAAAAGTCAAAGGGAGAAATCTCATGAGCGAGATGAACAGAGAAGGTGATGCCGAAAATGAGGGGTCAGAAAACTATTTGTTCGTAGGGCTGCTGAAGTATAGTACCCCGGCCAAGAACCTCAAAGCAGCGGATGCAGCTGCATCCGATTTAGAGGGACTGACAGGTGAAGCCCGGCAAAGGCAGCAAGATCGGGTTAATGAGCTGGTTCGGATTGCAAATAGGCAAAACGAGGAACTACTCAGGGCAAACCCGGAGAGAGCTGGAGCCTCCAAGATCGTCCATTCGGCGGTGGGTAACCCGGAGAAATCCGCTGGAGCCGCATCGTCCCCTCATGGTGGTACAAGGAGAGAGGAGGTGGTAACCTCGGCCAGATGGAACAAACAGATTGTCCCGTATGACCTGACACGGGCAAGGAAAGAAAAAGAAGCACAGAAAAATGATGATCGACGGAGTGAGAGCCGATGCGAAGCTGGCCGAGGTAACCGCGACCAAAGCAATGCCGGTCAAGGGAATGTTGTGAGCGGCAATGCCGGGCAGCAAAACTTAGCTGGAGCAAGACAACCACAGCAGCGGAACATGCCAAGGCAAGAGCACAGTGCCGGCCGAGGTGTGCAACATAAAGGTGCACCGCAAGAGCAAAACCGATACAACGACGGTGATTCGGAGATGGCAAATGTGGGATACCTGAGACCGGACTATCATGTGATAGGGTCGAGATTGGGAAGTAGGGATTTGATGCCGGACAATGCAAGGTTGAAACTGGATCGACTGTATAGGTCGGAACAAATTGAGTGTCAAGGTCCACCGGGTCCAGCATGTTTTGGGCCCCGGATCATGAAAGAGCCACCAGTACCGAACTTTCAGCTGCCCAGGGGCACCAAGACCTATGATGGAAGTACCAAGCCTGAGGATTGGCTGATAAACTATGCTACAGCGGTAAAAATTGCCACGGGCAACCTGAGATGGGCTGTACGGTATGTACCCCAGATGTTGGGAGGCCCGGCAAGGGTGTGGTTAAACAATTTTCCACTAGGAAGCATCAACTGCTGGATAGATTTCGAGGAGATGTTCATCAGCAATTTTTCGAGTATGTATCAAAGGCCAAATAGGCCACAGACCCTAGCTATGTGCAAGCAAAGACCCAATGAGATAGACCGGGAGTTTTTGACCCGGTGGTGTACCGTGAGAAACTCATGCGAGGGCGTGATAGAATCACAAGCCATAGCATGGTTTGCACAGGGGTGCAGATATGGAAGCGAGCTGTGGATGTAGTTGCAACGGAAAATGCCAGCCATGTTGGCAGAAATGATCCGGATTGCAGATTCATATGCGTTGGGTGACCCGACCCAACCGAGGCTCGCCTCGAACGAGTCAAGCGATGAGTACTATCAGAGGGATGGATTCGGATCATCCCGGAGGAATGATTACAGAGGAAAAAGGAGAGATGATAGACCGGACCATAGGTACGGATCGCACCAAGTTGCAGCTGTGAATCAAGATCAACCCGGAGCAGGGGGTAGCCAGCGCTAGAAAACTGGAGGTCAATGGACTCCAAGAAACGATGGGAAGAAAACTTGGACACCGGAACAAAAGAAGCAGTGGCAAGAAAGGAAAGACCGTCCGAGGTATACTTACGAGTCGATGTTGGACCAGCCGTGTAAGTTTCACACGCCAAATCCGAATAACCCAGCGGGTCATACGACGAGGCAATGCGAGTGGATGCGCAAGATCGAGCAAGGGGGTTCGGGGAGTGCCCAGGCACCCCGGAATGATCAGTCTCGGCAAGAGTTACCTCGGCAGCAATTGCTCTCTGGAGCGAACACGCAACAACTAATGTTTCCTCCCCCTCCGCCGAGGTATGATAACAATGAAAGAAGAGATGCAGTGCATCAGGTAGAAAATCAGCATCAGCCGGATCAGAGGCACCCCGGAAATGAGGGGAGAAACGAGTACAGGGAGTATCACCAGAGCTACTGTGTATTCACCACAGAGGAAACTGATAGAAAAAGCTTGCAGCGTAGGCATATGGAGGTAAATGCAGTAATGCCTGCAGTAACGAGGTACATGCCTTGGTCCGATCAGGAAATCACCTGGAGCATTAGGGATCATCCCAAGCTCATGCCGAGCCCTGGCTCGTATGCGTTGGTGCTGGATCCTACGTTTATTGGACCTAGCATTAATGTAAGGTTCTCCAAGGTACTGATCGACAACGGCAGTAGCATAAATATCATGTATGCGGACACAATGCGCAAGTTGGGTATCTCGGAGAACATGCTCCAGGCCACGAGGACAACCTTCCATGGCATTGTGCCCGACATTTCTTGCAAGCCCATAGGGAAGGTCCGGGTCGACGTCTTGTTCGGCACGAGGGATAATTGCCGAACCAAAAATCTGGAGTTCGAAGTGCTGAACTTAGAAAGCGCGTATCATGCGTTGCTCAGAAGGCCAGCGCTGAACAAATTCATGGCAAGTTGTCATATCAGCTACTTGAAGATGAAGTTGCCCGGACCAAACGGAGTGATTACCATTGCTGGGGACTTCTGATGTTCAATGGAGTGTGCGTCGGCCGGATCAAACTTAACCGAGTCACTTGTGATCGCGCAAGAAAAAAGAAAAATTCAAGAGGTGGCGGCATTGGCTCAGTCCGCGCAGCAGTATATGCCGGCGCTGAGTACCCCGCATGGAACTGTCTCTTTCCAGGCCACGAAAGATACCAAGAAGGTTCCCGTTGATGACATGTTCCCAGAACGCACCGTAACAATTGGTGCCGGGCTAAGTGACAAATAGGAAAGCGAGCTCGTCAGCTTCCTCCGTGAGAATCAGGACATTTTTGCTTGGTCCACACAGGACTTGCAAGGTGTTCCGAGGGAGTTGGCCGAGCACTCTTTGAATGTGAGACCCGGAGCCAAGCCGGTGAAGCAACCTCTCCGCCGCTTTGCCGAAGATAGGAGGAAAGTCATTGGAGATGAGATAGCTCGGTTGCTAGCTACAAGATTTATCATGGAAGTTCTTTACCCAGATTGGCTGTCTAATCTGGTGCTGGTGGAAAAGAAGAAGGATGACCCGAACGTGGCAGTGGTTTGGCGCATGTGTATCGATTACACGAACCTGAACCAGGCGTGTCCAAAAGACCCATTTCCACTGCCAAGAATAGATCAGGTCATAGACTCAACTGCTGGATGTGAATTGTTGTCATTCATTGATGCATATTCTGGTTTCCACCAGATACCTCTGAATCCGGATGATCAAATAAAGACTGCGTTTATTACCCCGTATGGGGCTTATTTCTATCGCACCATGCTGTTTGGTTTACGAAATGCAGGGGCAACGTACCAGAGGTGCATGCAAAAATGTTTGCACGACCAAATAGGTCAAAATGTACAGGTGTACGTGGATGATGTGGTTATCAAGACCAAGGAAAGCAAAACGCTCCTTGATGATATCAGGCAAACATTTGCAAACCTAAGAATGTTCCGGATGAAACTTAACCCGGAAAAATGCACCTTCGGTGTCCCAGCTAGAAAGTTGCTCGGTTTTCTCGTCTCCAGCCGAGGTATCAAGGTTAATCGAACCAAAATCCGGGCCATCGAACGAATGGAACTGCCGAAGTGTCTTAACGATGTCCAGAAGTTCACAGGTTGCTTGGCCTCGTTAAGTCGGTTTGTATGTCGGTTGGGTGAAAAGGCTTTGCCTCTTTACCAACTCATGAAAAAGTCGGATAAGTTCATTTGGACACCGCAGGCTGATGAAGCCTTTACCCACCTAAAGAAAATGTTAGCCACGGCACCAGTATTGGCCTCACCACTATCAAAGGAGCCAATGTTAGTCTACATAGCCGCAACCAACCGGGTTGTAAGTGCAGTAATAGTGGTGGAGCGCGATGAGGAAGGTAAATCGGTGCAAAGGCCAGTGTATTATTTGAGTGAAGTGTTGCCAACCTCAAAGCAGAACTACCCACATTATCAAAAAGTGGCGTATGGCGTGTACATGGCCGCCAAGAAACTGAAGCACTACTTTGAGGAGCATCCCATCCGGGTCATATTTGAGGCCCCCATATCCGAGATAATGAGTAACAAGGATGCAAGCGGCAGAATTGCAAAATGGGCAATTGAGCTAGCTCCTTATGCTCCGCAATATGACAGACGAGAAGCCATCAAATCTCAAGCTGTGGCGGACTTTTTCGTGGACTGGGCCGAGGTGCAGTATGAACCACCGCTTCCTGACCCGAACTATTGGTGGATGCACTTCGACGGATCAAAGACCAAAACCGGGCTAGGTGCCGGAGTTGTACTCACATCGCCAAAGAAGGACCAGTTGAAATATGTGCTGCAGATCCACTTCACCGCATCAAACAATGTCGATGAGTATGAAGCACTTGTGCATGGGCTCAAGGTAGCAAAAGAAATTGGTATACGTCGGATCATCTGCTTTGGCGACTCGGATTTAATGGTGCAGCAAGTGTCCGGAGTGTGGGACGCCCTTGATCCAAACATGGCACTATACAGATTTCATGTGCAGAAGATTTCTGGTTACTTTGAGGGATGCGAATTTCATCATGTACCCCGGGTGGAAAATGAGGCTGCCGACATGCTGTCGAAGCTCGGGTCAACCAGACAAGCAATTCCACCGGGTGTAGCATTAGAGCACCTCAAGAAACCATCCATCAGGCCATCCCCAGAATCTGAGTCAATCTACGTCCCGGAGGACACAGAATCCGGAGCTGTGCCCATGGACGTTGACACGGGAAGTGGTGCGCAAAACCCGGGGACTGCTTCGGCAAACCAGGGGACTGCTTTGCAAGACCCGGGGATTGCTCAGCATGGTCCGGTTGAAGTTATGCCGGTGGATCAGATGGAGATGGACGAGGACATGTTCCCCGTGCGGCCAATACCGGCTTGGGGACTACCTATATTTCAATTCCTGAAGGATGGAACGTTACCCACTGAGGAGGTGCTGTCCAGGCAAACACAGAGGAGGGTAAAGGCCTACACGATCATCAATTCCGAGTTATACAAAAGAAGCGTGACCAATGTCCTCCAACGGTGTGTTGACCCGGAAGAAGGGTTTGAAATCATCCGAGATATACATTAGGAGGAATGTGGCATCACGCCTCATCCCGAGCCTTGGTAGCAAAAGCTTTCCGGCACGGGTTCTACTGGCCAAATGCCTTAGAGCAAGCAGAAGATCTGGTGAGAAAATGTAATGGTTGTCAGAGGTACGCTACCAAGACACATATGCCAATGTCGGAACTCAAGACCATCCCAATCACCTGGCCATTTGCCGTATGGTGCTTGGATATGGTTGGCCCGTTCAAACCAGCAAGGGGAAATATGACTCACATTCTGGTAATGGTGGACAAATTTACAAAGTGGATTGAGGTAAAGCCTATAAGAAAATGTGATGGAGCTACGGCCGTAACGTTTCTCAAAGATATCATCTTGAGGTACGGTTATCCACACACTATCATAACTAATAATGGCACAAATTTCGTGGAAGGAGCATTCGCTCGTTTCTGCCGGGATAAGAGGATCCGGCTCGACGTAGCTTTGGTAGCCCACCCCGCATCAAACGGACAAGTGGAAAGATCCAACGGATTGGTATTATCCGGGATAAAGCCCCGGCTCATTGAGCCGCTGCAAAGATCAGCGGGGTGCTGGATAGAAGAACTACCAGTGGTACTGTGGAGTTTAAGAACAACTCCGAATCGATCAACAGGCTATACGCCGTTCTTTCTGGTATATGGGGCAGAAGCTGTATTACTAGCCGACATAGAGCATGATTCGCCTAGGGTCACCCAATACACAGAAGCCGAAGTGCAAGAAGCCCGGCAAAATGATGTTGATCTTCTGGAAGAAGCGAGAGAACTGGTACTGTCCAGATCCGCCATATATCAGCAAAATCTCCGTCGCTATCATAGCCGGAAAGTGTGCCCCCGAGTATTTCGGGAAGGCGATATGGTGCTCTGGTTGGTACAACGTACTACTGGAATGCATAAGCTACCCCCCCATGGGAAGGGCCATTCATCGTGAGCAAAGCATTGCACAACGATTCTTACTATCTTATAGATGCAAAGCCACAGGAAAAGAACAAGGCAGACAGGTCCGGAGAGGAATCCAAGCGACCATGGAACATAGCTCTACTTCGTCCTTTCTACACCTAGCTAAGAAGTGTATGTATCCGGGTTATCTCATATGTCGGTATGTATGTCGGCAATGAGCTTATCAATGAAATGTTGGCACCTCGAGTAGTAACTCGGGGACTGCCTTAATAATGTTTGTTATTTTCTACGCGTCAACTGGAGTAAGTTATTCTACTTAACTCGGATTAGTAGTGTGTGAGCACCAAAAACCCAACTCTTCGACTTGCTGCTGTCCAACAAGAATTGGCTTCATGGCAAGCAAGAGAACAAGTTTGGAATTGCGTAGCACATGAAAAACGACTGAGGAAAAGAGTTTATTCGAGCTGACGTTTATGTTTCGGACTAACCTCGTATTCATTTTCAAATTGTTGTACAGTTTTATTTTTGAGCTAAGTCTAAAAGTTTCCCAGTATTGTTAAGACAATTTTCAAGCTCGGATTCATAAGTTGTAAAACCGAATCAAGGTAGACACAATCCGAGCCAAAAGATTGAACAAACAAGAAAAAGAAACTCGGGGACTACGCCCTAGTTAATCCGGCATAAGTACTCAGTAGCAAAATATAACATCTGTTTGGAATACAATTCCACTCGGCATACCGGGGATCTCATGAATTTTTAAGTGTTTTTTTCTTAAGGAGTAGTGGGAGGAAGTTCGGCATCATCGTCGCCCTCTTCGATATCTGAGGCAGTGTCCTCTTCGTCTTCACCCGAATCATCTTCAACGTTTTCAATTTCCTCTTCGCCTGCGACTTCCAGGAAGCTCGGACCCTCAGTCCATTCGTGAATGGGGGCATATTCGATGAGGCTGTGGGCGCAAGCTTGGCGCTGAGCTACCCACTCCGGGTCATTTGTCCATTTCGATCCGGTGCGCAGGCGTGTGAGGAGGCTGAGATCTATCTTCTCGTACCACGTCAAAATGTGGTGAAGCATGGTATCGGCTGCGGCACGTCCAGCAGATTCTCGCCAGAGGTCGAGCTGGGTCTCGATTTCCGAAATCCTTTCAGCGAGCTGTGTGACTCTTTCTGGAGCATCATCGGTGGGCCAGAAGGCATTGAAGACCCGGACTGAAACATCGAGGAGGTCCCTGTTGTAGTTCTTAATGATTTCCACGCGAGACGACAGGCTGACTAACAGGTCCTCCATGTCAAAGGGAATGCTCTCACCCTCGGCAGCGACCGAAGTACCCCTTTCTTGGCGGAAATTGGCGACAACAGCACTTGCAATGGCAGTACCCTCTGGAAAGTGGCCTGGGAAACAAGGCAACGGACAAAGTTGAAAAAACAAGGCATATGAAGTAACCCGGATAAATAAGGCGGATAAAGGAAAAGAAATTACGTGAGATGTGACTGTGAATCCAGGTCAATTCCTTGAGGCAAGCATCACGCCTTTTCCGAAGCTGCTCGAGCTCAGCATTTGCCGACCCAAGTTTGACCTCGGCTTCCTGAAGAAGCTCACGGTCCTTAGCATTTTGGAGCTTGAGGCGCTCGCGTTCTTCGGTGTAGTCCTGGCCAGCCTTTTTTAGCTCAGTTTGGTGCTGCTCCTTCACTTTAGCCATCTCAGCCTTGAGTTTGGCTATCTCATCGTTTTTGGTCCAGAGGAGGGCGAGCTCATCATCTTTCTTCTTCAGCTCGGCTTGGTGCTGTCCTGCTTGTTCGAGAAAATGCAGCATCATGTCAGGCATATGCACACTTTCTTCAAGCAATGCTGAAATCGTGTGTTGGCCCGGCAGAGCCGAGGTATGAATGTTTGCCGAGCCAAGGAGGAAAGCTGATGAAAAGCACAGTAAAAACAGACAAGAAGGACATACCCTTGATCTGCTCCAAGTTCTTCCGCATTATCTTGTTTTCAGCTTCCACTCTAGCTGCGGAAACCGAACAATCAAATTAGTTCAGCAAGCGAAATGGAAGAAAAATGAGGAAAGGAATGAGAAAGAAATTTACCCCTTTTCTCGTACTCCGCGATGAGTGCAGCCTGTTTCATGCGAAGATTCTTGTGGGTATCCAGCAAGCGTTGGAATTCAGCACTCCGGCGGTTGGTGGTCACCTAAAAGATACACAGAAACTTAGTCATCTTTGTGCATGTTCGAAGCGTACTAAAATCCGGGCCAAGTGGACCTTAACCCGGCTCTAGGTGTGTGCATGTTCGAAGTGTACTAAAATCCAGGCCAAGTGGAACTTAACCCGGCTCTAGGTGTGTGCATGTTCGAAGTGTACTAAAATCCGGGCCAAGTGGAACTTAACCCAGCTCTAGGTGTGTGCATGTTCGAAGTGTACTAAAATCCGGGCCAAGTGGAACTTAACCCGGCTCTAGGTGTGTGCATGTTCGAAGTGTACTAAAATCCGGGCCAAGTGGAACTTAACCCGGCTCTAGGTGTGTGCATGTTCGAAGGGTACTAAAATCTGGGCCAAGTGGAACTTAACCCGGCTCTAGGTGTGTGCATGTTCGAAGGGTACTAAAATCCGGGCCAAGTGGAACTTAACCCGGCTCTAGGTGTGTGCATATTCGAAGTTATCATGGAGCTACGTTAGTTCTATAAAAGAGCATCCGGCCGAGTAACAAGTTACTCCCCCGGAGGCTCGGGGACTAATGGTTATTATCTACAATTTGCAAGGGAGAAACGACGTACCTCCATCATTCGTCCAGCGAGGTTAATGGCCTTTGCGGCGGTGTTCATCTGAGCAGAAAACTCGGTAGGACCGAACTTTTCCGGGAGATCAGATTCCTGGACTACCTCGGCCTTGTTCCAATTCATAACAAATTCCATCAGGCTCGGAGGATACCGTTCACCCGTGGGCATATGGGGCGTCACCAAGCCCTTTGCATGTGCTTCCTTCCTCTCCACCAAGGCAAGGGCGGGGCTGGTGTGCGAAACCAACTGCTGGGCTTCGATTGGTTCGGCAGGCGCGTCCTTTGCCGCCGATGTCTTCTTGGATAGCATTGACTCAAGGGTGCGTTGCCCAGGCTCGGCAGCACTGGGCTTGGCAGCGTCTTGAATCTACTTGCCCTTGGCTTGCTGGGAAGAAGAAGCCGTAGCAGCGGTTTTCCCCTGCCGAGGTTGAGAGGATTCAGAAGATGCAGAGGAACTGGGCACTGGTACTCTCGTTGCTAGACTTGGTGCTGCGCTGAGGTTTTCGCAGCCGGAGTGGGTGCTGATGCCGGAGGTGGAGATGGTGCTGATTTGGCTGCTGGTACTAGAACAGATGTTGAAGTCGAGGTAGCCTTAGTGGCTGCTGGTTGTGGCGTTGCCGAGGTGGTGGGTGCCGTGGCTCCGGCTGGGCCCGTTCCCCCCGCTCCAGGATGACCCGTAGCGGCCACAGAGCTCTCCGGAATAGGGCTCAGCGGACGTGACTCGTCGTCACGACGGGGTGAAGGGCTAGGCCGGAGAGGTGAAGAGATGCTGGATCCACTTTGAGGGACCTCCACCGGATCCCTATGAAATCAAATAATGTCAGAAGAAAAATTACGACGAAGTAAGGAAGAACGAGTTACAGAAGAAAGAAGGACTTACGCATCCGAGGTTTCGGCTGCTCTGGGTTTCCGAGCCCTTCGTGCTGGGGCCTTCTTTCGCCTTTTAACGGGCTAGGAAGGTCCGGAGGAAGAGCTTGAGGAAGCACCGCGTTTTTTCTTTGACGCCACCGGAACTGGCTCATCCATAGCGAGGGGAGGATCCTCGTGGATATGACCACCGGGGTGAGCTGATGGCGGAAAAGCAAAAGAAAGGGGGACAGCCTCAAAGGGTTCAATTATCTCGATATCCGAGTAATCTTCATCATCGGGCCAATCTCTAGCAGAAGAGAAGTTACCCATGGGTCGTTTCGTGGCGTCGCTCATGGGGAGAAACATCTCTTGGTCCGGCTCCTCCTCGTCCGAAGTCGCCCGGTCCGGTGCCCACTTAAGGGTCGGATCGGTGCCGTCCTCGAGCGTCTGCTGAAGGAATAGCTGGGGAAAAGAGTAAACAAACGAGTCAAAAATGCAACAATAACAGACACGTGATTAGTCCGGGGTAAGTTTGCAGCATGAAACTTACCGCGGGAGGAAGCCGGTCACGGCAGAAATGCTCAATCCCCCAAGTCCACTCAGAGGAGAAGTCCTTGTGAGTGGTGAAGAGAGCCTTAACCCGGCGATAAATCTCCGTGTTGTTCAGTTCGAAGGATGAAGTCCAGTTGGGATCATGGCGTAGCTCATATGGCACACCTTGTGGGTGCGCTTCTGGAGAGGGGAGATTCGATTGCGCACGAAAGTGATCATTGCATCCTCGTTGCGCAACCCGAGCTCCTTCAGCTCCACGAACCTTTTGTTCACTTGGTTGGCCAGGGCCGTAGGTTTCCTAGGAACGGCATCCCACAGATCCGGGTTCGGCGGACCCGGTGTATAGGGGAGCAACCGGATAAAATCTTCGGTGCCCGTGTTCCAGACGTAAAAGAACGTCCGGGCCCACCCTTTGCAGGATTCTAGCCCTGTGACCCGGGGGAAAACAGAGAACCTCCGGGGTGAGATGGAGGCCGCTCCGAACTGAGTGAGCCGCTTGTCCTCCGGATCAGTGTGGATGTCAGGAATAACTTTGCGACGAAGGCGAAAAACCGGATCCACAGCTCCTTCGTGGGCCAGAATCCGACGTAGCCTTCGATTGTAGAAGCAAAGGCATAGAGAGAAGTAATGGCATTGGCTGGAAGATGGTGTGGCTGGAGATGGTAGGTACACAACAAACTCGCCGGGATTGGGTGAAGGAGCTAGCTCGGCGGAGGCGAGGCGAGCGGCGACGCCGGCGGGGATGCGTTTGGTCCAGTAGAGCCAGTCCAGATCGTCCTGGCAGACCCAGGAGCCGGCCCACGCGCCGCGGTCCGCAGCAGCGGCGTCCTCCTCCATTTCTTGTTCAGCAATGGCGAGTTCTTCTTCCGTCATCTGCTCCTCGAAGCCCTCGCTGGCGCTAGAGGCGGCGGGGGACAGTGGCCTGGATTGACGAGGACCCGTAGCGGGAGATTTGCGTCGCGGTGGCGGCGACGCGGAGGTGCGACGAAGAAGCGCGGCGGCGGCGCTGCTTTTTGGCGATGCTGGCGGCGCCGCGGTCGCAAGGAAGAGGAAGAAGAATGGCAGCAGGCGGAGGGGTGTGGAAGGGGAAAAAATCCTAAGGGACGCACCCCTCCGCTATTTAACCACTCCAGTCAAGGGTGAGTGGGATCGCACCCTCTGGACCGGCCACACGCTGTGGCCATGTATCACCCGTCCGGGCCAATCAGTGAGGAGCCACACGGAGGGCCAAAGGGCGGAGAAAGTCCTATGACGTGACGCGCTGATGCGGTAAACGAGGAGGCAGGTGTGACGTGACCCGCGCACAGTGATAACTGACAATTAGAGCGGCGGTTACTGTACCGTCCCTTAAAATAAGACAGCATAATGATTACCCTTCGCATGGGTTAGCGTACGAGAGAAGGAAGCAAGACCCAGATGGAATTCTGGTAACCCGACCGGCAAGTGAAAACTTGAAATGTGCGAAGGGAACGTAAATCCAAGCAGTCCGAGGTACAGAGGTAACTCGGCAACAACGACGGGGGCACAAAATTGAACCTGGTGTGGCCTTAGTGGCCAAGGCAGCTAAGACCGCACCAGCTTCGGGGACTAATGTTGGGGGTACCCCCGGGTAAGGTCACGCTGGGGTTGAAAGGCCGAGTTAGCCGAGGTTCGGCAAGGCTAAAGTAGATGCTGGCCGGGTCACCTCAAGGCAGGCCAAATCACGGGGTAATCCGGACCTAGGGGCGTTCGCCTAACTAGGTCTCATCCGACTTAAGTAGTAAGTCGGAAGTGCATGTTTTACCTGTATGCAGGAGAAGGTGTGGCCGGATGAACCGTCATCCGGGTCACAGCAAGCTTCTAGGAGAAGGAAGGAATCTCGCTGGTCAAAAGGAGCCCCGGTATGCACTGCCTGAGCGAAGCGAGCAAGGACAGGACCACCAGGGCGTGGCCGACAAGCGTGACGATGCCTGCGTCAGCTGACGAGGGCGCTGTCAGAGGCTCACGTAGCTAAAGCATGTATGACGCGGGGGAAAAAGCACCCTAGTCGGTTTACCACTTTGGGAGGAGGCATATTCTAAGGAATATGCCTCCACATATGCCCTAGGCAGGAACCGAGCTTTCCCTATAAAAGGGGGGCTAGGGTTTCTGTTGAAGGGGTTGGCCTCTCTACGATTCTATGTTGGTCTAGGGTTTCAGGTGAGATCTGTGGGTGAGAGTAAGAGAGCTCCTTCTTCCTCCTCTCGCCAATACAGCTCTAGGAGCACTTGTAACCTTGGAAGTAAATCAATACAAGCTCTTGTGTGGATAATCACTTCACTATCCCTCCCTGGATTCCCCTAGCGAGTATGAGTCCCCACCATTAGCCTATATATGGCATCTGCCGTGACACCACCACGACAGCCTAGCAGCGAGGGTAGAGGCCAAGGAGCTGAAATGATGGTCGATGGACCAATGGTTCTTTTGTGGTTGACGTTTATGATCAGATTTTCCTTATCCTGGCTCTTGTTACTTTTGTTGAACTATGTTCCTGTGTTTGTCATGTATCAGACTTCTGCTGGACTAAGTGGTCAGTTTGTGTTGTGAAACTTGTGTTGTGATGGTACTATTATGTTTATTGGTACTTTATGAAACTTGTTAGACTATTTTGTTGATGTATTTGTGAAATCATGATCAAAATCTTGTATAAAACTGTGAATTCTTACAATTTCAGCAAAGGTCATGGCGATTTTCTTATTTCATCGAGCCTTCAAGCCAGCTTGCAAGCTTCACCGAGTCGGCTTGTCGAGCCTCGAGCTTGACTAGCAAGGTTTAGGCTTGGCTTGACCTTCCTCCAAGCCGAGTCGAGCCCGAGCCGAGCCTTGTCGAGCCCGGGCCAAGCCTCGAGCCTCGAGCCTCGAGCTACATGTCCACCCCTAGTTTCTTCTACTATGCTGGACCAGCTCCGCTCGTTTCCGAGCTACTTCCTTCGCTCACATCGCCGCCGCGCAATGGGGAAGAAGAAGGGAGGCGCTGCGGCTGATTCCGCGGCCACCGCTGCTGTGGCGAAGAAGAAAGGCGGCTCCACTATTGCGGGCAGCAGCACCGCCGCCGGCGGGAAGAAGAAGGCCGCAGGCACCCACGTCACGAATGGTGCGTGGTGCCCCTCCATCATCAAGTCATCTAATCTCCGTCTTCTTTGCCAAGACGGAGTACTGTCCGCCGCAGTCACCGACGCGCGCGTCCCCAGCGGTGAGACAATTCCTTCTCCTCCCGCTGGTTTTCGAGTGACGTTTTTAGCATTCATCATTCGCGGTCTCTCCTTGCCCCTTCACCCCTTTTTTAGGGGCCTCCTTTGTTTCTACGGGCTTCAGCTCCATCAGCTGTCCCCAAACTCTATCCTCCATATCTCTTGCTTCATCACCCTTTGCGAGTGCTGGCTCGGAATCGAGCCGCACTTCGGCCTCTTGAAGCGCCTCTTCAAATTGAAGCGCCAATCTGCATCTGGCTCTTTAGTCTATGATGTAGGTGGTTGCGGAATCCACGTCGACCCATCTGCCACCTACTTCAACATCAAGCTCACGGCGTTCGTCCAAGGGTGGAGGGACAAATGGTTCTACATCTGCGATGAGAAGGCTAACTGTGAGCACTTCAGACTCGCGCCCTTCGATCCCGCGACGCCGTGCAGGAGGATACGCTCCTGGAAGAATGTAGTCATGCCTGGCGAGTCCACGGAGACAGATGTGCTGTATAGGCGTGTCTGCGACCTCGAGAGTCGCATAGGCAAAGAGGAGGGAGGCTGCGCTCTCATTCACACTTGGCTGTGCTGTCGCGTCCAGCCCCTGCAGGCCAGAGTCCACCCCATGTTTCAGTGGCCTGGCGCTGATGATGCCACTCACGTGTCTGCCGTTGGCATGTCCGCGAGTGAGGTGGACAAGAGGGTTTGACTGGTCACGAAGTACACCGTCAAGGATGTGCTCCCCAGTGAGCCAGTTGTTCCTCCATTTGATGCTGCTAACCCTCCTCCTGAGGTATAGTTGCGCTACGCATTAGCTAAATTTCTCGATTGCTTCTCTGTTGTTTACTTGCTTTTTGCTGAATTTGTTGTCTGCCTGTAGGATTGGGCGGTGTCACCTTGTATGGCCCCTCTCCCTGAGGGGATTATTCCTCGCGAAGCCTTGGAAGAGGACGAGTCGGAGTCGACCGTCCCCTCTGATGTGGAGGAGGAAGCCCCCGAGTCCGGTAGTCCGGATACTCGCAAGCATTCGCGCAGCAAGGATTCTGATGCGTCGTCTCCTTCGACTCTGGAAGGTACAGGTGTTGGTGCGGAGTTGCCAATACCTTCTATTCCTGTGAGCGCCATGGCACCATCTTCTCGCAAGAAGATGCGATTTCCCAAGGAGTCCTCATCGGAGTCGGGGGAGGCCACTTTTGACTTTGACAAGTTTGACTGGTAAGTTTTCTAGTTTACTTGTTCTTCTCTGTTTTGCCCATGTTGGCTCGTCTCTGGGTTTGCCCTTTCTTAATTTGGGCTTTGTCTTGCAGTCAAGAGGCGTCGTCATCTTCTGGCGACGTCCAATTTTGAAAAGAATCAGGAGTCGCAACCTCAAGGGACAAGAAAGAGGTCGAGCGCGCTCCTTCCCCTCCATTGGCGGCCCACTCCGGGCACAACTCTTCCAGTTCTCCTCATGCAGGGGAACATCGAATGGTTGTCTGGATGACGGTACAGCAGCCATCTTCGGAGTCATTGGAGGATCATGTAAGTGTAAATTTTCTTCTTGTAATGTTGCAGTCGATGTTCTCTATTGCTTCTGCTGATCCCTTTGTTGTGCGATAGCTCCTTGTGAAGGAAGCCGCTCATTTGGCGGAGCAAGTTCTTGCGATGGGCCGCCAGCATGCGATGCTGGAGACGCGTCACCGCGTGGTTGAGAGTGAGCGTTCTACACTTCTTCTTCCTTTTCTTCCCCTTTGATATAGTCGACTGATAGTCAAATTTTTGTTTGTCGTGTAGCTGAACATAATGCCCTCTTGCGTGATGCCGCCACCTTGGAGAAGACACTCACTGTGGCTGTGAAGGGTCGCGACGAAGCAATCGCGGCGCGTGACACGGTGCAAAGGCGCGAAGAGGATCTGCGTGCCTCCTTCACAGCCAGGGAGAAGTTGTTCGAAGAACAACCGTTCTCAATTGCCAAGGCCCTCTCAGGTACTTTGCTTGTGGATATTGTTATCCTTATCTGCTTCGAATGTTTTTGCCGGTGGCGCTGATGTGTTTGTCCATGTGTGGATTTATGTACAGATGCTGGCGATTTGAGCTTCGACCCGCAGGCCCTTCATCGCGATGATGCTCTGGCGGGTGCACTGTCAGCAGTCGAAGACCGCAGCACCGCCGTGAAGGATACGCTCTTCAAGGCCAAAAGCGTACTCAGTCGCCTTCGGGAGGAGCTGATGCCCAAGGCGGAGCTAGTCGATAATATAGACGAGCTGGTGGAGTCACTCGCCGGAGGTGTTCCCTCCAGCTTCAAGAACTCACTCCGCGTGGCCGACGCGTGCATGTCACTTGCCATGGTGCAGGCTGATACATTGCAAATGTATCTATAATTTTTGATGTTCCATGCTTGGTTTTATCCACTTTCTCATGTTTTGCTCCAACTTTGGAGTAATTTTCTTATGATTTCTTGGACTAACCTATTAACAAGAGCCACAGTGCCATCTGCCTGTTTTCTGCCGTTTTTGGTTCCAGGAAAGTCAGAAAATGAATATTCTCGGAATTGGACGGGACAAAAGCCAAGGTGCCTATTTTTCTAGAAGGGATCAAGTGCCAGAATATGAGACGGAGAAGGGCCAGAGGGCGGCCACACCACCTGGCCGCACGGCCAGGCCTGGCCCGCGCCAGGGGGTGGTGTGGCCAGCCCAGGCACCCCCTCGGCCTCTCCTTCCGCCTATATATTACCCTCGGGACGAAAACCCTAAGTACCTGATCAAAAATCCACGAAAGAGTATGTAGCCGCCGTCATCTCCATCCCTAGATCGGGAGGGATCTGAAGCTCTTCCCGGCACCCTGCCGTAGAGGGGAATTCACCCTGGAGGCCTTCTTCATCACCATGCAAGCCTCCGGTGTGATGCGTGAGTAGTTCATCCTTGGACTACGGATCCATGTAGTAGCTAGATGGCTGGTTCTCCTCCTTTGTCCTTTCATGTTTAGATGTTGTGAGCTCCATTCATGATCAAGATCATCTATTTGTAATTCTGCATGTTGTTTTGTGGGGATCCGATGGATATTGAGATGCTATTTTAGATTGATTATTGATTCTATCATGTCTTTGTTATTTGTGATCTTGCATGCTTTCCGTTGTTAGTAGCTATCTTGGCCAAGTAGATGCTAGCAACTCCAGGAGTTAGTATTTATGCCCGATAGTGGGTTCATGCCTCTGGTAATCTGGGGAAGTGACAGAAATCTCTAAGGTACTAGATGTGCCGTCGCAACTAGGGAGAAAACAAAAATCCTTTGTTCATAGAACAATCGTATTGTTTACTTTACACGGAGTTCGTAAAGCAATAATCTGTTGCTTGCAACTTAATACTGGAGGGGGTTCGGATGATAACCTGAAGGTGGATTATTAGTCATAGATGCAGTTGGATGGCGGTCTATGTATTATGTTGTAATGCCCAATCAAGTCTCGAAGGAGTCAAGATGATTAGTATATGCATATATTGCTTTCTCGATGTTTGTCAATTGCCCCGCTGTAATTTGTTCACCCAGCATGTTATCTATCTTAAGGAGAACCACCTCTAGTGAACTATGGATCCCGGTCCTTGTCTTTTACATACAATCCACAATCTTTTACTGCTTTATGTTTACCTTCTGCAAATTTTTACTTCTTTCCATTCGATACATTTAATCCTTTGTTTTCCGCAAAACACGGTGAGATTGACAACCTCATCGCAAGTTGGGGACAAAGTTCTGTGGTTGTGTTGTGCAGGTCTCCATGTTGCTACTAGCACCGGTAGTGCGCCCTGCCAAATCTCAGCTAGTAATACCTTTGGGGTGTTTCCTTGCTCCTACTAGTTCGATTAAACCTTGGTTTCATAACTGAGGGAAAACTTGCTGCTGTGCTCATCGTACCTTCCTCTTGGGGTTCCCAACGAGCTCTACGTTGAACGACGAGCACATCACAGGCCCACGGAGTCGAGATTGATCCTGCCGCGTTGTCGAAGGCGATGCCTATTAGCACGGACGGCCAGCAGGTAGTCTTCGCTCCTTTCGTGACTGCCTGTGGCAAATATGGGCATCATCTGATAAATACTGTCGCGAAGTATTCTAAGGAGCTGCAACGCACCAAGAAGGCGACGAAAGCTTCGGCATCAGGGGCTGGCGGAAAGTTAGTGGCATCTGACACTGCCACGGACTCGATGAAGCCCCCGAAGCCGTCGAAGTCGAAGAAGCCAGTCGCTCCTTAGTAGTCTTTGTAATAGTTGACTAGTTTATGTCCTTTGTTAAGAACATGTCTGCTGGCGAATGTATCTGTTGATACTTTTGCTAGTCTTGAATGCATCTGAACCTTTTGCCTTTGTATTGATTTGGTCGTCTTATTTGTTTCTATCTTGACTTGTGGTAGGGTTCATCAAGTGATCCTTTGAGGGAAACTCAGGACTCGCCGCCTCTTGATGATACTTTGGTACCGCCGCGCTCCAGGGTAGATGAACTATCCCCGCTCTCGCTCCAGCGTGACCGCGTGAAGCATCTGGAGCGTGAGTTTCCCATGCTCCGCGGTAATGCGGATGTATGGAAGTCGAAGACGGAGAAAGCCGCTGCCCGAGAGCAGTATCTGCTTGGCGAGGTGACGCAGCTGGGCGACCAATTCAAGTGTTAGTTTGCTTGCTCTTATCTTTTCCTTGTAGTCACTCGCGATGCTATACTTATGCTGCTGTTCGCTGCTTCGTGTAGTTGTCCGCGCACGTCATCCGCATGATGAGAAGGATAGAATTGCCATTCGTATGCATGATCTCACTAGGAGCAACTTCAAGAGAGTGGATACTTCTCGGTAGATCATGATCGTGCGATTGCGCTGGCGACCCTGCAGGATCGCGTGTCGCGAGTGCTGCACTTTCTGAAGAAGTCACAGTCGTGTTTGAAGAACATTTATCGGACGATGTTTCCGCTGAATGTTACTCCATCAAGCCTGCTGGCGCTCCTTGCCAAGTTTCAAGATCTGTCCACGGTTCGCGAGTGCATGAGGCAACAGTTGGTGGCTGGTGCCAAGGCCGCTCTATCGTTGGTGCGATTGCACAGGCCTGACGTAGATGTTGCGGAAATCGCATCTGGGCCGCCTGCGCCACCAGCTGGTTCTGCCTAGAATATGGTGCCGCACTACCAGGCGGTGCATCGCCCAGCAGAAGAGATTGTCGACTTCTTTGAGGAACAAATCAATGTTCTTTTGCTGCAGTAGTAGCTTAGTTTGTACCCTGCACATAAGTGTACTCGTGTTGTAAAATTCATATAAATAATGTAAATAATTTATTGTCGAGTATGCATAAAGAGCTTTGTTAGCATGAAGTGCGTTGCAATGCGAGTCCTTTTCGTTAGCCTGGCCATGCTCTTATCTCAGTCCCTTGCCAACCTGTCAGGTGCTTTGCAGCTGGGTTGTGTTAAGGGTTTCGATTGATGTACCAGCTACTCAGGATATCGTGTTTTTGGTTCGTAGAACAGATGTATATAGGGTGGCACAGCCCCCGAGTAGATAAGTTGGAAAAGTAAAGAAGAATACAGAGTTTTGGGGCACTTAGCTTTATTTATTCGAAGGGCAATGTGAGGTACAATGTGTGGCTAAGTAGCATTGGCTGAGTAGCCTTATTTGCAATGTAAAAAGTAAAAGTGACTAAGGGTAGAAGCGTTGCAGCTGTGCGATGTTCCAGGGGTTGGAGTATGCGACTCCTGTCTCTAAATCTTGAAGGCGATAGGCGCCACCTAGGATTACTTCTGTAATCACGTACGGTCCTTCCCAGGGGGACTCAAGCTTGAGATGCCCCTGCTGCTTCAGTCGCAGGACCAGGTCTCCTTCGGCGAAGGACCTGGGGCGTAGCCTCCTACTGTGATAGTTGTGCAGGTTCTGCTGGTAGATCGTTGATCTTTCTACGGCGATTTCCCTTGCCTCGTCAAGGAGGTCGACGGAGTCTTCGAGTGTGAGGGATGACTCTTGTTTGCTGTAAGCGACCACGCGCGACGCCTTGTACCGTACCTCGACGGGTAGCATTGCCTCGGCTCCGTGCACCATAAAGAATGGCGTGTAGCCCGTGGCACTGTTTGGAGTTGTGCGTAGGCTCCAGAGTACGGATTGCAGTTCGTCCGGCCAACAACCCGCGGCTTGTTTGAGTGGCCGGAGGAGTCGCTTCTTGATGCCACCGATGATGAGTCCGTTTGCTTTTTCCACCTGACCGTTGGTCTGTGGGTGCGCTAACGAGGCGTAGCTGATGTTGATCCCCATGTTCTTGCAGAATTCTTGGAACTCCTAGGATGTGAAGTTCGTCCCGTTGTCGGTGATGATGTTGTGCGGTACTCCGAAGCGGTAGACGATGGATTCAAAGAATTTGACTGCGCTGTGGCCTGATTGGTTGGTCACTGGCATGGCCTCAATCCACTTGGTGAATTTGTCGACTACGAACAAGAGGTAGACGTAGCCTCCTCGTGAGGACCTTGGAAGTTTGCCAACCATGTCGAGTCCCTATTGCGCGAAGGGCCAGGCCAATGGGATTGGCCGTAGCTCTACGCCAGGTGCGTGCGGCTTGTCCACGAATCGCTGGCAAGCGTTGCATTTTTGGACGATGTCCTTGGCATCGTGCATGGCCGTAGGCCAGTAGAATCCAACTTGTAGAGCTTTGGCAATGAGGGCGCGACTGCCGGCGTGGTGCCCGGAGGTCCCTTCATGGATGTCAAGGAGGACAGCTCTTCCATCGGCCATGGAGACGCATCGTTGGAGTACTCTTGTGATGCTGCGTTTATACAGTTTGCCGTTGATAACAGTGAATGCCTTGGATCGCCGCGCGATGTGCCGTGCATCAGTCGGGTCGTCTGGGAGCCTTTTGCTGAGGAGGTACGTGATGTACGGCTGCGTCCAGGATTGCTCAATCATCATGACGCTCATTCGAACCTCGAGTCCTGTGTCCAACCCCAAGTCATCGAGTGCCATTGACTCATTGGGCGGTGTAGCCCCCGAGTCCATTGCTGCGTTTTTTTTCTTCTCTACGGCCTTTGTCTTGATGGAGCGTTCGTAGATGCACTCGAGAAATACCCCAGGTGGTATGGGGGTGCAGGTAGAGCCTATGTTGGCGAGTGTGTCCGCCTCTTCGTTGCTTTAGCGACCTACGTGCCGCAGCTCGCAACCGTCGAAGTCTCCTTCGAGTGTGTCGTAGAGGTCGCGGTACGCGATCATGTTGTCATTCAGTGCGTCGCACTCATGCATCGTTTGGTTGACGACCAACTTGGAGTCGCCGTATATGATGAGCCTCTTGGCGCCGCAGGCTTTTGCCATCCTCATCCCGTGCAACAGGGCCTCGTATTCAGCCTCGTTGTTGGAGGCTGTGAACTGCATTCACAAGATATACTTCAGCTTGTCCCCTTGAGGTGATGTCAGTATGACGCCTGCGCCTGCTCTGTCCTTTCGCTTTGACCCATCGAAGTGCATTGTCCAGAGGTAGGACATGTCTGGTTTGTCCGGGAGCTGGTTCTCCATCCAGTGCACGAGGAAGTCACGGAGAACTTGTGACTTGATTGCGTCGCGCTTTTCGTATGTGATGTCTCGTGGAGACAGTTCTATTCCCCAAAGCGCGACTCGTCCTGTGGCGTCGGGGTTATTAAGGATATGCCCCAATGGGGCGTCGTTGACCACCACTATTGGGTGTTCCTGAAAGTAATGGCGTAGTCGCCGGGCGGTCATGAAGACACCGTACGCCAGCTTCTGGTAGTGCGGGTACCGCTGTTTTATTTGTGTGAGGACCTCGCTGAGGTAGTATACTGGGCATTGTACGTCGTGGACCTTGTTTTCCTCAGCTCGCTCGACGACGAGCACTATGCTGACCACCTGGTTGGTGGCGGAGATATACAACAACAGTGGTTCCCTTTCTCGTGGGGTCACCAGCACTGGCGAATTGGATAGCAGGCGCTTGAGGTCTTCGAATGCTTCTTGCGCTTCATTGGTCCACTGGAATTTTTCAGCTTTGCGGAGGAGCTGGTAGAAGGGCAGCGCCATTTCACCCATCTGACTGATGAATCGACTAAGGGCCGCGATTCGCCCAGCCAGCTGCTGAACGCCCCTTATGTTTTTTGGCTTCTCCATGGCCAGTATGGCTTTTATTTTCTTCGAGTTTGCCTCGATTCCCCTTGTGGAAATGAGATACCCGAGTAGCTGCCCAGATGGTACACCGAAGGCGCATTTGTCCGGATTGAGCTTGATCCGGTAGCGGTCGAGGTTGGCGAAGGTTTCGTGCAAATCATCGATTAGGGAGGCTTCCTCCTTGGTCTTGATTACTATGTCGTCGACATAGACTTTAATGTTGCGACCCAGTTGTTCCTTGAGGCAGGCCTGCATGCACCGCTGGTAGGTGGCTCCCGCATTCTTTAGCCTGAAGGGCATTGTGTTGTAGCAGAACACACAAAAGGGCATTGTAAATGCTGTTTTCTCTTGATCTTCCTCCTTCATTCGAATCTGATTATAGCCTGAGTAGGCGTCGAGGAAGCAGAGGCGCTCGCATCCCGTAGTGGAGTCGATGATCTGGTCGATGCGCGGCAACGGGAAGTGATCCTTTGGACAGTGCTTGTTCAGAGAGGTGAAGTCCACGCACATCCGCAGGATATCTGTGTCCTTTTTTGGTACCAGCACCGTGTTGGCGAGCCAAGTGCTTTCCTTGATCTCGCGTATGAACTTGGCTTCGAGGAGTCTGTTGCTCTCCATTCCAACTGCCTGCACGCATGGCTCAGACAGTCGCCAAATCATTTGCTTGACTGGTCTTGCATCGGGGTTGACGTTGAGTGCATGCTCGGCGAATTCCCTAGGAACTCCTGGCATGTCCACAGGACACCAGGCGAAAATTTCCCAGTGCTCACGGAGGAATTCGATGAGCGCGAGTTCCTATTCAGGACTCAAGTTGTTGGCGATGAGAGCCGTCTTGGCGGGATCTGATGGGTGGACCTGCACTTTCTTTGTGTGCACCGATGAGTCGAAGGAGAGATCAGGTGAACTTGGCCGGCTCAGCGGAGGCAGACTATTGTCTATTGACTCCTTTAGTCTCGCGAGTTCCTCCTGCATGCCAAAGGACTTGGAAATTCTGTTAAATTCCCTGTCGCAACTTTCAGATCTCTCGAAGCTCCCGTTGATCGTGATGACGCCATTGGGACCTGGCATTTTCATCTGCAGGTAGGCGTAGTGGGGTACTGCCATGAAACTAGTGAGCGTGACACGCCCGAGGATGCAGTGGTACTGTGAGGGCCAGTCGACGACCTCAAAGTCGATGCGCTTGTGCCGGAAGTTCTTCGGCGTGCCGAAGATGACGTCGAGGTTAATTTTTCCAAGGGGATATACGCCTTTCCCTAGGATGATGCCGTGGAACGTTGTGTCCGAGGCCTCCAGGCAAGTTAGGGGGATCCTCATTGCTCGCAAGGTACTCGTGAATATAAGGTTGATGCCGCTTCCGCCATCCATGAAGACGCGGCTCATGTCGAAGCCCCCGATTTGCGCCTCGAGTACGAGGGGGCAATGGCATGGATGGGGTACCTGAGGCGGATGGTCGCGTTTGTGGAAGGTAATGCATGACTCGCTTCCACTGAGGTACTCGGTGGTAGATGGTGGTGAGTGTGTGGCCAAGTTGACTTGGCGAGTGATGGCCTTCTGCACCCTATTGGAGGGGCGCCCCTTTTGGATCATCATGGTGCCCATGGCCCGTGGGTACGGTTCGCCTCCGTGGTGCTAGTCCGGTGAAGCTGCATTCGGGGGTGGTGTAGGTGGTGGTGGCGGTGCGCCATGTGCCACGGCGCCTGGAGCGGCTCCGTAGCCTCTTTCGACTGCATTGCGGTTCATCCGAACCAATCGCTCATGTAGCTTGAGGAAATCGTGGCAATCGTTGAGGAGGTGGCTGGACTTCTTCTTGCCATCATGCTTGTCGATGTAGAAGTGTACCGTGCATGGCCCGGACAGTTTGTCTTCAATGGAGGTCATGGGTGCCTCATCGCGAGTGTGGCGTTGCCACACTTGTGTGGTTTTCTCGGAGTCGTGGTATCCGCCGCTACGGTATCCGCTGTTGCGGTTATCGTCGCGTCTGTCGGCATAGCCAGCCGCGACCATGTTGACGTTGTCGTGGTCATCATAGATGCGCATGCGGCGCTTGCTTCGGCGATCGCGTCTGCGCTCGAGTTCTGCCTCGTTGTCGGAGTGAATGCGATTTTCACCGAATCTTCTCCATCGGTCCAACGATTCGCGATCTCCATCAGGTGGTCGATGGTCTGGGGCTATGAGCGGCCCAGCTCCTCCTGAGTTCTAGGCGGCAGACGCCGCCGTTGAATGTGTGAATCGCGCGATCCTCCGAGATGTTCTCCGTGGAGTTCTTGATGATGGACCACCTTTGGATGTAGGAGCGCAGCGATTCGCCAGATCTTTGCTGGCAACATCTCAGCTCTTCGATTGATGCGGGCCGCTTGTATGTGCCCTTAAAGTTGCGCGAGAAGCTATGAACCAGCTCTTCCCAACTGCGAATAGATCCGCGTGGGAGGTTGTTGAGCCATGCTCGGGCGGCGCCTTGCAGCTGTAGCTGCAAGCATTGTATGCCGTGCTTCGACTGCCTCCGTGGAGCCTGACGGAGGAGATGTGGTCTTCCAGCCAGATCTTTGGGTCCTGTAGGCCGTCAAACTTAAGGTTCTCCGACGGGAGTTTAAACCCTTTAGGCATTCGCTTCTACCTGATGGATCTACTGAAGCATCTAGCGCCGCAGAGCTCCACAACTTCTTCTTCCATGTCAGTCGACCGAGCACATCGTGCCCTTGATTTGTCGATCTTGCGCTGCGTGAGGTCGTCACGCGCATCATAGTCAGGGTCGTGTCGCCGTGAGCGGCGGCGTCGAGACAGGTCGTGACTATCATCGCTGGACGAGGGCGAGGAGTAGCGCTTTGCTAGCGCCTTGCCCTTCTTTGGCTCTAGTGTTGGCTCCTTGTCGAGGGCGGCCTCGATTAATCCCAAGACCGCGATCGTAGATTAGTGCATGGCGGTTCGGGGATCTCTAGCTGGCGGCTGGTTGTTAACGAGGTACATGGTGGCCGCTGTCACTACAGCCTGTGGCGTCTTGGGGACCACGTTGCGCCGTGTGTCGACTGTCATAGAGCCGAAGTAAAGGACTTCTGCGGCTTCTATGCGTTCTTGCTCGGTGAGATGGGCCATCCGAGATTGCCTCTTCTTGGCGAGGTACTCGTTTCCCCTTGAAGGCTCGATTCGTCTGCTGCCTTTTTACGCGCTTCGAGTTGCGCGATTGTTAGCACTTGGCGCTTGAATTCTTTCTTCAGGAGCCAGTGATATCCCATCCACAGTTCTTGCAGGGATCCGAAGGGTAGAGGAGCGCCTCGTAGGGCCTCACGGCAGCGAGCCCATTCTTGCTCGTTGAGCCTGATCACGACGCGTTCGCCGGTTTGCTCATGGAGTATGGTTGGAGGTTCGACTGCTCCTCCATTGTCGACGAGGGTGCGATTGCCACCGTTACCGCCACTGCCACCATTGCCACCGTTGCCGGTGTTGGGCGGGTCGGTGCCGTTACCGGGATTGCCACCGTTGTCGCGATTGGCAGAGGTATCGCCTGCTTTGATGACGGCACACATGAAGTGATTGGGGAAGCTGCTGCTTCCACACTCTTAGATCCAGAACCGTAGGTTCCATCTTCAGTGGCCAGATCGCTCAGATCGGAGTCATGACTGCTATTGCTGACCGTGTTCTTGACTGCTATCGGGGCGTTGAGCTCACTGAGGGTGCCGATCGATGGAGGGAACCATGATGCTGGGGCAATCGCCAGTGCTGTCGGCTAATCAGGCATGTGAAGCGTGCCCATCTGACCAACTTGGAAGCGGAAGCTCCCGATCGCCAGGCTGATTCTGTCGCCCACGGACTCGAAGGCCAGGCGAGTGGCCGGCGTGTGGATGGTGAAGTCGAACAAGCCGAAGAGCTGGCGAATCTCCGCTGTTGCGGAGTTGTAGATCGCAGTTGATGGGGCCGAAGAAGCCACAACATCAGCACTCCCAATTCCCACAGACGGCGCCAATTGACGAGGGTTTAACTCATCAATGCCCATTGTGATGGACTTGGGTTTTGGAGAAGGAGGGAGCGCTGGACACAATCGGCTAGCAAACAAGCACACATGGGACAAAGATTTACCCAGGTTCAGGCCTCGTAGAGGTCCCTACTCTTGCTTGTCTGCTCGTGGAATTATCGAAGGAACCGAAGGTTACAATAGTGCGCAGATGCAATCTGGCGAGGGTTGTGGAAACTAGGGCTGCGTGTGTGCTCCTCGCCGCCTCCTCCTAGCCCTTATATAGATAGGCTAGGTCTCGGGTAGCGGGTCGAGTCGGCTACAAGTTAGGGTTTTCCCCTTCAAACTTTCTATCTTTAGCTTCATCTTGTTCTTTAAGTCAATCGAGAGTCCGTAGGTTACTCGAGTCCTTCTGTTGGGCCTGGATGACACCGTGGGCCTTTACGTATTTAGACCGTATACACTAAGCTCGAGTACCTGTAGGGTATACCCATGTCACTTACCAATATCCCTATGAACTAATACAAATTCGACTGACCCGATGAACTTCCGGGCGAGTGCTTCACACTCGACATAATTGTGGACTCCGACATCCTAATGCAAGACTCAAAACTTATGAGTCTCCACCCGAATCTACGATTCACATGGACACTCGATGGCTACTGACATGGGTATGCCCAATAGGCACTCGACTACAACCTACCTGATGCAGCCCGACGAGAGGCCCACTCGAAGATATATCAAGGTCCATGAAGCCCGTGATGGTTCGACTGATATTACGCACATATGGACACTAACTCCCAACGCACAAGACAAGGAAATCTCAATACTAGAGTTCTAATCTAACTTGTAACCAACTCGTATTGGTACCTGAGACCTAGCCTCCCCATATATAAAGTCTAGGAGGGTCCAACGAGAAGGGCGACTCCTACGACATAAGTTCTCCACCTCTCCCACAATAGATCTAGACACCGCAAAGCCTAGCACATACACCAGATCTAATATGCGCATACACCACCATCGGCGACATTGTAATCCTTCAGATCATCATCAATCAAAAGTAGACAAGTAGGAGTAGGGTCCTCTACGAGGCCTGAACCTGGGTAAACCTCGTGTCACATGTGTGCTTGTTTGCTAGCCGATCGAGACTTCCATCGCTCCCCAATTCCTCGAACCTAATTCCATAACAATGGGCATTGATGAGTTAAACCCTCGTCACTAACAAAATAAAATCATTAATGTATGACCTAATCCCCGCATCTTCTTAACCCAAGAAATCCCCAGAACAGAAAATCTCAAACGGGACTAACTTGTTTGAGGACAACAGAGCTTCTTCTTCCTTAGACCGACATCTCTTCAGTAGTGGGAGGAGAGTGCAGTGGCAACGCGGGAGCATCGACCGTGGTGGGACGAGAGTGTAGTGACAGAGCGGCGGGATGACGACTGCGGCAGGAGGTCAGTGCAGCCACGGTGGCGGCGATGGTGGAGGGACCGACGGGATCCACGCCTGCGATGGAGGAGAGTACAGCAGCGGCGGTGGCTAGAGAGGCAGAGGAGGCCGACCTAGGTCGGGGGAGGCAGAGATGGTGAAGGTCGGGGCTTCGTCTGACTTAATGCCCAGATGATGTGGCTGATGACGTGGCTAACGCGACTAGTAAAAACAACCAGCACAACAGGAAAGGGTTACACATTAGATGGTTTGCAATGTTCAGGGTTGTTTTCTATCCGGTTTAGTTGTTCAGGGTTGTAACTTCAACTATAGGATGAGTTTAGGGTTGTAATATGCTCTTCTCTCCCATCTATGCCGTCCGTGTGTTCAAGATTCGTGCGGAAGTCAACTAGTCATTATCTAAAATAACTTTGCATTTTGGCCCTCGTACTATTTGTATTTTACGATCCGGTCTAGGGGAGAGGATAACCACCGAACCCACCTGTATGCACCGCATACCCTCCCAGACTGCCCTGCGCGTGACCCCTCCCAGCGCCGCCACACCGCATCCTCCTCCCCGCGCCGCCGCGTCGTGCCCCTCTCCCAACACCGCCCCCTCTACTCCTCCCGCCGCCGCCAACCCTACCTTACAACGCCATCATGCCCTTCCTCTCCATGAGAGCCTGCCTCCACGTGCGCCAGCCTGTCGGGGCACGAGCTCGGGCGCTGATGCCGCGCCACCCTCTTGCTGGCCGGCAGTGCCGACGTGCCTCCACCTGCGTTGCCGATGCGCCCGTCGACGACGAGCACGAGCGGCCTCCCTACAGCCCTGGCACGCCTCCTCTAGTAGTCCTGACGCGCCTCCTCCTGCGGTGCTGACGCGGCGCCAACACGCCCCATCGACGACGGCCACGCGCGGCCGCCCCGCATCCCCGGTCTAATCCGAGCTAGATCCGGGCTCCCTGGGCCTAGATCTCTTGGTTCTTGTTTTTTTGGATTGGATTAGAAAAGAGTGTTCTTAGCTCATGAATTTTTTATTCAGTTCTTCCTATGAACCCGCGGTGAATCTTGTCTGAATGGCCCGATTCTTCCTATGAAACTGCTATGTAGCAGATCTAGAGTTTCTTAGGATTTTTTTTGACTATTGAAGGTTTTGATTCGTCTAGATTTTGAGTCTCGGTAAGAAACTTGTATGAAACTGCTATGTAGAAGATATTGTATGGATCTCGGTAAGAAACTGGTATGAATCTCATATGGATTTCTTCAAATAGTGTGAAATCTGTGTGTATGAATCTGTGTGTATGAAATCATATTAGATAGTGTGTGAAATCATATTAGATAGTGTATGAATCTTGAATGAATCTGTTTTGAAAATGTATGATTCTTGGATTATTTGTATGAAAGTATAGATATTTGCCAAAAATTTGAAAGAAAAATATCCGGCCAAAATTTGTTTTATATTATAAAAAGAATATTCTTGAAAGTTTTATGATTCTTTGAAGAAACAAGTAAATAACTTGTATGCGTTTTTATTAGAATTGCTAATTAGAATTGGTTAGGTAAAAATCATTGATAAACTGTTTTACAGTGATTAGTTTTATGATTCTGTGTAAAAAAGCTATTGATAAATATTTAATCTAACCTAACAAATCAGCGATAAAATATGCATAAAACATGAAAATGTTAGGGGCTGAACAACAAAACTACAATAGACAAAAAAAGAGGTGGGAGGATTATTTTGTAAAACGTGTAGCACGAATCTCCAACAAACAGAGGACAAAAATAGTGTTGGAATATTAGGCAATTTCCCCACGAGATTAATTACCGAAATCAACATTATGTAAGCACTAGCAGATCTAAACACATGCAGCCAAAAAACCACATCTAGTAGATCTGAAAATCTAGCAAGAACTAGTGCATACAAAGAGAAGAATATCACGTACAGGTTGACCGGGAAGGTCATCACCGTGGCAACACCTTGGTCTTGTTGATGTCGCCCATGGTGCTGATGAGGTCGTTAGTTGCTGAAGAAGAACACACGAACGGAGGCGAGCAGTCGCGCCGAGACGCTCCCCAAAAACCATATCGCTTGTCTCCCGGTGCAGGATCTCAACGGACGGGGTTTTGGAGGCCTACTCTCCCGGACAACAGTGCACACAGCCGCTGGGATGGGGAAGCCTAGAGAGCAGTGCAGCAAGAGGAACACACAACGAGAGAGACTGAGAAAAAACAGATACCTCTAGATCTGTCAGTCTCTCGCTCTATAAAGCCTGAGAGGTGAGCCAACCAAGTCGCCACGCGTTGGAAGACAAGGACACGCGTCAAACATGCACACGAATGTTGACACGTACCCAACAGCTAGTGCACCAAGCAAAAATTTAGTCTTCCACAAAATGAGTTTCTAACTCGAATTCGATTCACGAAACACGACGTGCGTGCAGGCGAGGCAAGACGGGCGGTGGAGGAGGAGGAGTGCGCGTGGACTCCTTCTCTTCTCACTCACTTAGTGGGAGTGAAACAGCTCACCTTATAAGCTGGTCCAACTCTCTCCCAACTAGCAATGTGGGAGTAAACTTTGTCTCCCACAGAGCTCCCAAGCTGCCATAGTAGATAGGCCTTGAGATTTCAGGATTAATTAAATTAGATGGGCTGCCTACATGGGCCGCAACCCATATAAATCTAACAATCCCCCTGATGTCTACGCACTTCTATTCTTGTAGACAGTTGTTGGGCCTCCAAGTGCAGAGGTTTGTAGAACAGCAGCACGTTTTCCCTTAAGTGGATCACCCAAGGTTTATCGAACTCAGGGAGGAAGTGGTCAAAGGTATTCCCTCTCAAGCAACCCTGCAATCAAGATACAAGAAGTCTCTTGTGTCCCCAACACACCCAATACACTTGTCAGGTGTATAGGTGCACTAGTTCGGCGCAGAGATAGTGAAATATAAGTGGAATGGATATAAGATAACGGTGCTAGAAAATAGTTTGATGGCGTGGAAGAGACTAAAGGCAAACTGAAATAAAGATGGAAGCAAGCAAACATGTAACAGATCTAGTTGCAAACGGTATATCAATGCTTAGAAACAAGGACTAGGGATCATACTTGCACTAGTGAACACTCTCTCATAAATATCTTCACTTTATGATACTACTCTTAACTACTCTCCGGTTGGACACTCTAATCGATGGTAGGGCTATAACAACACACCTCAAAGTAAGCCTTTCCCATCTAGAAAACCCCACACTGTCACCTTGAGCACTAGATGGTTCCAACAAACACCACAATTTCATAGAAACATCCAACTCCAAATATAACTCATAACAAGTATTTGTAATCTCTAGCCTAAGTGCCACCATGGTGAGCACGCTGTCACTTTCACACACATGGGGAGAGCAGAGATTCATTAAAGCACTTGAGTAGCAAGGTAGATCTATAGATTACAAGCTCATGACCATAACAAGATCATGCATAGATAGAGAGATGAACACATAACTACCGGTAGAACCCTTAGCCTCGAGAGAGAACTACTCCCTCCTCATCATGGGAATCAGCAATGGTGATGGAGATGCTAGTTGAGATCGATGGATATGACTCCGGGGGCACTTCCCACTCCCGGCAGGGTGCCGGAACAAAGACTTTTTGTCCCCCGAATCTCCCCTTCGGTGGCGGCAGCGTAGCGGAACTTTTCGTGGATTTCTGATTGACCATCTGGGGTTTATGCATCGGGAGGCTTCTTATAGGCGAAGATGCAAGGTCGGTGGAGTGCCAGGGGGCCCACACCACCTGGTGGCGCGGCCAGGGCTAGCCCGCGCCACCATATGGTGTGGCCAGGCCTTGGCCCTCCTCCATCTCTTCTTTGGGCTCCGTGAGTCTTCCGATAAAGTAGGAACTTTGGCTTTTGTCCTGTCTAATTCCGAGAATATTGATTTTCTGACTTTCTAGAACCAAAAACAGTAGAAAACAGGCAACTAGCACTGTGGCTCTTGTTAATAGGTTAGTCCAAGAAATCATATGAAAAGTACTCCAAAGTGTGGACAAAACATAAGAAAGTAGGTAAAACCAAGCATGGAACATCAAAAATTATAGATACATTTGCATGTATCACCCCCACCAGATCTCAGAGGCACATTTATATGGAACATCAGCTCCAATCACTGTTTGATATACCTGCAGTTCAGTGGAGACTGTTAAGTTGAAATTCCACCTAGACAAAGAGATACGCTTAATACAACTGAACAATGGACTGTGCCTTGAATTGCCAGTCTTGCGCAACAAGTTTCACTCAATGTCGTTACCGGTACTTGGCTGCCATAGGATACCCCTCGGGTGGAGCTTATAAGTCATACTCCTCGGCCTTTCATGAGCTTCCAAGAGATTCACCCAAATCTCATACACTGTGACCAACAGTGTGGCCCATATATGTGTGTTCTTTCAAGATCGCTCTGTAGGACAGCGTCTTTGTTCCCAAGGAGACAATTAGAACACATTAAGATATAATCAACTTTCCTTACAGTATACTCTGAGAGAATTGCATCTGCAGTGGAGTGGGAGTATTAAAAGTTTCTCTCAACTCAGTTGTTTTGGTTTGTTTTCTCAGGTCCTAATTCACGGGATCTCTGATCACATAGGTTAGGTTACCCCTTTGACAACTCACATGGGTCTCAAATCCATCTCCCTTGATGCATTTTCTATCAAGTTTCTTGATAGTCCTTTCGTAAAAGGATCTGCCAGATTCTTAGCCGTTT